>CM067298.1:107395337-107511723 GCA_034231615.1 Meghimatium bilineatum
ATTCTCGTTGTTTTGAAAGATTACTTGTCTCAATTAAAAAAATGTTGACCTATTTTTGTGTTCCTTGTATTATTTGGTGTTATGTCCCTTTGTATCCTAGTTACGGGAAAGCTTCGTTACGTTCAGTTTTGTTTCGTTAAAAGTGTATTGGTGTCTGCTTGTACAGTAACCAAAATTGCTACAGCTCGTGTATTGTTTATGCCCAATATTGAGCTTTCTGTGCCTATTGTTTTATGTAATTGTTTAGGGGAGGGTCGGCGCCATTCGGTTATGCACATCGGACCGCATACGGCTCACTTCTCCTGATAGTCTCATCATCATTATAGGTTAATTTAAACTACCAGTAATGAACACATTTCACACACTCTTATAAACCCCACTCTTTGCAACCCTCTACTGTAATATGGTGTTTAGTTAATAGTTCCTACCATTTCGGATGTCACTGGTACTCGCTCTCATTTGTTTGTAGAGTTAATTATTGAAGTTGTAGCCATATTTCAACTTTTTTATTATTATGCGTAATTTTGTGACTTTGCTGAACTCTGATTAAACAGTTGATACGTCGGCATCAATTTACCCGTTACGCATTGAGAGCCCCCCCCCCTGACTTCCAGGGTCATCCAATGGGGACGGTTGGGCCCTCAGTGTGTATCGGGCAGATCGCTGTATCCGCCAGTAGTGATAACTACTGTGAAATGCGTCTTTATTGATATTTCATTTCGTCAAATAATTTATGTATGCGTTTCGTTAAAATGTGGTCACTGATGCCGGTATTGTACCGTTTACGGTTTATCGATTTCCTTCTAAATGATACTGGCAAATGCTATTTGGTGGACCGTTGATAAGACTTGATATTATTATTAGTTGTACTTTTTTTTAACCCCCTTATGTACTGCATTTCTTGACACATAACTTTGTTTATTTCCCCCGTTGTTGTATTTAATACTCTCTTATTTGCTTAGGTGTCATTTTCCACCACATAGCTCCATGTAATCTTCAGACTACTTTGTTGTTCCATCATGTGGCAGATTCTTTCTTTAAAAAAATTCCTTTAATCGACGTCGAAACATTGATTCCGCGCATTGTTTAACGTAAAACTGCTATTGAATCTATTACATATGTTAATCCTTTTGTTGTGTTTGAATCATCCTTACACTCCCATCGAATGCCTCATGTAGTAGGACATTTGTCTTACAGCAGTAGGTAGTCTATACATTGTATTATTACAATATAGTGTATTACAGAACAACAATAATACCAATTTCATCATTAACCTCATAATAATAGTCTTATAATCATGTATATAACATTACTATTCAACAGTTATTGCGCTCCTGTAATGCCCGGGTCCGATGGGGGAGCAATAATAGGAGGCAACTAAGAAGGTTTTCGGATGGAATTGCCAGTTGACCCAGAAGCCAAGATAAATTCGAAACTGCCAAGCCGAAAGCCGCAGATATTGCAGCTAAGATGTAAATCATCGCACAATAGATTATCTTCTCCAGACTACATTCTGCCAATCTGCAGAAGTTTAAGAATGAACGCTAAGGAAACTTAGTGAATTTTTACACACTACTAATATATCAAATCACAGTACCAGTACAATGTGGACGGTCAACTTTCCAACGACGAACAGGGTTGAGATAATTGAGATTGTAGAACGATCCCTCTAACTATCACCACAACTATCCGTTATGTAATGGGTAGCACGTTTACCCTGTGCTCAAGAAGTCGTGTGTTCGAATCCCGCTTGTGACATCTTACTTTAAGTGGTTTTTTTTCGTCACTGAGGTGTTATCGTATAATCTGAGTTAAATGCTATGAATGGTAATTTAGGCAGGCGGCCGCTGTTTCATTGATAGGGGCGGAGTGTATATGAGGAAATCTTAACACAGTTAAGTCAATCCTATATGCCTTTTAAACTCTACAACCGAATCGACAATGTTCTTCATAAGACACTAATATTTGTATCTGACGCAATGTTTATGCCTATATGGCACAGTAATTACTCATATTTTCTATCTGACGCAATGTTTATGCTTGATATGTCTCACTATTTTCTCATATTTCCATCTCATGCAATGTTTATACTTGATATGGCACAGTATTTTCTCATATTTCCATCTGACGCAATGTTTATGCTTGATATGGCACACTATTTTCTTATATTTCCATCTGACGCAATGTTTATGCTTGATATGGCACAGTATTTTCTCATATTTTCATCTGACGCAATGTTTATGCTTGATATGGCACACTATTTTCTCATATTTCCATCTGACGCAATGTTTATGCTTGATATGGCACACTATTTTCTCATATTTCCATCTGACGCAATGTTTATGCTTGATATGGCACACTATTTTCTCATATTTCCATCTGACGCAATGTTTATGCTTGATATGGCACACTATTTTCTCATATTTCCATCTGACGCAATGTTTATGCTTGATACGGCACACTATTTTCTCATATTTCTATCTGACGCAATGTTTATGCTTGATATGGTACAGTATTTTCTCATATTTCCATCTGACGCAATGTTTATGCTTGATATGGCACAGTATTTTCTCATATTTCTATCTGACGCAATGTTTATGCTTGATAGAGCACACTATTTCTCATATTTCTATCTGACACAATGTTTATGTTTGATATGGCACAGTATTTTCTCATATTTCCATCTGACACAATGTTTATGCTTGATATGGCACACTATTTTCTCATATTTCTATCTGACACAATGTTTATGCTTGATATGGCACACTATTTTCTCATATTTCTATCTGACACAATGTTTATGCTTGATATGGTACACTATTTTCTCATATTTCTATCTGACACAATGTTTATGCTTGATATGGCACACTATTTTCTCATATTCTATCTGACACAATGTTTATGCTTGATATGGCACACTATTTTCTCATATTTCTATCTGACACAATGTTTATACTTGATATGGCACACTATTTTCTCATATTTCTATCTGACACAATGTTTATGCTTGATATGGCACACTATTTTCTCATATTTCTATCTGACACAATGTTTATGCTTGATATGGCACACTATTTTCTCATATTTCTATCTGACACAATGTGTATGCTTGATATGGCACAGTATTTTCTCATATTTCTATCTGACACAATGTTTATGCTTGATATGGTACACTATTTTCTCATATTTCTATCTGACACAATGTTTATGCTTGATATGGCACACTATTTTCTCATATTTCTATCTGACACAATGTTTATGCTTGATATGGCACACTATTTTCTCATATTTCTATCTGACACAATGTTTATACTTGATATGGCACACTATTTTCTCATATTTCTATCTGACACAATGTTTATGCTTGATATGGTACACTATTTTCTCATATTTCTATCTGACACAATGTTTATGCTTGATATGGCACACTATTTTCTCATATTTCTATCTGACACAATGTTTATGCTTGATATGGTACACTATTTTCTCATATTTCTATCTGACACAATGTTTATGCTTGATATGGCACACTATTTTCTCATATTTCTATCTGACACAATGTTTATACTTGATATGGCACACTATTTTCTCATATTTCTATCTGACACAATGTTTATGCTTGATATGGCACACTATTTTCTCATATTTCTATCTGACACAATGTTTATACTTGATATGGCACACTATTTTCTCATATTTCTATCTGACACAATGTTTATACTTGATATGGCACACTATTTTCAGAACCTATATTTTTTACGTGTAAGTATAAGAAACTCACTGATGTGTTTCCTCATTTATTTTCCACGTACAATTCTATAATATTACCAACAGCACCAACTCAATAGTACAATCACATCATCTGCAACGGTTCATTAATCTATCACTGCGAACGCATACATTTTAACGCATATTCAACTTGACATAATCTACAATCACACAAGCAATTTCATCAGTCATACATTTATTTTGTAATCGTGCACAGGAAAAAGGGGTGGGGGTGTCCATCAAGTGATAATTTTATGTTAACCATCTCAGAAATCTCAATGATAGGGCTTGTCAAAACTGAACATTTTTTCGATAGAGGTGTCATGGTCTCCATGTGTCACAAGCAATTGGAGTTTGATATGTCTTATCATATCTAGGATGTAAAATACCTTCATTTTTGTTTCTATTTATATGTGTCTGCAGACACAGCAAACTTGCACAACTGACTCTAGGAATAGATATTACAAAATATGTATGCATGTGAATAATACACACGAGTCACCAGTTCTTGCTGCAACCAAGGCCATGATTTAGGTCATAGGGAAAAGAATAGGAACATTCATTTCAAGGCATGTCGCAGCCACTGTCTACTTCCCAGGCATGTTGAAGGAGATGACTAGCAAATGTAGGAGACAGACTGTAACATGTCACTTATGAAACTATTATCAGTCACACAATGTCTCATCTCGTTTTCTAAATGTATCTTCTGCCCAATGGTTCTCATAAATGATAATATGGTATGTGGCGAGGAATGCTTGGTAATACATTACTGCAGATGGGTCAACAAATCTGGAAGAAGAATGATGAACTAGTTGGCCCAGAAGTATAAGCTCCAATCCTGACAGGACATGGTGATCCTGGGATACTAAAGCACTGGTATGCCTCCCTCCGCGACTTAAACATGTATCTGTAAACCCACCTGACATCACCATGCCTTTGGGACAAGAAATCTTATAGAAGTTCAGGTGTGACTGCTCGTCAGAGATGTCGCAGCGACCCCTTTTTCAGATGATGCAGGCAGTGGTATTATCTGTGTTGGACTATGATTTAGGTTTACTGACACTGTCGCAAACACAGGTGGATTGATTGGAGAGAGTTCAAAACGAGGCCATGGGAGCTGTCCTAGGACGCACAAGAGATACACATATCGTGACCATGAGGTTTCTCCTAGAACTACCGAGCATCAAATAAAGACATAAAATATGTCAGGTTAAGGAATACTTCAAGGTCGCCAATAATGATCATCACCTCTAACACCAATCTCTAGACAACACAAAGGGAAGGCGTATCAAGAGAGGAAGGTCCTGCGTGGCAGAAGCAGAAGATACCCTACTCAAGGTTTGTGAGCTGGATGAAGTAGGAAGAGGCTGTGAATGGGTGACATTTCGTAAAAAAGAGAAAGTAATTGACAACATTTGTGATACAGATGGGAAGAAAGTGCCGCTACTGGCCTGCCAACAGAACAGAGGGAATTATACAAGAACTCATACTGTAGCACTCGAAGCCACACGATGCAATAGTTTATACAGAAGTCTCAGTAACGCAAGAAACAAACAAGTGTGGTTGGGGTTTCGTGGCCTACCAAAATGGCAAGAAACTAGTTCCCATTCTGTGACATCCAAGACAGTGTGTAAATTCTCTATGTTTTCACTCTGTGACATCCAAGACAGTGTGTAAATTCTCTATGTTTTCACTCTGTGACATCCGTGTGTACATTTTGTATGTTTTCACTCTTGTGACATCCAAGACAGTGTGTACATTCTGTATGTTTTCCGCTGTTGTTGAAGACTTCTAAATCATGTGTGTTAATAAATGGCGTGATGTAATGACCAAAAACAAGTATTGCCTAACTTGATGCTGTTCTATAGAATGAAAAGGGAACGCTGTATTGTTTCTAATATGTTTAACAGAAATTAGATCTGGGGTAATTGTTGGGACTTTTCATTCAACAAAATGTATAGGTTTTAGATTTCAAGCTCATTCTAGGAATTTGTTATCCGTAGAAAAGTTATATGACATGTCCTGAAATGGTGGAGGTACGTAAAGTCTACAACGAGTATACTCTCTACTAGAATCAGGCGTACTGTTGTTTCATTGTTTCTGATTCTGTTCCGCATTTCATATTGCTACGTTACACGAAGTAACAATCACCCGGGCTGTCTGAGACTTTTTTGAGAAACGTATTTGAGATATAGAGATAGATGATCTTGTGAGAGCGAGGCCATGCCATGTGTATGAGAGGAAAAGAATATATGATGAAAATGAAGTATTCCCTTTATCTGTGAGCAAGTAGCTAGAGACAGAACATGGCATTTCTAACAAAAGCACAGGTTCTCCTCAGATGCGTAATTGAGTGACGCCCAAACTCGTCTACGACAGAGCATCCTTGTGTTGGGGAGGTGAAACTATGAGCGCAAGTTTAGTCCCTGATGTTGTGTTTGTGGTGTGACAATATCTTAGGAACATAATGTCTTACCAGGAGCGTATCATATGCGTCTGGACCAACTTATTGATAATGATTCTATCCTATATGTGAATCCATCTACAGAAATAGTACATTTGACAAAAGACAAAAGTAAGATACCGAGCTATGACATCCAGTGACAATGATTTCTTTTCACAGATGACATGTTGTCATCATATTTCCTAACATTAACAATAGCTTCCTACCACACGTCTGGAAAGAAGACACTTGTCCTATTCGTTGCACCTTGAAATAGAAGTTCAGGGGCAACAGATGTAGATAGAAAAAATACACTAAAGAGAAGCTCATACATTCAAGAGAAGATGATGTATTCGAGAGATATAGATAGAAGATAGTGTATTATAGAGAAACTGATGTATTCGAGAGATATAAATAGAAAATAATGTATTATAGAGAAACTGATGTATTCGAGAGATATAGATAGAAAATACTGTATTATAGAGAAACTGATGTATTCGAGAGATATAGATAGAAAATAATGTATTATAGAGAAACTGATGTATTCGAGAGATATAGATAGAAAATACTGTATTATAGAGAAACTGATGTATTCGAGAGATATAGATAGAAAATAATGTATTATAGAGAAACTGATGTATTCGAGAGATATAGATAGAAAATAATGTATTATAGAGAAACTGATGTATTCGAGAGATATAGATAGAAGATAGTGTATTATAGAGAAAAGGTTGTTATATTTTATAAGACAGATAATGTTGAAATCTGAGGAAATAAAAGCGAAAGCGAACGACATAAAGAGCAGAATGACAAATTCTGGAAACTAAAACAAAATTCGGATACTATTTCAAAAGTCTCAGCTGTTCTTAAGTTGTGGATATATAATTATTTCAACATCAGAAATATCAGTAGTTTCATATTTCAATGTCTGATTCATGTAAACTGCCGTATTTCAAACATTCACATTCTTTGTCACTGAAAACAGTTGAAAATGCTAAAGTAAGATATCCCTTACATCAAATCTTCAATCAGGAGATGTAACCTTGTCTAATCTAATGTAATCTCAAATATCTAAGCTAGTTGTCAGTATCCCATTACTACATTTTGTAACGTGTGTATAGCTTATACCCTAGACAAATGTACATGACATATTGCTGCCAGCGAAAAACGTAACAAGCTGTATCGTTCTCAGTTGTGATCCTGTATCACATAACCTGATCTTCAAAGAAAATAAACACGATCAGGTCAACCTCATTTAACAGACGTCCCTTTTATGTTTAAAGAAGAATAAAAGTACACGCTAGAAGATTGTATCTATTATTAAATGGTATAATACATTATACTGTTTTTGTTAGTGGTTACGGCTGTTAATGAAGATGACACTACTGCAGGTTTATCAGAATCGGAATTGGACTCAGTAGTCATCCGAGGACTCACATACACTAAAACTGGCTCTCCTTAATACGCATTTATATGTTTGTGTTACTGAGGATATTTCAATACCTGTGCGGGATGTTTGTTGTTGTTGTAATATTCCTTGTCTCGATTGGTCCGTTCTTGTGACTTTGTGTGCACGATTTGAATGGCTTGATGAAATCGCATCTATTTTTGGAATTGCGGTTAGTCAAGTACAGAGAACGCTTGTGCAATAGTTGCTAGGCGATTTGGTACCGTTGAACGAACTGTTGACTAAGAAGATCTTATTGCATCTATTAGATCTTATTGTGCATATAGACTGGCTTCCACAATGCCGACAATAGAAGAATTCTAAAGACATGATTACGTCATCATTCACTCACTTCAATGTAGACAAATTTCGTAGGAGAGACACTCAAAAGACCGACATGAACCCATTCAATCCACAAGTTTCAAGAATTTCCCCTTAGTTTCAAGAATTTTTAAAAAAAATTGCCCTCTGGCTTCCTACTTAAATATCCTTAATACCTGGACTCAGTAGTCATCCGAGGTCTCACATACACTAAAACTGGCTCTTATTAATTCCTTAATACCAAACTCATCTTTGCTTGCAAAGAGGAAAGTAATCACCATTATCAATGATGAACATGTATATATTAGTACATTAGACATCTGCTAGTGACTGTCAATCATGTATAAATATATTGAAATGTGTGATATTAATTACTCTATTCCCGCCGAAGACGGATGTGTTGGGACACTGGCGCAAATAAAACGGCAACACAACGCATTTCCATTCTCTGAACTACATTCAACTGGAAATCTTGTAGGACCAATGTCCTGTTGCAAGAGAAATCCAGCGGGAGTTTGAGAATGAACACTGAAGAAGAAGAAGAAGAATTACTCTATTGAATATACTCGTTCATCTATTTGCACAATAAGATCTAATAGATGCAGCATCACAGTACTTAGCTCATTTGCTTCCTAGTCAATGCTATGCAGATCACAATTTTCAGTTGAGTAAACATGTTGCAGACCATATAGACTGGCTTTCACAATGCCGACAATAGAAGCATTCTAAAGACATGATTACGGCATCATTCACTCACTTCAATGTAGACATATTTCGTGGGAGAGACACTCAAAAGACCGACATGAACCCATTCAATCCACAATTTTTAGTATAGTTATTTTTTGCATAAATTTGTACATACAGTAATTTGTCTTTGTTTTCTGATCGAAACATCTTGCAGGGGAAATTTTAACCTGGTACCTTGAGAGTCCGAGGTGCGTTCTGTACTCCGTCACAGCGTTTGCTCAGATAACGTTACTGACAACTGGAATACTCGAGCTGTCTCAGTTTGCATATAAGTGTGTTAAAAGTTACTTGTTCTACAGTCACTTAATTCACTCCACGAATATGCAAACAAACATAAACGAATGCGTGTTGTAAATCATGACGCTCGTGTCATACCTGGGAGCATTCTTGAAGTGATAACGCAAACTTGTCTTCCTAACCGAAACTGTCAAGTTTACACTCTACTCGCGACTATATCTGTGACACATGACAGATTTCAGAAACAGGTCTGCACTAAGAGATCTCTACGATGTGATATATTTGAAGTAGACGTACTAACTTGAAGGATCGTCGGAACAGAAAATATGTCACGCTTTGGTTATGACTCTTAGGGATGGTTGATAACTACAATTCATTGAATATATTCATACCAGCGTATGACTCATGGTTGTCAGATGGTGTGAACTGTTTATGGTCAAATTTTAGATAACAAACGACCAAACGATTATAAACAATTAAACACATGACATAACCATCCTAAATTCATGGGCATTTACTTGAAAGCACTTTTACCTTCGCCACATTTTCATTATTTGTTTGACCAGAATTTTATGATGCAAAATAAACTTGTGCCATTTGAAGGAAATATTTAATATTACATTCCATTTAGCACGCCCTTTAGTTTTAGTAGCACTCTGAAATAGTAACGGTACTTCATTATACGTTTCTCGTCCAGCTTGTGGGTGCAATATTTCAAAAACAAATGTTTAATTTGTTTGTTTCCAAGTTACCATTTGAAAATACAAGGAAAATTTCAGTAATGAATAATACACAATTTGAAAGATTTTACTAATGCATGTATAAAAGCAAAGTATGGCAGATATATGCCATTCCACACAGGTTGACGATACGTTCTTTATTTGCATCTAAACTGAGATGTTCGACAATGATGCATATTATCAACAGTGTTATTAATTACTAGATTCGATACTGTCGGGACGAAATTTATTGGGTTGCTTACCCTGGTATGCCTCATACTGCCAATATTCTTGCCAATCCGGCTCACCGTATGGAAAGAAAAGTAAGTATGGCTTCATAAGTCCTTAACCAACTCATCGAATGCAATCCACAACCAATATTTTATGAATGAATAAAAGCGAATGTTCCGGTGAAAGGGTGATTTGCCATCTTCTTTGACGAAAACCATTGATGTTGGTTCATTATAGTGACGTTGATCAGATTGACGATCGCACTCGAAGACCATGTTTACTCTTGGGATCTCTTCCAGTTTGAGCAGCATTCTGAATCTCTCTTGTTTCAATATCATGCATTAATTGCTACAATTAAAATAGTCTTTTGTGTTGACGAAAAAATATATCGATTTGATCCAGAATTTCTCTGTTTCATGTAGCATTTGCTGCGTGTCCTTTTCAAACGTCTGTTGCTTGAGTACTGTCCAAAACATACAATTGAGCGAACTGTGGAACGTTGTTGTATGGCGGTTGTATATAAAAAGTTCTATGTTAAGTTTTTCCATGAACAGTTAAAACATATGGACGTCGACCTTGACAATCCGTAATTTTTGCTCTCATTGACGTGAAAGAAAAAACACTGTTATAAGAGCAAATATTCTCGCAAAAATGTGTGTACGTATTTGGGGTGTGTATTATCAGAAAATATCAAGCGCAGGAACTCGGGATACTCCAGCTTATTAACACGGATATCTTGTGGCTTTGGGAGCATGATGTTTCCTTTTCGGCAACAACTTGTAAACTTGCCAGCGTCAACAAAATGTATCACCACAAAATTGACATATAATATCGAAAATTCCACAGGTATGTGCAGCAAACGATACTCAGTGACATTTGCTGCTTCATTTGAAGTTGCTTGACTTCGACGCAGTTGTGAAAATGGGTGAGCATGTCATCTGCAGCTCGAGGTTTCTGCGTTTGCTCAACAGTTTCATGCTGTTTGTGACAACGGGTAAATCAACCAGTGTAGGGTAACAACCCTAAACAGGAAGTAGGTGGCTGAGGTAACACTGGGCAAAATGTCAAGATATACAAAAATAGGTAGGTGTGTTACCAAAATAAAACAAAACAACTTAACAACGAGATACAGAGACGTTAAGTTGTTTTATGTTTTATTTTGGTAACACACCTACCTATTTTTGTATATCTTGACATGTTTGTGACAACGTTGGTACTCTATTCATAGCTTGTCGGTTTTCTCTTTGCGCTGGTGATTCTAGCTCAGCTGAACACCGATACAAATCATCATCCTTAGCACGTCGTGTGTGTCTTTGTTGATGGGCTTCTTAATTAATTCTTTGCATCTCTCTTTCAATGCAATGTCTATGCTTTGCAATATTTGCGTCACGAACCCAAACGAGTGACTTGACTTTGACGGCTCACCCATCCAGTTTTTGTTTTAAGACGCTTTCTTGCGATTGGATCATCTTCATCCATCATGTAACGCAAATTATATGTATATTTTAAATATAATATGTTTTAGAGTTATAATAACCACAAGCCGATACAGAAGTTTACCTGTTAGCGCATCAATAACGTTCATATATTAAAAAAATGTCTGCTTTGGAATAACTTTACGACACCAATCGTTTTCATTGAATGTCACATGTAATTCCGTGACGTAATGCGTTAGTTATAGAGCGTTCCGGAGAGACTAACAGAACACGGCTATTATATTATAGTTTTTTGGACCACATCTTGCAAAGTACACACTCTATATCGATATTCAATCTATAAACCCATAACCAATCTAGGTGGTAGTGGTACCACATTGGATGCTTCAGCAGAGAGTCATCCTGCGATTCATGTTTTCAACGATGCGGATGAGTGAGGAAATATCTTGTCCTGTCCATTCCTTGATGTCTTTATTTGACCTCCTCTGCTCCTCCCTCTTCGGCGGTTCCCTGCAGCATTGTTTTTGACAATAAATCAGTCTGCATACATATCCAAATAATTCTAGTTTTCGTCGTTTCACTATTGAAAGCAATGGTTCTTGTAAACCTGCATACATCTCTATTTTATTTTTTAAGTACACTTGTCTTATGCTCTCTATAGGAGATTCGTAGAATTCGTCTGTAACATTTGTATTCGAAAGCCTGTAATCGTCTCTCCATGACCGCAGTGAGTATCCAACTCTCACAACTATACAGCACAACAGAAAGCACTAGTGAGTTATACAGTTTGATTTTCTCTCTAACACTGATGTTATTTTCCAAATCAACGTTAGCTTTTACATAGATGCTAAAGCCATCGCGAGCATTATTTAAATTATATTTCATTTTCCGTCGCTGTAGGCCCCATATATGCTGGATCCGAGGTATTTGAAAGCGTTCACCTCCTCAAGTCCTCAATCGTATTATCTATCTATTCATCATGATGTTGGTCTGTACTTTTGTGTGTCTGCTGTTAACCATGATCTTGATCATTTATGTGTTTATTTCCATTCCTTACTTGCTGGTAACTTTATTCAACGTTTCTGTTAACTCTTTTACTTCTTGTTCTGACCAAACTATAAGATCAATATCATCAGCTAAACGCAAGTTGCAAATATGATGATCTCCGGTCGTTATAGACGTGTTGTAATCATGTAATGTCTTGCATGATGTGGTCTACTTATATTTTGATAAAATACCAGAGACATTATGCATCCTTGCCGAACTCCCACATTTGTTTTAAAGAACTGCCCAATTGTATTGTTTGATAAGACAACACTATTTACATTTTTGTAAAATAATTCAGCAATGTCTATGATTGGTTTGAAAATTAAATTTTATCAGTATGTGCCACAGACCATCATGCCAAACATGGTAAAAGGTCTTTGTAAAATCAATGAAATTGTGGAATAGATCACGTTGGTGCTAAATATCTTTTTCAATTAATATTCTGATGTTAAATATGTGTTCAACAGTGCTTCTGCTTGTTTTGAAGCCAGCCTGTTCTTCTGCAACTACTTCTACGGTTTTGTGATTTATTCTGTTCAGTAGTATTTTGAGCATCACTGAGTTGTGTTATAAGGCTAATGGTTCTGAAACTCTTACACACTTTCAAATTTCCTTTCTTGAGAATGGGTAGAATGTGTACAATGGGTAGACAAGTGTACGTAAGAAATAAAATAGAGATGTATGCAGGTTTATAAGAACCATTGCTTTCAATAGTGAAACGACGAGAATGGGTGATTGTGCCCATTCAGCGAACATTGTTCTGTGCTTCATATATTCTGACATATTTTGGTCATATCTAACATTGTACCACATACCACATTAATTCCCACCGCATTTTAAGAGTTCTGCTAGAATGGTGTCTACACCAGGTGACTTCCCTTCTTTCAATATTCGTATCCCCTTTTTTATTTCATATACTAGAATATCTACATTTTCTATTTCTCTGTTGCTTAGTTTAGAATTCTCTAATATAGTGTAGTCAGGATTCCACTTGCAGTTATACAGCTCCTTTCAATAATATGTACATCTTTTGATTATATATGTTGTTTCATATAGTGCATATATATTTCGGTGAAATCACCACGACAACATGTCGCTATATTTTCCTTCTGTGGTGCATGGGTCTGTGTTATTTAGTAAAATAATATTGTGTCACTGCGTCTGGATAATATATTGACGGTTTTCTGTGAACGGATTCAAAGTTAACGCCAAAGGGAATGTAGTACTCAAGATTATAAGTCTTTATTTGTAATCATACAATGTTAACCCTTGTGACTTAGTTAAAAGTGTAGTGTCAACATCATTAAATTGCAATGAAGACCCCGAGAGAAAGCACATCTATGTAACCACACTAATGACAGCTGGAGAAGAAATGGTCACCACCGGCTAAACCTTTCCCCACCTAAATATTACAAGAGACACTACAGAAGCATCAAACAACAATTTCAATCGGTGGCCACCCTCTGTGCAACTTGTGGTTTGCATGTCATATCGATCTTATAGCTGGCCGGCAGTGAGAAAGAACTTCAAGAGTTTGCTTATAAACTTGAGAAACTTATGGTATGGAAATAAACATCGAGAAAATAAAGTAATGTCGAACTAAAATAACAACACGATTCCCGCTAACATCTGGATAAATAGAAATAAAATAAAAGAAGTTTATACAAATAAATACTTATGATCTTATATAAGCAACGATGGCAGCACTAACACAGAAATAAAGATTAGATTTAGCTTCGGCTGCATTGTCCAGATTAAATACCACATAGAAAGGCAGAATACGCACAGCAATGAAAATAAACATGTGTAAATCTCGAATAATACCTAGTCATTTGAACGGATGTGAGAGCTGTACAATTGCAGTGTATATGGAAAGGTGAATACAGGCGTTTGAAAACAAATCTTTCAGACGAATATTGCGCTCCACAGAACAGAACTTAAAACCAACACATACATAAGAATCAAAATAAATATTTTTGCAGGTCAATGTGAACAAACAATTCATAGCAGTAGTGAAGCTTCGCAAATTTGTGTAGTTTTGCCACATGATGAAGCACAATTATCTTTTCAAAGCTATGCTACAGGCAAAAGTTGATAGGAAAGAGGAAAAAATAGGACAAAATAAAATATGGATTGATAATATTAAAGACTGGACATGATTAAGATTTTCAACACTTTAAACAAGTTACTGAGAACAGGTAAGCCTGGCGGAATTTTTGTGTTTATGTTTCCAGAGTGGTATCCATTTCATCCTGAAGAGTTGTGGGTTTGATAAGAATGTTTTTCTGATATTATCGATAATATAGAAAGTAGACCATAAAATGCAGATTCTGTCTAATGTTTTCAATAAAATATCGCACCATTACACATGCAAAAAAGGCTGTCTTAGATTTATGTTGTTGTGTTCGTTCAGGAGTGGGCAAAACACGGTCCACGGGACAAGTGCGGCCGGTCAAGTAATTTCTTCTAACCCGCCAGGCTGATCTAAAAGTACCATATTCACTGGACCCCGAGCTCAGAAAACACTAACTGGAGCTCCAACAGACTCAATAAAAACGTTATTGACCACGCATCACACGTAGAAGCTTAGTCCAGTTCGCCTACCCAAAAGGATTGCTCATTTCTGTTAGTGATGGTGAAATAATCCAGTTGGATGTGAGCAGTTCGCTTTATACATAATTTCTTACAAAAGCATATGTCCTTTTCAGTTGTGATGTGGTAACCGATGTGGCACACAGGTTCGTTGTCTCAATGGTATGGTTGTACTATAGGCAGGTTTATACGTCCTATTTTGACATTCAAATCTCCAAGTGCTATGACAATATTTATCTTCCGAATTCTTTTAATTGTCTCTTATAATTTAACATATAAACTGCCTGTTGCTTCTAGAGTACATAAAAACACTTAAAATGTATGATATCTTGTGGTCTACTACTGCAAACAGTTGTACCGAGTCACATACCAACAAACAAACAAATAATAAAAACCAAAGGTCTCGTACTAAGAAGTACATCCACGAGTCTTCTCTAATGCAAATCATTATATTCAGACTACAGTAAATGTTATACCAGATGATTGTGTTTATTTGTATAAGTTGCTATTTCTTGGCAGATGAGATTCAGTAATTTCTTCACAAAGAATAGAAACTTATTAATGTTGTTTTAATGAATGATTCCTGGATTTTTTACACTCACAGCTTCCAACCGACGCGGTGTTTCTCGCAGGTGATAAATACCTGAGATACGTGCTTCAAGTGAAGGAAAATACGATGGACGTGACAGACATTACATGATAAGTCTCACATCGGTAAACAAAACAGTCTGTCTTTCATCACCGTCGGGATTAAGTGAAAATACAAAATTTTACAGTCATCATTATAACTGTTTACCATCTGTCCATCCAAATCCCCCCCACCAAAAAAAAACACCACACAAAACAATATACAATCTAGCCAGGCAATCGTTGTTTTTATTTTCAAATGATCTCTATAACTTACAGTGATTCTTAATCTTTTCCTACCAATTTCTCATATATTATAAACGTTGTAGAACCACATGATAGTTGCCGCGCTATTTCATATAAATTAGAAGGGTTTTCGCCCCATTTCGTATATATTATAATGGCTGCCGTCCACTTCGTATAAATCATAAGGGCTGCCGCCCCATTTCTTATACATTATAAATGCTACCACCCCATTTCTATTAGATTATGTAGACCGACAACACCTCCCTCTCAACATCTCTATATTCATTGTGTATATTTCATATTCTTCATCATTATATACTCTAAAGAATATTTTCTCTTTTTGCGCTTCATCTCAAAATCCTGCAGATCATTCCGAAGAATGGAATGCGCTGTGTCATGAATTATAGCAGAGCTGTGATATCTACGCTTTTCAGCCTGACAAATCCCACTTCATCTTGATTTCTGGATCTTTTTGAATGTATGCAGGATGTCGCAACCGACTTCACCATACAACTTCCTTAGTCGCCCCTTTCAACATGCTTGGCAGGTAACAGTATCGCTATTCTTTTCTTCTCTTATGGCCCAAACAACGCAGGCGAGTGAAGAATACAAAGACCAATGATAATGTCAAGACAGATTCACAAACTTGGAAATGAAATATAGCAGAATATAAACATGTACATTTTCAGTATAATGTATTACTGTTAGATTTCCTGTTCAAGATACTCTTACCATTGCTCTGAATAGACGTAGAGTCATATTTCAGATAAAGTTTGAGTCTCAGCATTTCCGTAAGCCACTTTAGTGGTCTAACAACTAGGTGTTTGATCTCTGAGTTTACTAGACATCTACGACAGGACAGTCCTTGCCTGAGAAAGCTAACTATCCTCTCTCCGTGTTGGCGTTTCTTTCCAAACGGACGTTATTTTATGTCTTTCTTCTTTAAATATAAATATCCCAAATGTCAGGGGATGACCGACAAAATGGAAAGTGCCACAGTAACCAAATAGAAAAGTGATAAATGATACATAAATTATGAAGGTTACTAAAAAGCCTATCAATATTCATCATCATCATCATTAGATGTCATGCAGGCTGGTGTAGGCGGTCATGGCTCTCTACAGCTCTCTGTCCACAGTATTATGTATCAAAGTCGTTGTTGTTTCCTTGCCGTGCCAGGTTGTCAAACTGTCTAACATTTTCTTACGTTGTCGCCCTCTGTCTCTGTTGCCATCAATTTTTCCTGTTGTGACTATGTTCTCTAAACCTGCCTGTCTCATGAAGTGGCCAAAAAAAAGGAAAAAGATTCCCTATTTTAATTTATCAATATTACAAATAAATAAACAGCAATAAACAAAAGAACAAGGACTATTTTCCATGTTACGGTCCATATGAGACCTTTCTCAAGAAACACAAAACACTAAAAAAACACAAAACCATAAAAATATTTACAACTGTATTGACTTTGACATGTTTTTCTCACTGCAAAATATTTTCAAGTAAAGACGTTTCAATCATATCTAGTAAATAAGGAATTACATGCGTTCAATATGTTTGCATACGTTTGCACATTATTGATAGACATAAATAGCAATAGATCAATGGACAATTGCCAGTAGTGATGTCAGGGGATGTCGCATTATTGCACAAACATCGGCAAACATATTTAGCGCACGTAATTCATCATTTACTAGATATGCTTGGTGCGCCTTCACTTGATTGTTTTGCGGTGAGAAAAACATGTCCAAAACATCACAGTTTTAAATATTTTTATGGTTTTGAGTGTTTTTTTAGTGTTAAGTGTTTCTTGAGAAAGGTTCCAGTTGAACTGTAACGTAGAAAATAGTCCTTGTTCTTTTGTTTATTGCTGTTTATTTATTTAGCATTGATAGTTAGACTTTTAGTAACCTTTGTAATATATGTAGCTTTTATCACTTAACTTTCTAGCGTATATCTATCTACCTACCACCAAATACATTATACTATTACATATACACGTTAGAAGTATTGAATAATATCGAATCTTTAAGGAATACTGTGTGGTCAAAGACTCAAGTTGCAAGGTGAGTTGGAGGGAGGGGCATCTGAGTGGGTCTGGTTCAAATCCCGTTTGCTGTATTATGAGGTTTCTTATCAGAGGCAGTTAAAAACACCCAATCATAAGTGGTTGTTGGTAGCATATCATATTGAAAACATAGCTATCAACTCAACCTCTTTTGGTTGTACTGATTTTATAAGTAACACAAATAGGTATAGTAGGTTGCCGTTGGTTTTTGCACGGTCTGGATGAACAATTATTTAGGCTGTGGTTGAACCTGATACAATATTCCTCAGAGAAGCGCGCTGTAGCTTCCCGCTACATAGCTGGATTATTACCATGGGAATCTGGATTACAATTCCAGACTAGCCACTAAGCGAAGTCGATGTAACCGAGCTCAGTGTTTTAATTATCAGCTCAGCTCTTCAATGATTGTAAGTTTACCTCTTTAAACTTAAGACAGCCTGAAGGTCACAGACTGTTCATTTAATCAAAATAGCTACATGCGTGTCTCGTACTGCACCAGGTACAGTGAACAAAGATTTATTTATTCACTACATTGGAATGTGCGTATATACTTGAATAATAATTGTTTTGCTGTTACAACTTTTACTTTCTGTTAATGGTGAATAACCAAAAGACGGAATATCCGAGGTTTAAAAAGCAAACTATATCGCGTATATTTGTGTATATACGAGTACACATTCTTCTGATTGAAGAGTTTCAAGGACCCATAGTCACCAAACCGTAACCGCGTTTCATATTCTTCATTCATGAATTGTTCTACGTGGAAGAAGCCACGCAGACCGTGGGATCCCTCCTCTTTATTCATATATAAATTTTTTTTACCGTTTATATATATAGGGCAAACAATATATGGTAAATTATGTGTTCATTTTAAATTTCGCCACGAGCGTTCCTTCAAAGAAATACCCGTTTAGAGTATAATTGAAAGCCATTGTGGGCCATAGATGGCGTTCATAACAATTTGTTCAGAAGCAAATCAAGTAAAACAAGTTGAAAAGCTTCGTAATGGTTGCGTGTACGTGTGAGTGTATGCGTGTACGTGTGAGTGTATGCCTGCACGAGTGTTTATGAGTGTGCCTATTAATGTTTTATAGCTGGTTTCTTCAAGGGTGATACTTCTAGCAATAATAATGAGAGATGACAAAGAAACTAGAGCTATTGCAATAATGGAGGTGGTGGACCCTGAGAAAACAATTAATACGCGTCTAGACGTTTGTTTCAAAGCAAAGGGAGGTTCTTCGTCTGCTTAAACGATCCAGCAGACTCGTTGTCCTTCAGCCAAACAACATTTAATAGTATCGCATGATGTTTGAAGATGTTTTGTTTTGTTATGTTAAATTTATTCATTTTACTCTGCCCAGTTCTGGTAAGAAAGTGAATGAACATTGGCAATGCGACATATTTGCATTTGTAAGAGATTGCAGCGGTAAGAGATTGCAACGAAGAGTGTAGTGTCGTGTGGTATTGGCTATCTTCATCCATATATAAACAGACCTCAGTATCTCCAGCTAAAGTTAAATTAGAAAGGTGATGAAGGTGGTGCACATATTGCCAGATAACTTTAGATTAGAAAAGTGGATAGAGGTGGTGCACACATTACGAGCTGAAGTTAGATTAGAAAGGCAGCGGAGGAGGTACAAATATTGCTAGCTAAAGTTAGATTGGAACGGAGGTGTAGGTGCTGTATATATTGCCTGCTAATCTGGAAGCCTAATACAACCAGTTTGTTTTCCAGAATATATTCTTCTTTTGCGTTCGTTCTCAAAGTCCCACAGGATGTCTCTTCATTGGAGCCTGCAAATTTTCAACAGGATGTAGTACTGAAAACGAAGATGCGTTGTATCGCTATTATGCTATCGCCAATGGTCTGTGAAGTTTGAGAATGATTAGAGAAAGTGCTTTATTTTGAAATAAAACCACAAAAAATGTATGACAGAACCCTGATCTCACAACCGAGAAAAAGTTTGATCAACAGCTTCTAATTGTGTTTGTGTATCTGACACTGTTGCGGTTGAATTCTTTTCATTGAAGACACGTGTGACAACCGGTGTCTAGATTCTAGTTCAGTCTGCAAAGAATAAGACCATTGTCTTCTTTCCATCCTTGAATCTGTTTCAGTAACACAAATAATCTTCAACTCCTGCGTAATTCCAACATTAGCATATGAATGCGAAAGTTGAAAAACAACATCAAACTTAGAACAAAGACTAAACACCTTTGAAAACAAATGTCTTAGACGACTACTGAACATCCATTGGTAGGACTTTAAATCAAACAGTCATCAGGAAAGAAGCAAAACACGAATATGTATCCACCTGTATTTGAAGGTGTCGCTAGAATTACATCGGACACGCGCTGCGAATGGATACCAACAGACTCTCCTGTCAAGTTTTGGTGTGGTCACCAAGGGTAAGAGAAAACGAGGAAGACCAAGAGAAACCTTACGTAGAACTATTACAAGAGAGCGCGTCACCGTCGGCATCAGAAACAATGAAGACCTAAGACAAATTGCAATAAAACGCAAGACATGGAAATTATGACAACCGCACTATATGCCGTCTTTGGCCATAGAGGAATAACTAACTAACGTCTTTCCATGCATTTTTATAGAAGGCGACTAATGCTGAAAGTTGAAGCAGAGGATCAAATCCTGTCACCTGAGGACAAATTATCAGGGTCACACCTTGTCTAAATTTCTTCTGTCTTCTATAAAAAAATCCCCATGTATTACAAAGAAATGCCTGTCAGTGGACTGCATCGTTTTCCTTTTGTAGCAGACTCCTAAGTGATGAGGAAGTCTATATGTGCCATCACTGCAGATACACATGTTTTATCAGGAGATCTAAAAGACTGTAACAACTGGCGGGGAATAACTATATTATCCGTACCAGGCAAACTCTTCTGTAGCATCTTAATGGAGATATTAAAAACACAGTTGACAAAAATCTCAGAGAAGAATAAGCGGGCGAGAATCCTACTTTTAGACCACACCGCTTTTGCACCGACAACATCTTTACATTAAGAACTAACATAGAAGAATCTATAGAGATGCATTCAGAACAAATAATAAGCTTTGTGGACTTTCAAAAAGGTTTCATAACCTATACCGTACTAAATTCTGGGAAATACTGAAAATACACGGCTTTAACAAAAATATATCAACATAATAAAGACTTTCTACTCAGAAGCTTCACTCTAGGCTCTATTTCAGAACGGAAACAGGCGAATCAGATTAGTTTACAATTAGCTCGAGATTAAAACTACACTTGCAGTAGCAATTGACTGGGTCATGCAAAAACATTCACAAAATGTCATTGGAATTACAAGTTCCAACAACAAGTCATTAGTTGATTTTGACTTTGCAGATGATATCAACCGAGACCGTCGGCGGTATAGAATGCATGTTTTCTGAATTAATTTACACCGCATTCGTTATGTATTTGATTATTGTTTGGTTTCCGGTTAGCCACAATTTACATACTTGGCTATTTTTGGTATGAGATTCCAATTATATAAATATTGCCCAGCCGGACGTCTAACACGAAGCCCCATCTGGTCATTTGACAGTTCTAAATTACAGGACTGTGGTACTCAGTCGATGGTCACGTATGAACCCTACTGATCACAATATATGGAAAACGTAATTAATGGAAATGACCAATGCGACAGGAATTATGAAATTAAACAATCAAGAAATTTGACAGAGTCGAAAACTTTACCGTCCTAGCCAGGCAGCAAAACATCAAATGATGGACATGCGGCAAATAAATGATGACCCACATCACACTTGCACCAAGAACCTTCACTAGTTAACATCTAGAAAACAGAACTCTTAAAGACATATATTAAGATCAAAATGTTCATCTCCTGCGTGATCCCTTTACTAACCTACGGACGCGAAAGCTGGAAATATACTCAAGCCATAGAAAAAAAGACTAGATCAATTTGAGAATAAATGTCTACGAAAAACTCTGAACATAAATTTGAAAAAACTTTTTCACAAATGAATCAATAAGAGATAAATCAGGAATATGTGTCAACTATTGTTAGAAGAAAACGTTGACAGTATTTAGGCCGTGTGCTTCGATCAGAGGAGAAAAGACTTACCCACCAAGCTATGTCATGGTCTGCGATAGAAAAACGAATACATGGCAGACCTAGCACAACACTACGAAGAACAATCAAGACGAGGCAATGACAATGTGTATTAGAACATGCTGCCCTATGTGCTACCCTTGGCACCAAAGACACTGACTAACTAACTGGGAATCGGTGAACAAATCTGACAGAAGATTGTATGCTCTGCCTCTGGCAGGAAGTTGTTAGATATACCGATGCACTGGAGTGTCTCTCTTCGGGAACTAAACATTCATCCACAAACATCCCCCCTCCCCATTTACACATCCATGCCTATGAGACCTTATTTGAATCTAGATGTCGCCTCAATTATACAACTGAGAAGAACCTATACTTTTGTCAGAAAGGCTAGAGCTACCTGGTCTACCTACCGTTCAAGAGCTACCTGCTCACAGCTAAAGGGATTATTTCATCATCATTCATTGATCACCAATCGCATAATGATGTTTGTGTACTTGATACTATGCTGTGATTTGATTATATGCATGCGATTTATTATGTGGTGTGTTCTTAATTAGAAGTTCAGGAATGGCAATCTGATTTCTTATTTTAACACAGTTAATGTATGGTTTTGGTTTGTGTTGATTGTGTGTAAGATACTAGCTTTTTCTAGTATTCTTCATTTGCACATCCTTATTTCGTCAATTAATCTTTTGAAAATGTGTAACTACAATATTTTGACCATATAGAGCGACGTTACAGATTAAGAAGACAATAATGGAGTGCATAATTTCATGGTGACAAAACAGAGGTAGACCACGGAGGAGTCGAGAGAATATAGTAAAGACCAACCTGAACATGACAGATCAGGAAGTATTTCGAATGACTATGAACACTGCTATATCATGTCTTGTTATCATCATGTGTCGTCTTCGCAACGAAGGTTGGCAGCAACATACCTCCAACATTCCCTGTAACATGTCTTGGTGGTGCACACTCTGCTAGACTGTAACCTGTTCATCTTGTGATGTTACTATTCCACTTGTATCTCTATTTCCCTCTTGTTCGCATCACCTCGACTTTACCCTTAAGTAAGATGTTTAACAATGTTCCATGTCTTTTAATCGGTCTAAAATATTTTATTTGCTTGAACTTTTTCAAATTAAAATTTCTTTTAATAATTCCTTCTTCATACTAAGTTTGTTAGAAACTCTTTATTTTTTTCTTCTCTTTGCATGATGTTCTCCCTATTCCTCTATATACCCATATCTCAAAGGTATCATTTCTGTCTTCTATTTGTTTCTTTATTGTCCATATTTATGGGCCATACATCAATATGGAATATATATAGCATTTAATAATTCTAATTTTAAGCTTTCAGTTTGTAATTAGGATATTAATATTTTCCTCATGTTATTGAAAGTATTTTTAGCCATTCCTATTCTCCTTTTAACTTCTATTTCACATCTGCCATCATTTGTGACTACGTGACCGAGATATTGATAATGTTCTGTTTGTAGTTTCTCTTCATGAATTTTTATGTTTAGCACTTTTTATCCAGTGGCTTTGCTGATTATCATGGTTTTTTTGGTTTTTTTAATGTTTATATCCAGTCCATATTCTTTACTTCCTTTATCGACTTGATCTATTGGTCTTTATAGTTGCTGCTCACTTTCTGCTAAAAAGACAATGTCATCTGTATATCTCATGTTTTTTTTTACATTTTCCCACTCATCATGATTTCTGACATGTCTTGGTTATTCTTATTGATAATGATAAGTATTTGTTTGAATATGCAAATTATTGTTGCTAAGAATAGTTCATATTTATTTTTCAAATAGTGCAGTTTTCACTCGAATATTCCCTTTCACACATGTCCCGCGACAATCCCGTATCTGAAATATTTCCATTTACACATGTCCCGTAGCTCATCTCTAAGTATCTCAGATATTCCCGTTCACACATGTCCCGTGACTCGCCTGTTTCTTAAATATTCCCGTTCACACATGTCCCGTGACTCGCCTGCTTCTTAAATATTCCCGTTCACACATGTCCCGTGACTTGCCTGTTTCTTAAATATTCACGTTTACACATGTCCCGTGACTCGCCTGTTTCTTAAATATTCCCGTTCACACATGTCCCGTGACTCGCCTGTTTCTTAAATATTCCCGTTCACACATGTACCGTGACTCGCCTGTTTCTTAAATATTCCCGTTCACACATGTCCCGTGACTCTCCTGTTTCTTAAATATTCCCGTTCACACATCTCCCGTGACTCGCCTGTTTCTTAAATATTCCCGTTCACACATGTCCCGTGACTCGCCTGTTTCTTAAATATTCCCGTTCACACATGTCACGTGACTCGCCTGTTTCTTGAATATTCCCGTTCACACATGTCCCGTGACTCGCCTGTTTCTTAAATATTCCCGCTCACACATGTCCCGTGACTCGCCTGTTTCTTAAATATTCCCGTTCACACATGTCCCGTGACTCGCCTGTTTCTTAAATATTCCCGTTCACACATGTCACGTGACTCGCCTGTTTCTTGAATATTCCCGTTCACACATGTCCCGTGACTCGCCTGTTTCTTAAATATTCCCACTCACACATATCCCGTGACTCGCCTGTTTCTTAAATATTCCCTTTCACACATGTCCCGTGACTCGCCTGTTTCTTAAATATTCCCGTTCACACATGTCCCGTGACTCGCCTGTTTCTTAAATATTCCCGTTAACACATGTCCCGTGACTCGCCCGTTTCTTAAATATTCCCGTTCACACATGTCCCGTGACTCGCCTGTTTCTTAAATATTCCTATTCACACATGTTACGTGTCTCGTCTGTGAGTATGTCAAATATTCCCGCTCACACACGCTCCGTGAATTGCCTGTATCTAAAATATTTTGTTTGGACATGTCCTGTGACTTGCCTATGAAATCAGAAATATGTCGTTTTACGCATGTCAAGTGACTTGCCTATGAAACGTCACATATTTCCTTTTACGTATATCCCGTGACTAGCCTGTTAGTATCTCAATATTTATTTCCCCTGTTTACACATGTCCCGTGGTTTGTCTGTGAGAATATCAGATATTCCCCTTTACACATGTCCCGGGACTCGCCTGTGAGTAAAATGGACATCTCTTTAGCAAGAGTTCATGAAACATTCACCCAAGAAACATTAATGACAAAATACCTGCAAAATTTCAAAAAATTATATAAATTTTTCATTCTATGATTTTAGTGTCAGATTTTCTTACGTTGTCTGTGTGTGTTATTGTACGGTTAAGGATGGTCTTTATGTTTTTAATTTTTTTTTTCTGGGGTTAGTTCTCAAACTCCTGCAGGTTAACAGGGTGTAATCCGGTGAATGGGATGCTTCGTATTATAGTTTACAGTTTCACTGCGATATATACGTCTTTTGGCATGACATATTTTCAGCAAAACTGTGTTGTTCATAAAGACAGCTTTACTCCAAAATTCTGACTAGTCGCCACTTAGAAATGCATGATAAAACTATTCGCCTTTATCTGCTTCACAATCGTCTCCGTCAACACACTGGAACCCTTTAGATGCGTGGAATGGAGATGATAGTTATCATATATATTGCATGGGGAGAGCCCTCATTCTTATCCAGGAATATACGTATGTATATATCTCTGTATATACGTTTTCTGATTTATTTCTTACATTAATTAGTAATTTTAAAATGATAGGTGTATATTACAATATGCTGGAAGCACAGATATATACATTGAGGCAAATATGCCATAGAAATACCAACACATCGCGTGGTCCTTGAAATGTTGGCTACTGCATACTAGTTTTCAGCTAACTCAATATCTGCCAAAATGTGTGCGCTCTTACTATCTCAAAACATTATGTTTTAGTTCACTGCCAGCAAAACAAAGAAGGTATACATGGTTTGCTACAGGAATGTAACAATCTGGTGCAAACTTATGTAATGTTGCTAGAAACGAAAATAATTACAATTACAATGAAATTAGCAATGAAAGCAAAGAAGGGTAGATGAAATTAGCACACAATGATTGAAGAGGAGAAGAAAGCATACTGGGAGTAGATACTGTATTGGAAGGAAACTAAAGAAGGAAGAATGTATATATTTGCTAGTAAAGACAATATATATTTAGTTGTATAATGTGGTGCCGAAACATGGAATAGGTATAAACAATTAAATTTATAATTGCAGCTGAAATGAGCAAATAGATATTGAATAATACCTAAAATGCGTAGGGCCGTAGGGGAGCCACATCTGGTTCGAAACTTCAGCAGAAAAATAATTCTAAACACAGAAGAGATTCCCCTAAGAGAGTCACGGGCCAAAAAATGTTGAGAAAAACTTATATAAAATAACGTACTGAGTTCAATAATTTCCATGACATATTTTTTATGTCAACTTATTTTTTATAAGAATAAGTTTTATGAGAACAGCAGGTTGATATCGAATACATGCATTACGCTATTCTTATGTGGGCGTTTGAAATTCCTGCTAGTCCACATAACTCTGTCCACAGAACGGAATGCGCTGTATAATGGTTAACAGCTTGGATGCGATATATATGGCTTTCTTTCCTCATATCTGACTTCTATTGAGTCACTTTGACCTATGGGAAGGTAATATTATCTGGTATAATGAGATAATTGACTGAAAACCTGCAATATCTCAGTAAAATGTGTCATCTTATACCCATAGCCAAACTTCATTGAAGTGAATAATATATATATACACACACACACACAAACTCATATATAAATATATATATATATATATATATATATATATATATATATATATATATACATTGTGTCCAGCATAATCATTGCTAATATCAAATGTCAATATTTCCTCATCTATATAAGGTATAACTTTTTTATGGCTACTTCCTATAGAAATCATTACATTTTTAGGAGAAGAAAAAACATTTTAAAATGCCCCATAATGATAGTAGATGTGTCGCATAAAGCAATGCCAATTACCTAGGTGGTGACAATGAGTTTCTAATCGTGTGGGATGCTCCGATGACGCTACCTTTCACAGGTGTGACAAAACCCACTGGCAGAATTGTAAGGTAAGGGGAGATGAAAACCCTCATGTCGTAATGTAGCATAAGCACAACTTAAAGTGTGGTGTCCCGTAACCTTGAATTCTCTGATTAGTTCACTCTTCTCGCCGAGGCCACAATCAGAGGAGCAGCATACGTAAACATGCTGAACAATTTTGAAATTCCTAGGATGCGAGACGGATTCACATTTCAGCACGATGAAACACCTCCATATTATGCCAGTGAAGTCAGAAACTACCTTCAATAATTTGAGGCATATAGATTAGTGGATTAGGTCTCATTGAATGACCAACAGATTTGACCATGTTCTATGGGGATACGTAAAAACATGTGTTTATCAAACACGGATGCCACCCGTTGTAGCCGGTGCCCGAAAGGGGAGCAAAGAATAGCAACACTGTTTATCATTAATGAATGTCGTAAGAGACGACTAAGGAGGTTTGGGAGGGAGTTGGCTGTCCCATCCCATATAGGGTCAGTGACCCAAAGCCATGCTGAAGTCAGATGTGTCATGCCGAAAGGCGCAGATATCGCAGCAATGCTGTAAACCATGACACAACGCATTCCGTTCTCTGGACTACATCTAATCTGGGCTAATCTGCAGGAGTTTGAGAACGAACACAGAAGAAGAAGAAGAAACACTGATGCAGGGACTGGGTAATCTTCAGCTTCGAATATGTGACGCGTGTGCACCCCTCAACGAGAGTCAGCAAAAACATACATATATGAAGCACGCAAAAAAAAGTAATATCCAGAGAACTCTTCTATCCGTGACGCTGAAAGGCATAAAGTGGTAAAGTAAAAAGAAAATGCCTCCGTCATATCGCAGATGCTTTAAAAAATACATGGTGAGAGATATAATACCAAACTGACATACTTCGGACCACTGAACGCATACATGCTGAGATCCACTGAAAGGTAGTGAGTTGCTAACTTGCTATTGAAATTGATTTCGTTTGTCAAAGAGAAAACCAAAATCTCGCCAGTCTACCATTAATAGTATAAGAAATATTGACATTTGTCGATTCTGCCGGACACCATACGAACTCGGAAAATCTCTGCTCCGTCATACATTCAACAAAATGAATTTATCAATAGCTCTTATGATATTTATTGCACACAATCTGGATTTATTCAATGATAATACAAGCATTATGTTTATTTTTATAAACACAAATCGAAGTACATCCGTCAAACCGTGTAGACAGTGGGTTTAAAAGGGGATTCTCAGGTCATTAGACAATATGAACACACCTTTTTTTCTGTACATCTGAGTTACGATTTATAGAGAACAACCCAGGTAAATTTTGTGGAAGAATTTATTTTAAATGTTTTGCTGGTTTTTATCATCTCGATTACGCAAGTTGGCACACTAAATTTATGTATTTATAAATATGCATACTATGTGTTTTATGTTACGTGCATGCATATCGCATATCAAATGCAAACAGTACCCACCACGGTGCATACGTTCATTACAAGAACTTTTTTGAATAGTCTATTATATTTGTTTTTTCGTAGAATTCGACGATGATTAGTCAGCTCAACTGGGATAATGATGAAGATGATGAAATTTAAAATAAACGTAAACATATATTCTACTTACTTTAGTCATAATCATCTCCGTCCTAATATGAACATATGTATCAGTGGTGGTATTATGGAGTCTTCGACAAAACATTTTCTGAGTTGGTGTTACAATATGGAGAAATTCAAAAATATCCAGCCTTTAATAGTATCAGCCCAGACCTTATGTTGACCCACCTCTTCTCTCTCTCTCTCTCTCTCTCTCTCTCTATATATATATATATATATATATTATATATATATTATATATATATATATTATATATATATATTATATATATTATATATATATATTATATATATATATATATTATATATATATATATAATATATATATATATATATATATATATATATATATATATATATATATATATATATATATATATATATATATATATAGTCATATATATAGTCATATATATATATATATATATATATATATATATATATATATATATATATATATATATATATATATATATATATATAGTTACTTAATGAGGTTTCTCACAAATGACGCTTCTACCACATGTATGCTTACGAAATTTAAATCCAGCACAGCTTACATTTTTCCATCATTTATTTTTCCAAATATGAATGTCGTTGTTATTTTCGAGAAACATGTTTGTTTCTTTAGTGTCAAAATGTTTCTTTACAGCCCAAAAGTATATGCATTTTTCTTTTAATAATTTTTTTTCAGCATAGTTCTCTACCACATTTTTGTCTCTCTCGTTTATTTTGCTTTTGTTAAACTTTGGTTATCTTCTCGTATTCATAGAACATTGAAATTGTTTTGCTGTTAATACCCATGACATGTTCTATTTTGAAGGTTTTGAAATACTGTGAAATAGACTACCCCGTCTTGCCTCCTGTAAAAAATATGTGTACCATCTGATAGCTATACTTTTTAGTGTAACGAATTTAACTTTCAAAGACTTGTTTTATAATATTGTCGTAAATGATGCTTTATGATATGCCGTAAGTAAATACAAAAACCTGAAATGTTGAAGACATAGTACAAACAAATTATCAGTATGTAAATCAATATTTTGTAATGATGCACGCCACTGTAGATATCCATTGGAAATATTAGCCTCAATGTTCCCGTATTTTGTCATTGCTTTCTAATCTTAACCCTAACCGTTAATCGAGCAATGTTAATGGAACATTCCTTCTCGTCGTCCATTGTGTCGGAAGCCAAAAATATGGGAATGCGGCACATGGACAGAGGAATGGAAACAAATTCATTATATATAATCCTCACCAAAAAGACGACTTTCAGATTTTCTAAAATTACCCTTATAACTCAAGCAAGTAAAATAATGTTAAACATCATAATGCAAAGAATCAAACAAGAATTAGAGATGGGGATAAACGAAACACATGCCGGTTTCAGATAGGAAAGAGGAACAAGAAATCACATTCTTAACATAAGACTTATCATAGAAATGTGTAAGGAATTCTCAAGTGATCTTCGCATGTGCCTCAGAGGTTACTTGAACGCGTTCGACTTCGCCCAACACTAGAAACTATGGGAAATAATGAACAGCATGGGTTTCCCAAGACATCTGACTCATCTAATAGAAGAACTCTACCAAGATCACAAGGCTGCAGTGAAGTTAGAGGGCGATCTGTCGGAGTGGTTTGAGGTACAGAGTGAGCTAAGGCAGAGATGCACACTCTCCCCATACCTGTTCAACATCTACGCAGAAAATATAAAGAAGAATGGGAGAGAAGACATACACAACGCTGACTACCACAATTTAAACATCGGTGGTTTCGAAATCCCTGAACTACGCTACGCAGACGACACTGTGCTTCTTTCAAATGATATAAAGGGATTGGAACAACTAATCAAGAAAACAAAGAAATACAGTAATCACAGAATGTATATTTAAACACGCAAAAAAATCATATCAATAGATATAACAACACAACAAAAAACATTAGAATAGAAAATACCGAGATAGAATGTGTAGATAAATTCAAATACTTAGGAGCAAATATCAACGGTGCAGGAGACCGCATGGCAGAGATAAGGAAGAGATTTGAAATGGCATATTGTAAAAAAAAAACACCGTGAAAAACATTGGAAATAAAAACAAAAGAGAAAAGAAACTGTTAATGCCACAAACTTTTATTTTTTCGGTTGCACTGTTTAGAAAGACAAACAATGGAGGACATAAAATATGGGAGGAGGAGGAAAGGCAGACCACGAAGACGATGAACTGACGACATTAAAGATAACATGAATACTTTGTTGGAAAAAGCAAGCCGCATCGCCTAAGACAGAAGGGGGTTCAGAGAGTTCATTGGGAAGACAACGGTCTGGAGAGAATACGTCACATGACACACTGTAGATAACCCCAAAACTCATATTTTTCCACATGACTTAACGTGCTAATGATCTGTGCTCCAAATAGGAGGAGTGTTGTATATAAAACTATATATATATATATATATATATTATATATAACACATTTCCAGCAACTTCATGGTGTTTAACTAACGTGTTTCTTCACGATATGAGCTGACCATGTAACACAAAACAGAAATCAACAAACAAGTGTTGCTATCTTAAAACGACATCCATAACGATTGCTGCGATAAATCCATTCACTCTAGATAATAATTAGTCATAAATAATTAACGTGGTTATGAAATAATCCACTCATACAAAATATGAAGCCCGCACTCTCGGTAATTACGGAGATAATAGACAATATCGGTGTTCAACTAGTGATGTACCATCTATAGTAAACTGATTAAAATGAACTTGTTTCTGAAGCTATGGGCACCCTTTTAGCAATAGTAGTAGTATCATCACTGCAGTAGTAGTAGTAGTAGTAGTAGTAGTAGTAGTAGTAGTAGTAGTAGTAGTAGTAGTAGTAGGAGTAGCAACAGCAGCAGTACCACCAGCAGCAGTTGTAGAAAATTAGGTTAATAGGCTGACAACCTGTCATATGTGAATGCAATATTTTCACTGCATGTCTTGTCACCTGTTCTTACTTTTGTTTTGTCTTAATTTTTCACCCGCTGCCTTATTAACACAGAAGTGTCTTAGGCTAAGGGATTCAACCTCTAAAGAAACTCTTCACTGCCTATCGAACCCCTAAATAAATTCCGGAGGTGAGATTCTAAACAGTTGATGATGTATTGAACAATTTTCTGGCATCTATTGAATATATAATCCCGCTTATTTCCAAGCGAATGGACATTACTTTCCCATGGAACTAACCATACAGAACAGAGAGGGGGAATAGCGCAAAAATGTACAAGGTCCTTTCTTAAAAATAAAATATGTCCGGGCAAGCTCTTATATGTGAAATGTGGAGAAGACTAGGCGTAACTCTCGCCCACATAAGACACGCGAGCAGAATCAAATCATCCTGTCATACTTGACGATTAGTATTGTTGTTGTGCATCTTGTTGGTCATATTATATCTGCGTGTGGTGTAAGTGTGTGCGTGCGTGTATGTATGTATATACTTTGTATTGCCTGCCAACGTCGACCAATCATACGGAGATTATAATCGAAAATATAACTTCCGAAGAAGGCGGAGACTTGTTTTGATTACACTAATAGGTCTTTATTTTATTCTGTGGCACTGACTGTGTAGCTTGGCAATTAATTTGAAGGTTTGATGATTCATTTTAAACTTGTCAGTAGTCTGCTTACTTGCCGTCTGTCTAGACTCAAATGTTAATGATCATCAGTGGTAGTAGTAGTAGTAGTAGTAGTAGTAGTGGCATAAGTAGTAATAGTCACAGTAGTTGCAGTATATCCAAGAATGAGGTCACGTTACGGTAATAAGCATGCTGCGAGGATGCTTCAACACCGTATCTCTATTTTCCATTTGTGTCGGTCTTTCTTTGACGATTGTGTAGAATTCAAGTTTTCTTTTGATTGATGTCGTCAAGCAATAGTTTCTCTGTCACCATCTTCTTCTTTCTCCCCCCCCCCCTACAGTATGCAATATTTCTTTAGAAAAGGAGTCGTGTCGGAAGATATGACTATACCGTATCAGTTGTCTTCGTTTAACTATACCATATCAGCTGTCGTCGTTTAACTATTGTTATAAGTTGTTCCCGGAATCCAATATGTATGTTTATGTTACTTCAGGCATATAAATTGTTACAGGATATATTTTTACAAATCTGCAAGGTCTGCACTATTGTTATAAGTTGTTCCCGGAATCCAATATGTATGTTTATGTTACTTCAGGCATATAAATTGTTACAGGATATATTTTTACAAATCTGCAAGGTCTGCACTATTGTTATAAGTTGTTCCCGGAATCCAATATGTATGTTTATGTTACTTCAGGCATATAAATTGTTACAGGATATATTTTTACAAATCTGCAAGGTCTGCACTATTGTTATAAGTTGTTCCCGGAATCCAATATGTATGTTTATGTTACTTCAGGCATATAAATTGTTACTGGATGTATTTTTACAAATCTGCAAGGTCTTACAAGACTATGACAGGAGTGGTCATCCCATGGCAAAAGAGAAACGATCGTGGATAGGAAAATTAAATGGCTCATAACACAACAGTGCTAATAACAGAACAGAAAAACTAGACACATAGACATATACAACATTTTTACTAGTAATTGATTTTAAACATTCAAACAACAACTTGTTCAAGGAAATAACATTTCTCGTCTCAAATCATTCCCATACATTATTACACTATTCCAATCCTTCCCATTTATTATTATTATGTTCCTATCATTCCCATACATTATTACACTGCTCTAATGATTCCCATACATTATTACACTGTTCCAATTATCCACATACACTGGTACATTGTGTTAAAGTTGTGAGCTTTCCGAAACGATTTGTTTTTACAAAGTCATTTCAATTACAGTGAATATGAAATTAAGAGCTAGCGGAATGCAGAAGTTTCGTAGGCTGTTATGACTCCTACATCCTATTCATGATATGCTACCTGATGATGATGATGAAGTAGGAAACTACCAACAAAGAGCAAGGATCAATTGACGGGTTAATTCCACGCTATAAAAGCAGCGAATACCAACCAATAAGGTCGAATGTAAATTTAGCGATTGGTAAAAGTTTACAAAACAACAAAGCGGTTACATACCCTGCTTTATATCCGGAAAATTGAAATCTTTGAAGGCTGCTGCACTTCCATTGAGTAGGAATACACATATCACGACAAGGGATAAGATGAATGGTCTTCTTGCGCAACGCATGCCGTTATATCTCTGGTGAATGTACTGTTGTGAACATAAGTCATTTGATGTCCAATTTACAGAATTGGATGTTTGTTTGTTAGATAATTCATATTCTATACACATATGGAAGCCGTCTTTGCTACACAATTTGTTATAGTTGGTCACCTTTTGTACAATTTGTGGATCCTTATGATCAGTACTAGCTGATAGGGTACCACTGCAAAGATAGCAATTCCCAACGTCCGCTGATTCTGAGGTTGCTGGTTGACATTGTTGGCCCCGCGGCCACATTTCAGTATATTTTATTTATTTTTTAACTTTGGCTTGTTTTTTTTTCCTTCTGTAATATCCTCGTCAAACTGTCACAATCTCATTCAAGCGAGATGTTGTTGCAAGATTTATGAAGGAAATCTGTTAGACAAATTCCAAGTTTTTCAATATTCCACTTGAGATACACGTGGTTGCTGTCTATCTGAGGCTCTGAATGGGATTCATAATCAGAACGGGCAGAATGCTGAAAATACACAACAGATTGAGAAACATTATTTTTGGTTAAAAAATAATAATAAATAATAATGATGATGATGCCGTTCCTCCTTCGCAAGCAAAGATGAGAATGGCATGAAAAATAATGAATGTGATGAACAAGTATAAATAAAACATCTGTGATTGTCTAATTTGGTTTGAGAGTTCGTAGCTTCCCGATGAGTCCGATTTATGCTACGAAATTTCTATTGCCGTGCATGCAGGAGTGCAGAGGGTTCGGGGTGGGAGTGTTTTCGGATGTGTCATTTCGGTTCCGTCGCTTGTAAATTGTCCGCAGTGTTCTTTCTTTCTTTTTTTTTCAAATTTAGTAGTGACCGGTGTGCGTCAAGCTGAGCGATAAACGGCTGTAGTCTTCCAGGAGATATGATCGATGCTGCAGTTATTGATAGTTTTCTTTTAGGTGATCCGTGAAGCACTTTTTTGGCCCTCCGCTTGAACGTTTACCATCCCACAGCTCCCCAAAGAATAATCTCTTTAAAAGACTCTTGTCTGGCATACGGACGATGTGGCCAGTCCAGCGGAGTTGAGGTCTAGTCAGCAGGGCATGGATTCTTTGCATACGGGACATTTGAAGGGTTTCCGTGCCTGGCACTAGATCCTGCCAACGTACTCCCATGAAGTTTCTTAGGCAACGGAGGTGGAAAGAGTTAAGCTGTCGAGCTTATCTCGCAAAGAGAGTCCAGGATGACGCAGCATAAAGCAATATTGGTAGAACCACTGCACTGTACACGTCCAACTTAGTTGTCACAATGACACCACGCCTGATCAAGACGTTGGCAAGAAGGTTCCCGAATGCCGCACTGGCACGAACAATACGCAGGGCAACATCCTCGTCAATTGTCGCAGTTTGCGATAGGGTTCTGCTGATATATACAAACTTATTGGCAGTATCGATTTTTTTGTCCCATTACTGTGATTACTTGTTCTGTGTATGGGATACCTGGCGAAAACATACTAAATAACTACGATGCAGGCTCATAGATAACGGGGTGGGTTTGGTGTGTACAAACTCCCTACCCCTTAGTAAATCAGAACATCACTTCTAGCATTATTAACTTGGCAAAAGGTGGGTAACTCCCCTCCCAGACTTTAGCGATTATTCACAAAAATGTCATCAGAATGTTCTTCAAATGGAGAAAAGTACACACGAAAACTCACACGATATCATTTTCTAAGATAAACCCCTCCCCCCACTCTCTTCCCGACGAAGAACAACGTATGTAGGATATGTATTCATATCCTTCTTAAAATGTATGTATATCATTTACTTATTTTCATTTACGAAATATAGAACAGTAAGAATTTGTAGGTTGATTGATTGAAATGGAATCAGTCTCTTATCGATGAGGCGATTTATTGAAATGGAATCAGTCTCTTATCGGTGAGGCGATTGATTGAAATGGAATCCGTCTCTTATCGGTGAGGCGATTGATTGAAATGGAATCAGTCTCTTATCGGTGAGGCTCACACAGTCAACCTTTGATGCTCGTCTAAGTCGATTAAATCATGTTGTATATCAAATAAATATAATACAGGTCAGGTAATCTGAACAATCAGGCAATCTAAACAATCAGGCAATCTGAACAATCAGGCAATCTGAACAATCAGGCAATCTGAACAATCAGGCAATCTGAACAATGAGGCAATCTGAACAATCAGGACAATAAGGCAATCTGAACAATCAGGACAATCAGGCAATCTGGACAATCAGGCAATCTGGACAATCAGGCAATCTGGATAATTCCACCTCAAGTACAGGTCGTATTGAGTGTATTCTATCCCAGTGTAGTAATATAACAAATGGTTATACGATTATAAGTATGTTCATCTTCCCAGCGTAACAGTAGGCAAAAGAGCATACGGCCATGGGTGTAGTCATGCTTCCTAGCGTGAAATGGACGAAAGATCATGAGTCCATGTGTGCAATAATTCTTCTAAATGTAGGAATATTCAAAAATGTATGAATAATCCTTTCCTTAGTAACAATCGGTCAGAGTCAGAAATTGCTTAATGGGTCGCTGATTGAGTAACCAATTCTAACAATTGAGTCATAAATTGCTCAATGGTCGCTGACTGAGTAACCAATACTACAATTCGTGAATATAACGGAAATCTAAATATCTCGGGATGTGAAATAAAGCAAATAAAACACAATTAAAACACAATAAAAAATAAAAAATTAAAACTTCGCCAGAGTGTTCCTGCTAACAAGTTGCAAACAACGTAATTTGTCTGAACTGCTCCGACGTTTCATTGGCTGACGATAAAAATTATACGCATTTTGACCAATGAAAATCACGGATTAGTTATATCAGCAAACAACCTGACGCTATATCTGGTTAATAGGCATGCACGCATGTTTGAAGAAAACCTGCTCAAATAAATGGTTGTTAACGGGTAATAGCATTCGATTGTTGAGGTGTGTTATTATGAGTCCCTCACCTGATATCTGGAGAAGGACTAGTTATTACCTACCTCAAGCGGCATGGAGCTTTAACCAGAAAGATCGAGAAAGTGTTAGTGAGAGAATAAATATAATATTTTTTAAATATAAATTATACGTGAGGTAACCAAATATACATAAACACATTTGTATCTTTGAATATTTTTGTTGACTCAAATTTGACTTTCAAACGTATAAAAGTTTCAAATAAGTCTGATAAAATATAAGTATATAAATAATTAAAATCAATGATATACAAAAACGTAAGTGTAGAAGAAATCTGAAATCATCCGTATATTAAATGTAAATTATTAATACATCTTACTGCTAAACTGGGAAATGTGCATATACTAAATATATATCTATATACTTTATCGTGATTCTAAAGTGTAGGACACGGTGTCAAGCATAATGGATGTCCTTCCAAGAGATGAGAAGGCACTTCAAGTACTTGCTAATAGCCAGTGTACTGGGTTTTCTTCATCAGTTGTATTACTTTGCTAGAAAGTACAATTATAATTGGAGACATGTTTAACTTTGAGCTGTGTGATTCACTTCGTCAGTCAGTCATCATGTTGCAGCACCAATATCTCCGATGAATTGTGTGATTTATATGTTCACTTCATTCACCATGTTGCAGCAAGAATAGTTTCAATGAGCTGTGTGATTTACTTCTTCACTCTATCATGTTGCAGCAACAATAGTTTCAATGAGCTGTGTGATTTACTTCTTCACTCTATCATGTTGCAGCAACAATAGTTTCAATGATCTGTGTGATTTACTTCTTCACTCTATCATGTTGCAGCAACAATAGTTTCAATGAGCTGTGTGATTTACTTTTTCACTCTCTCATCAAGTTGCAGCAACAATACATCTGATGAACTGCGAGATTTATTTCTTCAGTTTCTAATGATGTTGCAGCACCAACATTTTCAATGAGATGTGCGATTTACTTCGTCATTACTAGTCAGTTAATCATCAAGCTTCAACAGCATCAACTTCCACGAACAGTGATATCATCCAAAGAGACCATGAGTTTCGGAAGCATTACCGTCTCAGTATGCTTTATTTTCACCCTCCCTCCATGATATAAGTTAATATATGCATTCAGGTTGTGTTTTTCACTCTCTGGATATAGTCCACAGATTTAAAGGTCGGTCTCAACAATTTTGAGCTTTATGTATATGGTGACCTCTCAATCTAACTAGCTACTAGAACAAACATTATGTTATATTGAAATATGATAGATAGTGTGTGCCTTGTAGATATTTGTTTCCTTGAAAACACTCAGGTCTGACTACTAGAAACATATGGCTATCTCACAATGCATACAAAATTTTTTTTTAAATATACTTTTATTGTTATGAATTATTTGAAGCATCCTAGAACAAACTTTACATAACGAGTAATGTCAGAGATGCGTATAGATCCGAATCAATCATTTTCATCAATTCAGTGTGCATAAGTTAAATCAAGAGATAGCAATGAGCTCATGTCCAAATTGATGGAGGGCCGGTTTCACCAATCATGACAGCTCCGGTTAAATATAACAGTAACACTTCAAATTTGACTTGTACAAGCAACGACTACATTAAACCTCTATATATAACAAAATCATCCGTGAATTATTTAAAAGGAAACCATGTTGTAATGGAAATTATCTGTTTCGTATTAACAGACAAGAATTATGGTGACCAGTCGGAATCTTCTCCCTCAATTTCTTTCCTAGAACACTTAACGAGTGTTCTGTTCTTGTCATAACTCTATCCAACTAGTTACGTATTCATTATATTTTTAAAAGATGCCCATCAGTTTTTAAAATAAAATTGTGTGAACAACGAAACGTATTTATGTTTTTTCCCCCTCCAGACAAGTTAGAACACTCCCGTTCAACATTACAACTGCCAAGCTTTCATTTCCAAAAGATTCGTTATCATTTGATAAACAATATTTTGTTTGACGAGATTTCCAGTTTTCAACAAGGATACTTGTTCTTGACGCAACCATATGTTGTTTTATTTATATTAGTAATTGTGATAGTTTGCTCTTGGGTGATATAGTAACACAAGTCGCTTTCTGAAGTAATATCTCATAGAAATATTTCATATTGTAGTAATATTTAACAGTATTAGCTAGCAGTAATGTGGTAGTATTATCTTGACTTAATTTATTAGTAATATCTAGCAGTAATATCGTAGTAATGAGTTATGACTACATGTTATCAACAGCATACCGGAGAAGTCCATTCCGTCCTTGATCCCAGTTTCAATAAATCCATCAGTGTGGCGGCGGACAGTTTCGGTTCGATGCTGATTAATCAGTATCTTTGTTTATCTATTATGTTTTTATTTACGTGATGTTCTGATCTTTACACCAATCTCACGCAGTCTTTAGAGTAACTATGATTCACACTTTTGAAAATCTGAGCGGACGAGGTCCATTAACACATTAACTATAACAGATGTACCTAATGACAATTTGGCAATGCTCGCTAGTGTTTCGGCTCGCCCATTACCCTCAACACCCGCGTGTCCTGGCACGATATAAAGGTATTCTTTCTAGCCATAGATTGTGTTAAGAATTCCACCCATTGACATCTGTTTCAATTATAATAATTATGTCCCCGAAGAACGTAATTTACGTAATTTAACAATAAGGTGACATTTTATTAGCCATATGTGTGTGTCGTAATTTTTCGTTTGAACGGGTTTCAACATTGTATCATGAAAATATATAAGAACTTTTAGTTTTATCACTAATTTCAGAAAAGAAATATTATAGATCATTCTCTCTGGATTAGAAGCTAAATCAGGAGTTTTAAAACGGGCGGCAGCTACGTCTTCAGTAAGAAGAGAAGGGATACCTTACAAAAGAGATCCTACGCTCATCTCTAATCTCCTAAATGGGGGTTGAAGTGGGTGGGGTATTATCACCTTTGTTTACGTTCATAGTACTACAGGTTTAATTTTCTAGGCGGAGATTTAACTATCTACGGGCTGGTTCGTATTTCTAATTTCCTAGGCAGAGATTTAACCATCTACCGGCTGGTTCGTATTTCCAATTTTTCAAATACAGTAAATTTATTTTACTTCTTGTTGATCCAAACTTTGACCTTCATAAATCTCTGTTATCATCTGTTATATTACGCTCTACTTCTGGTTCTCTTTTATAATTGAGTATCAGGCCACGAAAGTTGTATCTCAGCAAAACTTAGTATGTGCTTCAGACACGGTGGTCTTCACCGCCTCGTCTATATGACGACTCAAGGTTTTCCAGAGAAGACATCTAGTTCTATTTCATTTATCTTTCGAAATAGTGCTCCCTATGAAAGACATTTTTAAAGGTAATCTTGACATATGACTGAACTGTATGCTGCCCGTTAAAGCAGAAATGTAAATATAGTGCGTAGCCTACTTGATTCCTTGTATAACCTACAATATTACTCACAAGTTCTACGTTAAAACGACAGGTAAACACTGACCTCGATGACATTGTAAGATATTTGTAAGTGCTCTACGTGGAGCCAAGTGTCAGGGATTAAAAAGTGGGGTTTTTTTTCAGGAAATCCCACAACATTAGATATAACTCACTAATTTCATAATACCTTTTTCATGACGTACAGTTTGTTGCGATTAGGAATATAACAATTATTCCCATGTGTATGTATATATATTCATATAGATACTGCGATAGCTTGTTCATGTGTGCACGCCTAACTGCTGCATTCTCAAGCAAATAATGTTTCGTGAACTTTTTGAAGGGTTGCCGGTATGTAATACTCTGAGCATCAGTTTAATTGTAGAATTTATTGTGAGCTCATCTCGCGCACTCAACTCGTCGAATTAAATGATTTCAGCGCCGGTAATCAACGTTGTACTGGATCCACATCCTCAACATGGTAAACTTACTTATGTTGCAGTATACTTTAATAATGACGGACATCATTGTGCATTTCTTATATCCAGATTACGACCATCAGATCCTGGATGTCATCACGGATGACAGAACTAGATACCCCCCTGAAAATTGGTTAATTTTTTTTTACTTGGTACCCTCAAACCTATTAGACTCAATTCCGATCATTCATTTGTTTAGTTTTTGTTGGTGTGGTCCTCGTTCTATTCATGGTGTTTCGTCATTTCCCTCATTCCTTTGAATGTCTCTTTCTCACGTGTATTTGTGTTTTTGTGTATTTCCTGTCTGCGCCAACTCTGGCCCAGTTTCAATCTTTCCTGTCATTTTCACATTTTGTTTTGGATGTGTATTTGTATGTTATCTTGATAAAGGCATTTTGATGGAAACGTCCATTATGTCATTGTAGCGTCATTTGTAATGTCTCACGTTAGCACCCTCCATAGTCTGATAGTGATAGGGTGTTAGTTGCGTCTAGTATAACTACAAGACATGTGATCTACGTAAATATTGTTTGATATTGTTAAACAACTTAATGGCACTATTAATTTTATTGATTGTATTGGTTATTCGATTCTATATATTAGTATTGCTTTTAAATTTAACAATAGTTTAATAGCAATATACTGTACACGCTATACTTAGATTGTTAATGTAATTGGTATATGGTAGAACACTTCTGGAATACAAAGATGTATTTAAATACAAAACAAAATAATTGTATCTTTCTTTTGTTACTGCATGTTTTCCTGTGAATGCGTGCAGGGAGGCTTTTTATGGGCTGTGGAAATAAAGGCCGCATTGCCATAGCACACACCGCGACATGTACAGGGAAGATGTTGATTATTTCCGAAAGATAAAACCCTGTCTAACCGTGGATTTAACGTGGGACCTCAAGGGTCTGAGAACGGCATTCTAACTACACGGCCGTACGCTCCACCTGAGTATCGATTAATTGTAATAATTGTATCGATCCTATAAATTGAGAAGCACTGGCCACTGATCGAACTGCATGGAAACAAACTCTGCGCAGAGATGTGAGATATATGATGAATATGATGAATGACAAAAGTTAAAGAAGAAAACGACATTGTGCTGTAGCTTAAGTTGAATGGATAGAATAATTCATGAATAGAAGGTTGATGCTGCCTAATTATGCCTAATTAGTTATCTTGCTTAATGTTCACGACGAAATTCAAGGAAAAGGGTCATATATATATATATATAATTCTTTTCATATATCATTGGCTAAGGGTCCCATTCCTGGATTAAACAACTTTTATAGTGCACACATTTATACTTATTTACTATAAACTTTACAGAAAGATAATAGCTGTTTTTTTTAAAATTTGAAATGTATCCACCCTTGCTTGAAGCGAGACCTTTCCAGTCGTGCTTGAAGTCAAGTTCCTTTCGCGTTCCAAAAAAAATGCCAATGATGTCACGTCATTGCCTGAAATTACATCATGGAAACCCCCGTTGATCTTTTAATATCTACCAGTTGTCTTCCAATTGTCTTTCAAACGCTGGTTCAGACCAATCATACACATAGACATAATGTATGATAAGAATTTATTCAACTTCGGATGTATTCAGCGGTTTTGTTATTTCTACTAAAAATATCGTCTGTAACCATATTTTTAGTAGACCATCTGTACAAGACAACTGGTACTCGTACTACACGCTGGTCACCATTCTCAAAACTAACCACGATTAACTAGCTTTATGCAAGTTTGTTTTTCCTGGTGTCTATGTCATAGCTACAGACGTTTGTGTTTGCTGTGTTTGCTCTGATGTCAATGAATAACGGTAAATAGAATCGTATATAACTTTATGTATTTTAATGAAGGAGAAAGTGACATGATTCTCTTGATGTGTATTTCATACCTAGAGAACTCCAAGTCTCAGCATGTTTGATGTTTGGTGCTTTGAGGTTGAGGAAGGGAAAGTAAAATTGTCCAGATGAGGTCATGTGAGGTTTTCATCTACATAGACATTGGGGATTGTTGTTTCGTGATGAATGATCTGATGGTCAACTCCTCACAACTTCATACATGAGGATATATCAATTTCTTTAAATACCCCATCTATTTTGACATCCCTCATACTAAATGGGAGAACTGGAGTAATATGCCGATAATATATAATTAAGATGAAATAGGATATCTGTAAAATAAAACAACAAAGACATACTTTATAAATTAAACAACCCAGCTGTCTTTACAATTAGAACATAATGCCTCTCTATATTCAGCTAAAGGAATTATAGTCGTTCCTTACAAACTAGTCCACATACCTGAGTGATAAACCTACACAATGTCATGAAACTGTGCATTGCACAGTAATACAACGATAAGTGCAGTAAAGCTAATATCTTTCTATACACACGAGATAAAAGTAACTTTTCAAATTTGAAATTTACAGACTTCAAGAAAGGATAATATTATTCGTGTCATTCACTAAAACAAATTGCAATGACGCAGACATTGTGGAAAAAAATGATTGCAGTTCTATTTTACGTCAATGGCCTAGAAGAAAGTAACTCACTAAAAGTACAACTATAAATGCTGTTAATATATTTACGTCAAACGCTACCTTCTGAAACTCGGGAGTCTTTCTTCAATAGTACAGTCTCAAAATTTATCAATGCAGACCTGGAAACTGATGGATATCGTCCTTCAAATGATGCTATTTTACTTTTCCTGTGATTATTGATTGGGTGTCAACTTAAAGCATGCACAACGTGACCAACAAAATCAAATAGGGTCATTTTGAAGGATTACGTGGATGTGTCCACGGGACTATATATTTGACGAAAGACTAGCTCTACCCCTCACTAATTTCCCCTTCAATAACATTTCTTGACCTTGATTGTAACGCTACTAATATATACATTTTGTTCACTACGGCATTTATCAACATAAGGTCAATGTATTTATGTCTGCTCGGCTGCTTTTTTTTCTTGAGCAATTCAGTTTCCATATAAATCTAGCGTAGGAAAATATGACTTACGGGTTAAATCCGACCCGTAAAGCTATCTTTACTGGTCCGCTAAGGTGATTTTAAACCATTGTATACGTCGGACCCAGATCTCAGAATACAGAAAATGCATACACTGTGTGTGTGCCACAAGTACATCAACGTTCTTTATAAAATGCACTCACACATTGTGTGTGCCACAAGTACATTCTTTAGAAAATGAAATCAAAGGACTAACACAATTCTTTTAGCCCATCCAACACCATATATGCACTATCCACCCCCTTCCCCAACAAGAAATAAGTTACCCACATCTGATATATATATATTGTTTTCAGTTTAGTGTGATTTTCCTATGTAACTATATTAATGTCGACAAAACATCCATGTCACAAACATTTATATTGTTTTGTCTTGGACAATATTTTTATAAAATGTGTCCATACAACGTCCATACGAATAAAACCATCTGCCACACAAACAAAGCACTCTTATCTACATGCACAAGTATATGTAAAACATCTTTCAAGTATCATAGCAGGAACAGCAAAACACAAAATAATCTTATTAATACATAAGACGCAAGCAAACAGTATTACGTCACAATAAAAACTCCTCACGACATCTGATACTCCAGTACGCGTCAGTGTAATCTGCCGTTGATACAGTTTAACGTGATGGATGCTGAGTACATTGTTACGATTTCATTTCAATCCGTGTACGCAAATATATTTCTTATATAAATGGTTCACAATCCTTTTCTCTTTGAAATACCTTTTTTGCGCTAAAGTATATGCGTAACCCCTTCTAGTGTTATGCATGGTAGGATTGTAAATATAACGATCATTTTCTTACTAGCTAACCAACTGTTCATAGTAGAATACATTTTTTCACAACGACTGGAATATCATAGTATAGTGCTTCAAAACGCGTGGTGAGACAGACATAGGCGACGGGCTCACGAAGTCGGTGAACGGCACCTCGGCTAAGAAGGCGAAAGAGCCCGGGTCTAACTCTTCTATAGAGTTCTTCATAAACACGCCGCAACCAGGTACATGGATGAGAAAAGGTTCAGTACCCGATGGACACAGAAACAAAACGTCTAATTACATTAAGCAAGTTCATTTGGCTGTGGAAGACCTCGTTGCGAGATAGACTTGAAACTTGAACGACAATCGTATCGGTGAAGTCAATACACACCAGCCACACATTGTTAGCAGATAGGCTGTCACATGCTAGGGAAACCACATACCCGAATTCAAGGTACAACGAAAACGGATATGCCGGGGCTCGGATGTCCGGGCAACAGAGTGAGCTAACCGAGGTGCAAATAACACAGTTCTGCAGTAGAACATGCAGTACAACGTACTTCACGCTCCCCGGCAAAAATCAAGTTTTTTTCGTGATGGTTATCAGAGAGCGAACGCAGAAATAGAAGAAATCATACTATATGATCGTACCATAATAGATTATCATACTATATTATCATATCAAACTATATCACATACTATTTTATGACATAATTTTATCATATCATACTATCTTATCACATACTATATTTTTCAGAGACAGGTTGTTCTTAAGTGTGGGAGTTGGTCTTCGTTACCAACAGTCATAAACCCAGGACTACCACAAGGGTCACCTCTGTCCCCAGTACTATTTAATGTGTATACAGTTCCAAATTACAAGCTGTCAGATTGCAGGACCAGGGAGAACCATGTCTTATGCTGATGACATCTTGGTATATAGGCAGGTCAGAGATAGAGAAACGATCGCCAGGAATTTGCAGAGGGAGTTTGATCGTATAGGAGAATGGTGCAGTAATTCGGGAGCTTTTGTTTATCCATCAAAAGCATCGATAACATGGTTTTCCCTAAATAATCCCCTAATAAACACGTTCATGCCATCGGTTGCTTTGAGAGGGGATGTCCTAGAGAGAACCAGCACAATGAAGTACTTGGGGTTTATGTTGGACCAAAGTCTGAGTTTCAAAGATCATGTTGACCACATCATTGTAATGGCTTATAAAGGTCTTGCGGCGATGAAACTTATGGCTGCTGCTCAATGTGAACAGAGGCTACTCTTTCTGCTGTATTAGGGATTGGTGGTAGCGGTGGTAGAGTACGCACTGGCAATTCTAACACTGAGTCAGACTCAAACAGAAAGATTGGATATAATCCAGAATGAGGCAATGCGAATCATTTTGGGGTGTACGAGAGATACGTCGGCACGGGGTATGCGATACCTACTTGATTGCCCAACTGCGGAGCAAAGAATACAAATGTGCAGGGCGCGGGACTACCTAAAAATCACCGCTGATAAAGAGCACCCTCTACACCCAGAAATTATCAAAGTGAAAGGAAGTCTGTCGACTAAAGAGAGGGAAGTCGACTAAAGAGAGGAAAGTCGTGGATGGGGCGCGCAGAGGACGTTATACAGAGTGTCTGCAGATTGGAGGATGTGCTACCTGGTGCTGAATGGAGTCTGGAGCCCACAGATTGTTCGACAGCCTGTGAAGGATTAATAACACTCAATAGAGAGTGCAGGGAATGGTCCGACAGTGGTCGAGTCGGAGTTGTTCGCTCTGATTGGTGAGAAATCCAGGGAAGGAGATATGTTTTTTATACATATTTATATAGGTCAGTTGAGAGACACATCAGGAGTGCTTGGGCCTTCACGGCTCAAAGCTGGGGGGGGGGGACCATCAGAGAGGAAATTGGTGCATTTGCTCAGACGACAAGCAACATGACAATGGAGATTGTGGCAGTAACCAAAACTTTGAAATGGTGTGCTCACAGACTGTAGGCGAGCATGCCTATATACTCAGTAACTCCATATGCATGATTATGAAAGTTCAGGCGGGGTGCGTTCGGGAACAATGGCTGGATGCAGGGAATAGTTCATGTGTGCGTAGAATGACATTTATTTTTGTGCCAGGACATGCGAGATTCCGGGGTAATGAGAGAGCGGATGGGATGTCCTCACACGCTGCTACTACGACTGTTGGTGGAGTAATGGATTGGGCAGACATTTTGAATGTCAGACGGGAAAACGCACGAACAAATGAATGTACAAGTGACTCTTGTTCCATGACTAGAATAAGGGAACTTGGTTTGAAATGTGGAGTTGCTAGAAAGGAGCGGTTTCGTGGGCAAGAAAGAATGATGGTCAATCAACGACATACTGGGACCGTCAGTCAACGTGTAATGGTAGATACATTCAAGGAAATATCTGATCACCTATGGACTTGTCCGGAGTGCAATGACGATGATCCAACGACTAACTAACTAACTAATATACTATATTATAATAGCATACCATCGTATCACATAATTTTACCATATCATACTATCTTATCACATACTATATTATCATATCAGACTATTTTATTACATACTATTTTAACATATAGGGATAAATGTTCCAGATTAGAGTAACAACACTAAAAGGGGAGTGAATGGCAGGAGTAACACAGGACAAATATCAAGGCAAACAAAAATACATGTAAGTAGAAGTGTTACCAAAATTACACATAAAGCAACCTAACGAGAAGATACAGACAGACGACGTTTCTACTTAAAAGTTTTCATCAGAACAAACAAAAGACAACAGTGTAACGAATCTTACATGGAGACAAACATAGTTATGATAGGGAGGAAAGAAAAAGAGAGATAGCGAATAGAGAGTCGAGGAAGCAAAGATGTAGAAGCATATCAGGAAAGACAAGTGTATAGGTAGAAGATAGTGTAAGTGAGGAGGGAAAGGTGCACAGAAGAAGGTGAGGAGTGAAAATAGATCAGGTGTGATAGCAAAGTAAGACAAATAAGGATAAATTAAGATACCTCAAAAGTGGCCACAGGCAATTAGTATATAATCGTCATAGGAGAGCAAATGGGGATGGTACGAGATCAGATAAGAGAGAGCGAGAGAGAGATAGAGGCCAATACGGCAAGAAAAGACGAGAAAGTAGAAGAAGCCACAGAGCATATATGAGCAGTGGAAAGAAACTATTAATAGGATCAGATAATGGTGGAAAGAAACTATTAATAGGACCAGATAATGGTGGAAAGAAAATGCAGTGATTATATATGGAGGTTTGATAGTAAATTATTAGTGATAATAGATAAAAACGGGCAACTTATCTGAGATGCTTCTAGTAAGAGCTTACTTGAAACGAATCGCCACAAACGAAGGGCTTCGAAGTAAAAAAGTGGACAATGGAAGCCAATAGGTTGACAGGGCATGTGTGAGTCAGGTAAAATGAACACAGACATGCCATAATAAATGAGACAAGAAGGCAAGGAAAACACCCTCAGGTAAGAAAGAGCAATAAAGATTACACAATAGCAGGGAGGAAAGACGAACCGAAGTGAGAGGCAGGGGCGTATAGCGAAAAACGAGGAGGGTGGTTAAGTTTTAACCATGCCGTATCCTTCATTGTGGCATGTCTGTGTTTATTTTACCTGGGTCACATAGATTGCATGATTACTATGAGATCTCCCTGTCGTAGTGGCTAATGCGGAATTTCGGAGCACCCTGGAGATTGTCGCTTGAAGCTATGGAGTACGTGCTTGTCGCTTGAAGCTAGAGAGTACGTGCTATGGTAGTCTCTGCCAGAGACATGCCGCGTTCTTGTGATGTGTGGACTACATATAATGTAACCAGATTGCAAGAAATTCAGTCCTCTAGACATTTTAAGCCCTATTTTACATATTCCTATACAATTTCAAATCCAGAGCCAGTATGTTTGATTTCATTATATATTTTTCAAATATATTTAGAGACAAGAACATTTCCATGAATCTCTCAGAAAATCCCGAGACCACCCAATAATTGATTTTTATTTCTACATTAAAACCAACCCCCCCCCCCAACCCTTCCAATCAAACGATTATATATCGGTGGTTACTAGTGGGTTATATTTTCCCGACTGAAAAGCCCTGCATTATATCATTGTCTTTGTGATACAAATTTGCAATAAACATTTGGAACTTGAAAAAATAGCACGTCGCATTAGAACACATATACTAGTAGCATGCAAGGTGGAAGCAGATAATTAAACATTAACTTCAGTAAAATGATACTAACATACTTAGTATCAACTTCACTACTGACACAACAAACTTAGTATCAACTTCACTACTGACACCATCATACTTAGAATAAACTGTTGTGTCTTCCTTTTGACAAATTCATGTATTTTCCTCACAATTTTGCCTGCTTTTCGTCAGTTTAACAAGGTACCATGATTACAACTATAAACAGGAGGTTTGCTGCAAGCATATGCTACACAGAGAGTTGAAGCTTCACAGAGAGTTTAACTGTGTTAAAGAAAAAAAAATACTTGTGTTTTGGAAAAGTACGTGTGAGATTTGTTCTCCAAATTTGTTTTTGAAATGCGTTTTTATTTCCTTTTCGCTTCGTTTTCTGGTTATTTTCTGTTGTTTTAATACTGTTTGCGTGAGAAGTCTAGTTCACTAGATGCATGTTCCTGTGACATAAAGTCCATCGTAGCTCTGAAACTACTTCAAGTTTAATTACACATTACCAATAGCTTACCACTGGCAGCAGCACAATTCGTCTGCTTCTTTTAGCACACGTAAGATAGATCGTATGTTTTACGTGAAGGCAATGTGCACATTAGTCATGGACGACTTGGCGGGCACCACAGTTGGAGGCGCCAAAATAAATTTTAAGTCACGTCACAACTAAATAATTTTCTCTATCTATTGTCTTTTCTCTTCTTATGCTTTGAGGCGTAGCTGGATTAAATGACGATTAGTTTTCGATCTATTGAACATCCTGGTATTTTGGTATGAAGTAATACTGTGCCGTGTCAGAAAGTTGGTAACTCCTTCAATCCACCTTCTTTTTTGGTATTCCTCTGCATTTTGCTGTTTCCATTTTCATTGTGTACACTCTTTCCGATGGCCAATAAGGGTTCATTCTCATTAGCTGGTCGAACCATTTCAATCTCTGTTTTTTCAATGTATTTGACCACTGATGGTGTTTCAAGTAAATGATTTTTGCTTATATAAAGGAGCATGGGTGTCAGAGCTTTACTAAACCACCAAAAGTTCAAGTATCAACCATGCCTGGAGACATCTATATATAATGAAAGAGCGGATCAACTGGCATCGTGTGCGATTGTGGCAAAGGGCGATGGGGCAATGGATCGCGCTGACGTTTTGAACTCCTTAAGAGATATAACACGCGAGAGTGAGACTAATGTGGATGAGGATTCCTTTTCAATGGCTAGGATTAAAGATCAGGGATTGAGATGCGGTGTTGCTAGAGGTGAACATTTTGGAGGGCGCAGAAGAATGATGGTCAACCAGCATAGGACCGGTACTGTCAGCAGAAGTGTGATGGCGGATACACTCAAGGAGAGATCGGAGCAACTATGGATGTGTCCAGTTTGCAGTGATGATGATCCGACGACTAACTAACTAACTAACTATCTATATATAATTTAAAATATAATGAAAGCATAACTCGTATAGGGCAATCCTATTCAACTGTTGTTTTATTTTTAAGCTCAACTAAATGCATGCAACAATATCGCCAGTACAGTATTAACGATACGTTTTTAATCAAACTAAGGCCTAATTCGAACGGTCTGGATGTGAGAGGGCGTATCCACTATCACTACAGGAATAGTTGGCCAATATAATTAGTAGAAACTCGCAAATTATATCATGAAATTGAAGAAAAACAGTAAGATAAACTAGAAATTATTCAAAATAAGTATTGAGAATATATAAATGTCTATCTATCTATACGCTATGGCGCTTGTTTGCCTTGCCGTGTCAGGGGTAGAAGATTTCTCTGGAGATGGCCTTCCTGTGTGCTGTTTGTAAACTTGCTCCTGTGGTTTCTTTGATTTCTGTGATCATTCTTTTACATGGTCTGCCACTGGCTTTATAGCCGTTATTCTGTGCCATATGGCCATCTTTGACATGCTGTCTGTTGGTAGTCTGGAAGCTTGTGAAAACCACTTGATCTATTACTGTTCCAATATACGTGTTCCAATACTGGTATTGTTTTGGTTATCTGTCTGATGTTATCGTTTCTAATTATATCTCTTAATTCACACCGAGCATTCTTCGTAGACATGCCACTTCTGTTTTCGCTATTGTTCTTTTGTCTTGTGCTGTCATTGTCCAGGTTTGGCACAGGTAGCACAGTGATGGGATAATAATAGTCTTGTATAATGCAACTTTAGTGTATGTTTACATTCTTGTTCTTAAAAATATGTGCCATCAGTTCTAGGATCTGGCATGTTTTGTTGCATCTATTTTGTATTTCTTTGCTGTTTTTCCCATCATTCAATATAATGCTTACTAATGAACTCCTTTATATGTTCAAGGTATTTGTTATCAATGGAGATAGTGATATTTCTTCCTTTCTTTGCTATTGTCATTATTTCGGTCTTTTCAACATTAATCTTCATGTTGAATTTTGGACATGTTGTGTGGAGTATGTTCATATGTTCTTGAAATTGTTCTTCTGATGTCGCTATTAGTACTTGGTCGTCTGCAAATAGTAGTTCGTTCAATTTGTCTTTCATGTTATCTTCTTCGTTGGTATTTGTTAGTTTACTGATGCAGTCGATATATGTTATAAAATGTAGAGGGAATAGGAACCACCCGTTGCAAACTCCTGATTAGATGTGGAACATGTTGGACACTCCTGGAATTGTTCTTAATTCACATTGGTTAGAAATGCCCTGGCATATTTTAATTACAATTTCTGGTACTAATTTACCTAGCTATGGCGAGAGATGGCGGTTTGCTATCTCTACTTGCCGAAAAGGAAGTAAAGTTTCTGTGTTTCAGTTTTTTTTCTAGATGGACTATGTGATTTCTTTTATGAATGGGATAGATTAGGAAACGGTTTAACCATATGGAGTCACTGAAACAACACTGACTGGTTTAGCGATCCGACAGTGAAGAAACTAGTACTAATACCGCTAGTAGGAAACAATATATAAATGTATATATGTATACAATATGTATGTATAATTATTGTATATAGTATTAGTGTATGGGTGAGAATGGATATAGATATAAGTTCCTGCCTATTCTGACAGCCACGGAAGTAAACAGTGCGACGTACATTTTGGAAATACCCCATAATATAGGTCATAATAATATAATGTAAACGATGGTCTCTATAGTATACATACATCTGTTTGTAGGTGTGTTATTTAGTGCGTTGATGTCATTAGTGTAGGGTGCACAGATGCCATCTTTGTACTGAGATAATTAAGGGAAAAGGCAATTGAATATGACCAATAGCTAAATATCACCTTTGTACATCAAGAGACGGCCTTTGACACAGAGTGGAAAGGGACAAATTGTGGCCGATACTAGAAGATTACGAAATGCATGGACAATTGCTAGACAACATAAGAGCACTATATAAAAACTCACGAAATATAATAAGAACAAATGAAGGACTCACAGAACTATTGAAAACAACAAATGGAGAAGGACAGGGATGTGTACTATCACCACCGTGGTTTGTTACATACACGGAAAGACTAGGGAGAGAGGCAGAAACAAGAGAACAAACTATCACAGAAGAAATAAGAGACGTAGGTAACTCAGTGCGATCTAGTCTTCGCAGATGATCATGTCTAATATATAAAACAGAAGATGAACTAGAAAGGCACACACATTCATTACAGGCAACCGGCGAACAATACAATATGAAATTAAACACATCAAAAACAGAAATTATAAAAATATTCAGAACAACAGAACAGCTAAATGTATATGTTAGCGGCACAAAAATCTAAAGCATACATCAGAATTTAAATATCTAGGAAGTATTTTTACAGAAGACGACAAAATTTAGAGAAATTGAAATGAGGTGCCAAAAAACTAAACGCTGTAACATAACAAACCTTGCTTGAAAACCCAAGGATCACATGACAACCAAACGACATATAATAAACGTCATCTTTATTTCAACTTTATGTTACCAGTGCCAGGTGCCAGACATGGCCTCTGACCAAAAAAACACTCATGAGAAAGATTACAACGTGCATGGGAAAGGCTATAAACGTCACCAGAAGAAACAGAATGAGAACTGAAAGATAGTAGAGAGCATATTATGCAAAGAATATATAGAGACAATATATCAACTGGTTCGGCTACCTTATGCAGCACAATTATCCATCCAGGCACACAACAGCCGAAAGTAAACTACAAAGGAAGAAGAAGACCAAGAACAACATGGGAATATTCAATCAGAGATATTGTTAAATAGTACGGTTTAACCATGACAAGAGCAAAAAAGATAGTCAAAGACAGAAAACGTAAATTCCCCACGACGTTTAGCAGTATTTGTGACAAAAGATATTCGTTTTTAAATAGGTGTTTATTGTATGGTGTTAAATTACAACTATAAATTCTACCAAGTATTTAAATTTATGTTTGTAGACTGTTTAAATGTTGGAATTATTTTGTGGAGTGTTTTCTGATGGATTTATTATGGTTTTGGATTAGGGTTAGGATAAGAGAATAAGCTATAAGGGGCAGGTTAGACTGTATTAGCTGAATAAGCTAGTGGGGTTATGGTTAAGATTAGATAATAAATTATTGCGGTTAGAGTTAAAATTTCGCTGAATAATTTGTGGAATGAACTTTTAGGAAGATAAACATATTGATTAAAATTCGTTGCCACAGACATATTGATTTCATAATGACACATGTTTTATGCGCACACAAATTATTTCATGTTGGCACATGCAAGTATTTTATATTAAGAGTGTGTGTAAGAGCAGTCATGATATATTTAGAATTAGTTAGTTAGTTAGTCGTTGGATCATCGTCATTGCACTCCGGACAAGTCCATAGGTGCTCAGATCTTTCCTTGAGTGTATCCGCCATTACACGTTGACTGAAGTCCCAGTACGTTGTTGATTGACCTTCAATCTTTTTCGCCCACGAAAACTCTACTTTCTAGCGACACCACATTTCAAACCAAGTTCCTTTATTCTAATCATGGAACAAGAGTCATCGTCACTTGTACAGTCATTTGTTCGTGCGTTTTCATGTAGGACATTCAAAATGTCTGCCCGATCCATCGCTCCACCAACTGCCGTAGTAGCAGCGTGGGCGGCCAACCTATCTACTCTTTCATTACCCCGGACTCCCGCGTGTCCCGGCACAAAAATAAAAGTCACCGTACGCACACAGGAATTATTCACTGCATCCAGCCACTGTTCTCGAACGTACCCCGTCTGAATTTTCACAATCATGTTCATAGACTCACTGAGGATACAGGCATGCTCGCAGACAGTCTGTGAGCAGACCCATTGCAAAGCTTTGGTCACCTCCAGAATCTCCATTGTCAAGCTGCTTGTCGTCTGAACGAATGCACCACTTTCCTCTCTGATAGTCTCCCCCCACCTTTGAGCCGTGAAAGCCCAGGAACTCCTGATGTGTCTCTCAACCGACCCATCTGTATATATAACTATATCACCTTCCCTGGAATTCTCACTGATCAGAACGAGCACCTCCGACTCGACCACTGTCGGACACCATTCCCTGCACTCTCTATTGAGTGTTATTACTCCTTCGAAGGCTGTTGGGTAATCCGAGGGTGCCAGACTCTATTCGGCACCAGGTAGTACATCCTCCAATCTGCAGACACTCTGTATAATATCCTCTGCGCGCCCCATCCACGACTTTCCTCTCTTTAGTCGACTTCCTTTCACTTTGATAATTTCTGGGTGTAGAGGGTGCTCTTTATCAGCGGTGATTTATAGGTAGTCCCGCTCCCTGCACATTTGTATTCTTTGCTCTGCAGTTGGGCAATCAAGTAAGTATCGCATAGCCCGAGCTGACGTATCTCTTGTATCTCTCGACGTATATTTAGAGTTAAGAAGACAAGCGGTAGCTATAGTAACTAGTACCAGCTATAGATATACACAAGTGGTATGTATACATATAGTAGTTAGTACCAGTTTATATATATATATATATATATATATATATATATATATATATATATATATATATATATATATATATATATATATATATGAGCGGTGTGTATACACATACTATTTAGTACCAGATATAGATATACACGAGTGGTATGTATACATGAAGTAGTTAGTACCAGATATAGCTAGATATACACGAGTGGAATGTTTACATATACGTGATCTTCGTATTTGTTCTCTAACTTCTGCAAATTAGCAGGATATAGTTGTGGAGAACGAAATGTGGTGTGTCATGGTTTACAGCTTAGCTATGATATCTAAGCCTGTCTGCCTGAAACATCCGATTTCAGCATGGCTTCTGTGCCAATTTTAAAAACTTATTATGAGCAGGAACAAACAACTACACTTCCAAAACCACTTTAGTCAATTCTTAGGACATGCATAAAAGGTATCAGTGTCGCTATTCTTTGCTCTCAAATTTGGTTCAGTCACACACGGGCAATGTATATACATGATTGTTACATGTTAAACTGCATAGATCCATCAATAATTAGGTATACAATTTCACATGCCTGGGAACATGAACAAAAAGAGGTAAAGACAAGAGAAAGACAATTGTAAAAGAATGAATGAGTTATTAGAAATGATAAGTAATGTGTTATAAATAAATAAAATATTATCCGTGTATTTACACATATGTATATTTTTGTATGTAAAGAATAAAAAGAAGATAAAACAAGAAAAAAGAAAAATTAGAGAACATGAAAGAAAGCGATTCAAATAATAGAATTTTAAAAATAAAATAAAAAATCTAAAACAAATCTACAAGTACAAAACTCAAAACAAGAATATGTCATGATATCAAAATAAACAGAAATGCATATTCGTGTTCGAACATTTTTTTATTGTGGTAGTTATTGGTCACGAGAAGAACTTCTCTTTGTATAAACTGTTTAGTAGTCATGAGAAGAACTTCTCTTTGTATAAACTGTCTAGTAGTCATGAGAAGAACTTCTCTTTGTATAACTGTCTAGTAGTCATGAGAAGAAGAACTCTTTGTATAAACTGTCTAGTAGTCATGAGAAGAACTTCTCTTTGTATAAACTGTTTAGTAGTCATGAGAAGAACTTCTCTTTGTATAAACTGTTTAGTAGTCATGAGAAGAACTTCTCTTTGTATAAACTGTTTAGTAGTCATGAGAAGAACTTCTCTTTGTATAAACTGTTTAGTAGTCATGAGAAGAACGTATAATAAGCAGCTGGGTGTTATGGGTTTATGTTCTCACTGGCGGTCTGGGTATACAGTTGTAGTGTGTGGTTTTTTCCGGTGGCCATGGTGTTACTAAGTATCTCTTTCCGAATGCTAGTTTGATCAGTGTTGGTTTATCCTGGTGGTTATCTGCTCTTGTAAAAGCTGCTTTTACAGCATAGGTTTCGCCTTTTGCACTTACTGCTATTCTGGTATGGTGACATATTAAGAGATAAAAGTTATAGTGTCGAGTAACAACTCAAAACTGGAATTGGTGGCTGGGGAATAGTCATTCGTGTTACCAAAATAAATCGATAAAACAATTTTAAAAAAGTCCGTCACTGTGTCTCGTTGTTAGGTTGCGACTTATTTTGGTAACACGAATACATATTTCTTATCATTTTGATATTTGCCGTGTGTTACCCCAGCCACCATTTCCAGTTTCGGTTTGTTACCCGACACTGGAACTTGTATCTCTTAATATGTCATGATACCAGAATGGCAGAAAGTACAAAAGACGAAACGTGCTGAACAAGCAGCTTGTAGAACAGCAGACAACTACCAGGATACATCAACACTGATCAAACTAGCATTAGGAAAGACACACTTAGCAACATGATCATCATCATCATCAGGTGCCGTGCCGCTGGCGTAGGCGGTCATGAATCTCTATAGCTTTCTGTCTACAGTATTATGTATCAAAGTCGTTGTTTCCTTGCCGTGCCAGGTTGTCAAACTGTCTAATATTTTCTCACGTTCTCGCCTTCTGTCTCTGTTGCCTTAAAGTGTGCCTGTTGTGACTATGTTCTCTAAACCTGCCTGTCTCATGAAATGGCCAAAAAAAGAAGATTGCCTTTTTCTTATATTGTTGATTAAGGTCCGTTAAACATTTGACTCTTTCAACGCCTCTACATTAGTTTTTCTGGCAGTCCATGGTATTCTCAGCATTCTTCTGTAGAACCACATCTCTGTTGCCTCGAATTTCCCACCTTCCAGTTTGTTTATTGTCCAAGACTCGCACCCATATGTTAGTATAGGAGTTATATAGCACTGCAGAACTCATAGCAACCACAAAACAACATAATACAACTGCATACAAAGACTGCAGGTAAGACAATAAAACCCGCAACAGGCAACTGCTTATTATACGTTCTTCTTATGATTACTAAATAGTCTATACCAAGAACAGTTCTCATGACCAAGAACTACCACAATAAAAAGTCTATACCAAGAAAAGTTCTCATGACCAAGAACTACCACAATAAAAAAGTCTATACCAAGAAAAGTTCTCATGAAAAAGAACTACCACAATAAAAAAGTCTATACCAAGACAAGTTCTTATGACCAACAACTACCACAATAAAAAAAAAGTTCGTCCCACGGCTAAGACCTGATCCCCAGACGAAATCGACGTCAAAACCCAGATCGCTAAGCCACATTATACTCTGTTCACTCTAAGAATGAAGTGGGTCAGAGCTTCTGATTGGTTGTTGGGCGCAGAACGCATTAAGCGATTGTTAAGTGCCAAATAATATTGCTTTTAAATTGTGTTTTTAAAATGTTTTTTTGTTTTTTTAAATATTATTTTTAATTGTTTTTAAAAATATTGTTTTACATGTCATCAACTGTTTAAAAATCACCTGCTGTCGCTGAGTAATATTGGGATGTGTTTTGACCCACCTCATTTTTAAAGTGAACAGAGTTTATCTGCCCTAATATAACCATTCAGGTTAAAATTGGTTTTTCTAGTAACAGAGACAAAGTATAGAATAAAATTTAAAAAAAAAAATTATACAGTAAGCGTCCTAAAATGTCGAAATTTCCCATAAATTGGGAAAAGCGATAATGAAGTCATCAAAAAAGAGATGAAGAACTAAGCTCATGTACCACCTACTTCAGAAGAAAATTATATCAAAAAAGATAAAACGTGTGCTAAATAGATTGATGCGATTGAACTGTGTAAATAACACACAGATATGAGATCACTACACATGAAGCAGCTACAGGAAATTATAAATTATATAGTTTCCCTGCACCCACGATATTGAGAAGTATTGGGGAATACCTGTGTTAGATCTTTTATTTTATTGACCACCGAAATATATTTTTTTAAAGCTATCAAATTCCATATGGGACCTACTAGAGAATGTAATAACAGTAAACATGGAACAAATACAAAGATTTAGGTCAAAGTACACATGGAACAAATACAAATATTTAGGTCAAAGTACACATGGAACATATACACAGATTTAGTTAAAAGTACACATGGAACATAGATACAGATAAGTATTTAAACTGAAGTACGATGCAATATGAACCACGACTTAGATCACAGTAAACATGGAACATAGGCATAGATAATTATTTAAATTAAAATACCGGTGGAACATGAATCAAGATTTAGATGATATAAACATGGAACATAGACACAGATTTAGATCAAAGTACACATGAAATATAACATCTGTATTTGTCTGTGGCCATTTCATTATGGGAGTTTTTAGAGAAAAGAATAGGGACACTGTTACCTTTTATGCATGTCGTAAGAAGCGACTAAAGTGGTTTTCGGTGTGGACTTGTTTGTTTCTTTTCCTATATTTTCAAATTGACCCAGAGGCCATGCTTGAGTCTGGATGTGTCAGGCCGACAGGCGTAGATATCAGAGCTAAGCTATAAAAGAGTACAGATGGAGATCAAACATTATATGCGCCAAGACCCTTATGTGTGCCAACTGTGACACAGACCACGAACTTATCATGGTGGATGTAAAAATAAAGCTTAAAAAGGTTATTAAAGGTGCTAGACAATTCCACATTGACACAAGCAACATACCAGCAGAGTATAACATCGAAGCTCACAACACATTTGAAATACTTCTAGCAGTACATGAAGAAATAACACCTGATGAACTGGCCAATTAACTGAAGAGAGAAGAATACTGAAAACAATGTACTAGATTGCAAATCACAGCAAATACAAAGAAAACACCAAGAAAATATGGAAAAATAATATACAGGAAAACACAAATATATACTGGAGACATGCATCATGATAGAGGAGAACAATACACTACACCACGACAAATGTGCCCGAGTAAAATATGGTCCATATGCTCCAAAAATTAGATGTATATTTTACTCAGACACGTTTGTTGTGGTGTAGTCATTTATACTCAACGTTGTTTATGTTATGTGCGAATCTTGATAAAGGCAGGTTGGTTCGAAACGTCGACTATGTCCTGTGTATTGTTATTTGTATGATTATATCCTGTGTGTTGTTGTGTGTATTATTTCACGTAAGCATTCGACAGTGATTGTGTGTTAGTCGACGGTCAGTACAACTTCATTACCTGTTTCCTACGTGAGTACTAATAGATAGTACAGTGATAGAGTGTGCAGATAAACTCGAATACCGAGTTGCAAACACCAACGTTGCAGGTGACTGTCTGGCAGAGATAAGAAAGAGATTGGCAATGACATATAGTAAAATAACGCGATTTAAAACATATGGAAAAACAACAAAATAGAAACGAAACTTCTAATGCTAAGAATTTAAATTTTACTGTTGCAACATATGTCTGTGAAACATGGAACATAAGTAAAACAGCAACAAAGAAAATCAACGCTTTTGATATGAAATGCTGCAGACAGATACTTAGAATCTCATGGAAGAAAAAGTGGAGAAAGATATAAACGCATTGAAGATGCTGGAGTGTTGGTTACTAAACACAATATCAAACAGAAAACTACACCTATTTGGACATATAAATAGGCATACATTTTTAATAATGACACATTACGGAGGACACAGCGCCTGAGAGAGGAGAAGGGACAGGACAAGAAAACGATGGACTGACAACATTAAAAATAACATGAATACGTCGTTGTAAAACGCAAGCGGCATGGCCCAAGATAGAAAGAGGTTCAGGGAGTTCATTGGGAAAACAGCGTTCTGGAGAGGATACGCCACATAATACCAATGGTTTTTTTTTTTTTTTTACATAAGAGACAGATAAACTTTCCATATCAAACATAATTTAGCTGCATATGTTCAGGTGCAATAATCAAACGTTTACGATGCAGTTACATTCAAACAGAAAGTTGATGTTCTTGAGTCTTCACATCCACAGAACACGTACGACCTGATTGTTTCTGAAAGCTACTGAAAATACAGTATGTAAGCACAAGGCAACACAATTGTTCGTTTATTCTACAAACATTTATATTTGTTCCTTACCGGGTTGTTCACACTTGATGGCCCCCACTTCAGCAGTAGATCCCTGTTTTAAGTTTCATTCATGCGAATAGTCCTCTCCTCCGTCAAAGAGTTAGTCTTCGTAGCTATATTTTCACTCAGATATCTTCATTTTAACAGAGAGATCTTCTAGTGAAGAAGTCAGACCTCACACGTAGATAACATTATCTCGACTGGCGTTATTGGATAGGGCTATTTCCCAGTGTTTATGTTGATCTCTAGTCATCCCACACTCTTGGCCTGGACTTGATACGAGGGAAGCAGGTTACACAATGTAAACAACTTATACATTAACGTAACTCTGTTCACAGTGTCTCTTTAATTTTTTGGGTTTTTTTTTTTTTTTACTTTTGTTTCATTTAGTATAGTCTAGTCTTCTACTATGTATTTGGTCTCATATATCAGTGGTTCTTAACTTATTTGTCAGTGGTCATCGTTTGAAGCAAAGTTTGGTTCCGTTGCACCCGGTATTTTAGAAAAAAATCACAAGAAATTTTAAATATGTATCGATCTGTTTCCAGTTATTTATCGTTCAACTAGCTATATTTCTCTGATGGGTCTATAGCATAGATGGGTCTATGCCTAGCTCCCTAAATTAGAAATTTACTCTGTGGACTCTCTTGAGTCTCTGTGGACCCAGAGGGCGAGTCGTTTTGCAATATTATTCTGTAAAATTAAATAGGTGTCATATCATAAATCTAATACTTCAAAATATAACAGTACAAATGGTTCGTACACGTTATGAAATCAAATATAACAGTGCAAACGGTAGAGAGATATTATAAAATCTAATATAACGGCGCGGACACATGAAATCTAATATAACACTGCAAACGGTGCTAAAACATTTTGAAATTAAACCACAGCCAATTACAGACAACAGTATACCAAAAATAACGCTAATAAATAATAATAAAAATAACAATAATAATGAAAAATATATAGTTGTACGTTAAAATTCATTTGCTATATTGATGTCGTCTATCCGTAATGTTTTTGGTATTCCGCCAAGAAAATTACTGATAGACGACATCAAAATAACACTAATAAAAACACCCGCTCTCAACCTGAGAGAAACACTTAACCATGGACCTCTAATAATTAAAGTTCATGCCGCTACACTTAACATAAAGAGGGGATTACGAGAGAGGAAAACCACACGAGGAATGTCAATAGACAATAACAAAAACTCAATAAGCAATATAAAGGAAAATAAGTAGAGTGTTACCAAGGTCAACAGAGCAAGAAGACTAGCAAAAACTGAACACTTTATTTAAGAATTCAAACAGAAGATGTTTTGACTTTCGACCAAGTCGTTTTGGTCCAAAGATGGTCTGCTTGAATAGTTCTTAAATTAACGTGACATGGTGATAATAATTTTTTTTTAAATTTTACAAGTCGTGAAACGAGGACCAATAAGAAACTGAGATATTGTAATAATACATGCACAGGGTAATAGAGGAAATCACTTGCAATTGTCAATATGTATGAGACGTGAATTCGTGTTAGTCTATACGTATTTTACATAAACTGTTTTGACCAATATATGTGGTATATGCACTTAAAGGTCAGTATTGACATTGGTTTATGTGGGTCAAAGGGCATGAGCCCATTGACCGCTGGATCAGCAACCAGCCACCAACAAACACTCATTTAGTCAATGACGATAAAAACAGTTGCTTTCAGTAGATTTACTTAAAGAATATGATAGCAAGGTCTCATTTTCCCTTATAACTTTCTCCACCGTTGTGCATCGTATTTCAAAATTCACGCTTCTCTCTATCCGCAACTACTAGCATATTTCTACATTCACGCTTCTCTCTATCCGCAACTACTAGCATATTTCTACATTCACGCTTCTCTCTATCCGCAACTACTAGCATATTTCTACATTTCACACTTCTCTCTATCCGCAACTACTAGCATATTTCTACATTTCACACTTCTCTCTATCCGCAACTACTAGCATATTTCTACATTCACGCTTCTCTCTATCCACAACTACTAGCATATTTCTACATTCACGCTTCTCTCTATCCGCAACTACTAGCATATTTCTACATTTCACACTTCTCTCTATCCGCAACTACTAGCATATTTCTACATTTCACACTTCTCTCTATCCGCAACTACAAGCATATTTCTACATTTCACACTTCTCTCTATCCGCAACTACTAGCATATTTCTACATTCACGCTTCTCTCTATCCACAACTACTAGCATATTTCTACATTCACGCTTCTCTCTATCCGCAACTACTAGCATATTTCTACATTTCACACTTCTCTCTATCCGCAACTACTAGCATATTTCTACATTTCACACTTCTCTCTATCCGCAACTACTAGCATATTTCTACATTTCACACTTCTCTCTATCCGCAACTACTAGCATATTTCTACATTCACGCTTCTCTCTATCCGCAACTACTAGCATATTTCTACATTCACGCTTCTCTCTATCCGCAACTACTAGCATATTTCTACATTCACGCTTCTCTCTATCCGCAACTACTAGCATATTTCTACATTCACGCTTCTCTCTATCCGCAACTACTAGCATATTTCTACATTTCACACTTCTCTCTATCCGCAACTACTAGCATATTTCTACATTTCACACTTCTCTCTATCCGCAACTACTAGCATATTTCTACATTTCACACTTCTCTCTATCCGCAACTACTAGCATATTTCTACATTTCACACTTCTCTCTATCCGCAACTACTAGCATATTTCTACATTTCACACTTCTCTCTATCCGCAACTACTAGCATATTTCTACATTTCACACTTCTCTCTATCCGCAACTACTAGCATATTTCTACATTTCACACTTCTCTCTATTCGCAACTACTAGCATATTTCTACATTTCACACTTCTCTCTATCCGCAACTACTAGCATATTTCTACATTTCACACTTCTCTCTATCCGCAACTACTAGCATATTTCTACATTTCACACTTCTCTCTATCCGCAACTACTAGCATATTTCTACATTTCACACTTCTCTCTATCCGCAACTACTAGCATATTTCTACATTTCACACTTCTCTCTATCCGCAACTACTAGCATATTTCTACATTTCACACTTCTCTCTATCCGCAACTACTAGCATATTTCTACATTTCACACTTCTCTCTATCCGCAACTACTAGCATATTTCTACATTCACGCTTCTCTCTATCCGCAACTACTAGCATATTTCTACATTCACGCTTCTCTCTATCCGCAACTACTAGCATATTTCTACATTCACGCTTCTCTCTATCCGCAACTACTAGCATATTTCTACATTCACGCTTCTCTCTATCCGCAACTACTAGCATATTTCTACATTTCACACTTCTCTCTATCCGCAACTACTAGCATATTTCTACATTTCACACTTCTCTCTATCCGCAACTACTAGCATATTTCTACATTTCACACTTCTCTCTATCCGCAACTACTAGCATATTTCTACATTTCACACTTCTCTCTATCCGCAACTACTAGCATATTTCTACATTTCACACTTCTCTCTATCCGCAACTACTAGCATATTTCTACATTTCACACTTCTCTCTATCCGCAACTACTAGCATATTTCTACATTTCACACTTCTCTCTATCCGCAACTACTAGCATATTTCTACATTTCACACTTCTCTCTATCCGCAACTACTAGCATATTTCTACATTTCACACTTCTCTCTATCCGCAACTACTAGCATATTTCTACATTTCACACTTCTCTCTATCCGCAACTACTAGCATATTTCTACATTTCACACTTCTCTCTATCCGCAACTACTAGCATATTTCTACATTTCACACTTCTCTCTATCCGCAACTACTAGCATATTTCTACATTTCACACTTCTCTCTATCCGCAACTACTAGCATATTTCTACATTTCACACTTCTCTCTATCCGCAACTACTAGCATATTTCTACATTTCACACTTCTCTCTATCCGCAACTACTAGCATATTTCTACATTTCACACTTCTCTCTATCCGCAACTACTAGCATATTTCTACATTTCACACTTCTCTCTATCCGCAACTACTAGCATATTTCTACATTTCACACTTCTCTCTATCCGCAACTACTAGCATATTTCTACATTTCACACTTCTCTCTATCCGCAACTACTAGCATATTTCTACATTCACGCTTCTCTCTATCCGCAACTACTAGCATATTTCTACATTTCACACTTCTCTCTATCCGCAACTACTAGCATATTTCTACATTTCACACTTCTCTCTATCCGCAACTACTAGCATATTTCTACATTTCACACTTCTCTCTATCCGCAACTGCTAGCATATTTCTACATTTCACACTTCTCTCTATCCGCAACTACTAGCATATTTCTACATTTCACACTTCTCTCTATCCGCAACTACTAGCATATTTCTACATTTCACACTTCTCTCTATCCACAACTACTAGCATATTTCTACATTTCACACTTCTCTCTATCCGCAACTACTAGCATATTTCTACATTTCACACTTCTCTCTATCCGCAACTACTAGCATATTTCTACATTTCACACTTCTCTCTATCCACAACTACTAGCATATTTCTACATTTCACACTTCTCTCTATCCGCAACTACTAGCATATTTCTACATTTCACACTTCTCTCTATCCGCAACTACTAGCATATTTCTACATTTCACACTTCTCTCTATCCGCAACTACTAGCATATTTCTACATTTCACACTTCTCTCTATCCGCAACTACTAGCATATTTCTACATTTCACACTTCTCTCTATCCGCAACTACTAGCATATTTCTACATTTCACACTTCTCTCTATCCGCAACTACTAGCATATTTCTACATTTCACACTTCTCTCTATCCGCAACTACTAGCATATTTCTACATTCACACTTCTCTCTATCCGCAACTACTAGCATATTTCTACATTTCACACTTCTCTCTATCCGCAACTACTAGCATATTTCTACATTTCACACTTCTCTCTATTCGCAACTACTAGCATATTTCTACATTCACACTTCTCTCTATCCGCAACTACTAGCATATTTCTACATTTCACACTTCTCTCTATCCGCAACTACTAGCATATTTCTACATTCACGCTTCTCTCTATCCGCAACTACTAGCATATTTCTACATTTCACACTTCTCTCTATCCGCAACTACTAGCATATTTCTACATTTCACACTTCTCTCTATCCGCAACTACTAGCATATTTCTACATTCACGTTTTCTATGTGCAATCACTAAAATATATTCATGTAGGTATGTGCATGAAAGAGAGAGAGAGAGAGAAATCATATTAGAAATAGAAATGTATTGCTCGTTAATAAGTGTTATAATTAAGTCTAAGAAATTATATACATCATCTGCAGAAGTCGAGTATATTGTGTTATTGACACATATAAAACGGCGACACAATGTTTCTCTTCTGTCTCGACTAAATCCTGGTAGAATTTTAGTAGGACCACAGACCTACTGCAAGACAGATCTAATGGGAGTTTGAGAACGACCGATAAAATATGTGTATCCACCATTAAAAAAACTACTGTGGTCACCATTCTCAAGATATGGTGGTATTGCTTGTCTACAAGAACTGTTTCAGATGGTCATTGTTCTCTTCTTACCGCGTGGTGTTGTACAGTGGACAGCTCTGGAAAATATGTTCTGTGTGTTCTTGAGACTGCCCACAGGGGCCACATATCACTATCACAAACTTCACGAACATGAGCTGTGTAGGATTAGACTGTTTATTCAGGCTGAAATTAATTTATACGAAGACACTAACGGTTATGTTCTTAAGTATGAAAACGTTATTGTTAATTATCTCTAAACCAATACTGCCAACACACTTACACACAAACAACATAAATATTGGTACACAAACACGCACATATATATGCTATATATAAATGTATACATGTAAATTCATTGAACATTGTTACCAGTTCTCACTTTGCCTTGAGAATGAAATTAAACTCTTAAAACAGTCCTGAAGCTGAGCACTGTAAAAGAAATAATCGTGAATCATACTCCCTGAAATCAAAGTAAGCCCGTACTGTCTGAGTCGACCCCGCCAACATTTAGTCAACAAAGGATAACACGAATCCAGGACATCAGTTGTCGAATCCAATAAGTTCAAAAGCTAGATTTGAAAACGTAGCACTGGCACGGCAACGCGGTTTGTTGATAGGGAGGACAACAGGAAAAGAAAAAAACAACCAGCGAGCAGAAAGCGCTAAAATTACGCGTTACCCGACAGGTAAATTGCCGTAACGCATCAACCTGGCTGTTAAATGTGCTTCTGAGCCACCTGATGTTCCTTGGCACAGATGTATCTTGATGTATCACAAGTCCTGTACTGTGGCGAGCACCGACAAATCATTGTGAATTGACGCAGACTGGAACGTAAATAATATTAAGTTAAAAAGACGAAGGGAAAAAAGATTAATTTCTATATTGCATATTTAAAAGTTGCCATAGGAACAAGAATCCATACAGTGAAGTTTGATTTATATAGCTTACACCACCTCCACACATCATTTGGATGTCATCGTGCCCTTGAAGACGGTTAGATTTGAGGGTGGAGGTAGCTGTCCCATCCCGCCTAGGATCAACGTGACAGAAGCCATGCTGAAGTCGAATGTGCCAAGCCGATAAGTAGATAACATAGCTAAACTGTTTTTTCTCTTCTGAGTTCGTACTCAAACTCCTGCAGATTATCAGGATGTAGTCCGGAGAAGGGAATGCGTTGTATATTGGTTTACAGCATTGCTGCGATTTTGCGCCTATCGGCCTGATACATCCAATTTCAGCATGGCTTTGGGCACTGACCCCATATGGGATGGGATAGCCAACTCCATCCATAACCTCTTTATTCGCCTCTTGCGACATGCATGAAAAGTTAAGTGTTTCTATTATTTGCTCCCCTCTCACGCCCGGCAACACAAGGGCGCAGCAAACTGTAAATTAAGACACAACGCACTCCGTTCTCCTGCCTATATTCTGCCAACATGCAGGAGTTTGAGAACAAAGAGAGGAACACGCAAGTAGATTGTAAATTTTGTGGGTTTTGAAATTCATATTTCTTCTTTGTGTTGATCTTACAATAATATTTGCTTCTATCTATCTATATCTATTGTATTTTCTCTGTACATGATGTGAAGTGTTGCGGGATTGAAAGACTATCGGTTTTTGGGGTATGGCACGTTTGGTCCCTTGATATCCAGTAATACTGTGCCGTGTCAGAATGTTGGTAACCGTTTCAATCAATCTTCTTGGTCTCCCTCCGTATTTTGCTATTTTTATTTTCATGTTGTATGCTCCTACCGCTTGCTAATAACGTTTTATTCTTGTTAAACGGCTGAACCAGTCTCTATTTTTCAATATATTTGACCACTGATGTTGTTCCAACAGTTCTTGTAATCTCCTCATTTCTCACATGATCTCTACTTATTCTGTTGGCTGCTTTTCTTCTACATTTCATTTCACACGTAGTAAGCTTTCTCTCCTACGCTCTCTCTTTCTCTCTCCAGTAAGCGTCTTCATTAGCTAGTGTTCATATCTGATATTAATAACACAATGTTGGGATGAATATTGAATTTATGATTTGCTTTTTGGTTCCCATTAGAACAGATATGTTTTTTTCAAAATTGAATAAGTCTCATACATTTTTAGAAAAATAACATTTTTATATTTTCCGAAATTCTCACAAGCTTCAGATATCTTTGTGAAATTATTTCACTATTTTTGAGGGTATAAAAGGTACCTCCCACGGAGAGTTACGCCCTTTTTAACCGTGCACATAGAGTCTGTAGAAATGACAATGCCTGATGGTTTTTGTTCCATGAGGTCAAACTGTTGTATAGTTGTGTTAACTCAATGGCTGTCCTGATGTCCTCAACCTCTGCTTCATAACTTGAGCAATTTTCACCAAAGTCACAGAACTTGTAGACAGATCCATCAGGATATCGTATATGGATGACATGTCCTGCATAACAGGTGGTCTTGAAAGCCGACCTATTAGTGTAAGTCTTGATTGTTGATGATTAGCTGTTTATAGTTTCTAGGGCACATGTCGTCCTGATTGTTGGTAGTTTTCCCTTATTGACTGTTTTATCTAGTAACTTTATTTGGATAGTTGGTTGGTGCAAGTTCTCCCACTGCTGTGCTCCGATGTATTTGTTTTCTAGTTCTCTCTCTCTCTCTTGCTTGCGGTAGATGGTGGTTATCATATTCCACTTCGGATATATCCAGTAGAGACAATTATTTTAGTCTTTTTGTTTGTTTCCTAGTCTCAGATTTTATTTGCATGGTCATTCTTTTGTCTTTTGTACCTTTCTACCGCTTATGTCAGTGCTCTTTCCGTCTGATATCCAACATCTCAACATTTGCTAGTTTTGGAAGCTTTTACATATACCCCATATGAAAATCAAGACATTCTCCACATAGCAAGAGCACCACACAGTCTTATCTCGGCATATCCAATAAGTATGATCATGCAATAGCGATCCATGTACATAGCGATTTTGCAGGCAATGAGAAGCAATTGTGCAGAAGATAAAGTAGCAGACAGACTTGCGAAAAGAGCCACCTTTAAACAACAAAAGCAAAGATCTTGTAGTATGGAAACAGCCAAACAGATTCTCAGAAACAACATCAGAGAAATCTGGCTGGACATATGGGCAAATGAGCTGACTTGCCGAAATGTATTTAGTGATATGGCACGGACAAAGAACAAATACAATAGGCCTGTAAACAAACTGCAGGAGAAACCAATCTCTTATTTTTCAGTTTTGAATAGGACATGCAAGCATCAATAGTCTGTATAAAACCGTATCAAACCCCATCACCTATCCACTTGCAAATACTGCGTATCAAACCCCATCACCTATCCACTTGCAAATACTGCGCTCATGCACTGGCTTCGCATATGAGTAGTCCTGGGTTGATTCACCAGTTGAGGTGGAAATGTTTTTCAGATCGCAACAGCTCCCGGGTCGACCCAGACTTAAATGGGTACCGGATTAATCCGGGAAGTAAAGACTGCGAGGGAGAGGAGATGGCTACCGCCCTTATTTGCAGAGCCTCTGAAATGTGAGATCGCTAACATATCACACCCCTACGGCATTAATAAATGCTATAGGTTACTTTACTTTTTTTTTTACTGCTCTCATCCTAATGAAACATTGGATCACCTCCTTATTGACTGCCCTTGCCTTTCAACTGCCGGGATAAAAACTTCCACAGACACCTTTAACAGTCGCTAACCTACTGTATAGATCACTAAGTCAACTTCAGAAGACCTGCACTTTTCTAAGAATGGCATTGTGCTGACAAGAGCAGAACTACTCATCAGCATTTGGATATCGACGACAACAACAACAACCGTGCCCAGGACACCACATAGACTTGAAGAGGGCCATGGAAAAGCAATTTGATATTGGGGAAGTGGGGCCACAGGATTCTTATTTGAATACAAGATTCATGTTTGAACGGCAGGATATATATTTTCAAGCCTAAAAAAATTACATTGGCGATCTGTAAAAAAAAGCTTACTACTTTATTTTTTAGTTTCAGGGGGCCGACAGAAGACAAATCGTCCAAAAAGTTGGCATGGGCTAAAAATAACTGTGTAATCACTGTTCTAATATACAGATTAATGTTAAACTCTGTTGTACAGAACAATAAGTGAAAAAGTCAATTTGATATAAGAGACAACACTGCAGATATAAACCTTACAAACTAATGAAATAAGAATAACAAATTCAGATAGAAACGAGAGACGGAATTCAGCACTCAAATAGCAATAGCAATATAGAAATTAACGTATGGAAATCCTGGTTCTGTATTTGTTACTATGGGAGTGGGGGAGAGGTACATACAATAGAAAACTTATGGTGCATGTATGTGTGAAGCCAGAATCCGGGTATCTAGCACTTGACACGTCAATACATATGCTCTTTTCTTGCGTATATACGGGCATTATATGAATAATAAACACACAAAGTTCAAACATATTGCCATTAGAACATGTTTATTAACTGTTGTTGAATTAATAGCCATCAATCACATTTCCAGTCACCAGTACAACGTGATATCTCTATAATTTAATATCTGCATATATATATATATATATATATATATATATATATATATATATATATATATATATATATATATATATATATATATATATATATATATTATACATTATACAAATTGTGTAGAAGATTGACTTCGCTGTACCCGTGGAGTCCCAAATGCACTCCGTCCCTATCACCGAAGCCATCAGCTGTCTGTCGAGAGTACCACTCATAGCATCAGGTAGCGCTGAAGCTTCAAGCAATAATCACTAGGGATCTATATTAGTTTATTGCTAGCTATTTATTTTTAACATTGATAGTTAGACGTTAATAGTAACCTTTGTACTTTATGTAGTTTTTAATCACGAATTCGTTTGGTGACTGCGGCACTCTCCATTTTGGTAGACATCCTCTGACATTTTGGTTATGTAGATCTATATTTAAAAGTTCAACTTAAAAAAGTTTTTCTTTTCCACACCATTATGAATAATGTGGACATATTCAAACAACTAGAAGACAGAACTGATGCCTTAGAGATTGTGAATATACAGAAGATTATAGAGAACATTATGGAAAGAGAATAAAACAAACAAAAAGGTTCTAGCTCGTAAAAACACTTCGTGTGAAAAACTAATTATTAAAGGAAATAAAGATCAAGCAAATATAATATTTTCGACATATTAAAAGACCTTGTTGAAGACCTTACTTGAGGGTAAAGTCGAAGGGAGGCGAGCAAGAGGTAGACAGAGATACAAGTGGAAGATTAACATCACGAGATGAATAGGTTAAAGTGTAGAAGAGTGTACTACCAAGACAAGAAACAGAGGATGTTGGACGTCTGTTGCAGCCAACATTGGTTACAGAGGCGGCACTTAATGATGATGAAAAGGGACACAGAATACTCGATTTATCTATCTATCTATCTATACGTTATGGCCCTTGTTTGCCATGCGGCATCATGGGTAGAAGAATTATCTGGAGATGGCCTTCTTGTGTGCTGTTTGTAAACTTGTTCCTGTGGCTTCTTAGATTTCTGTGGTCCATCTTTTACATGTTATGCCTCTGGCTTTATAACCGTGATGTCTATAGCCGTGAAGATATCATTTGTACAGCTTTTGTTCTTGCGGAAGCACATTTGGGTGTTTTTAAGTTTTGGTTAATTGTATGATCGTAATCGTTGTTCTAATATTGTGTTTAAAATTGTCCCTGTTACTTAGTAAAGATTTCCCAGTGTATTGTGTGCAGTCTCTCTTACAGCCTTTTTTCTTCCATATGGGAATGATTGTCGCGTGTCTCCAATATTCTTGTGTTTCTTGTTTCTTCTATTTTACAATGAAAAGTATGTGTAGCCATTTTTCCCGCTCTCTGCTGCTGCTTTGATAAGTATTGTTTGTAAGTTATCAGAGCCTGCTGCTTTGTTTATTGGTGCTTTGTTTATTGCATTTTCTATTTCCGATATTAGCATATTTGGTTCTAGGTTCGCTGTTGTAGTATTTATTGGTGTGTCTACTTCTCCTTCTTTTAAGTTCAGTAGTTCTTTGAAATATTGTTGCCATCTTTTCATTATTTGCTTCGGTTCTTTTAGTGTATTACCGTATTCATCAGATATTGTTTCTGCTGGTTCATATATCTTCTTTGTTTCTCATGTTCTTGTAGAATCTATTTTGTGAATTTTGATCTGCGTTGAGCATGTCTCCATACATAGAAAACTAACTATGTAAAATGACATGTTTTTTTTTCTAAATAATCGAGTAAGGACGGCTTGACATGGAGCTATTTAAATATCAAAGAAGATTAGTTTTGCTAAAATTGTTATACCGAGTCTTAGATTTTGTACTTATAAAACTATCTGCCCTAGATTTTTAGTTCTTCGCCGATTATAAACTACACTACAAGTAGTATCTTAGTCCGTCCTTGTGAATTGTAGTCCCTCTACACATCACAAAATAGAAATACTCATTTTATTGTGTGTTCATTATCAAATTCTCACTGGATCTCACTTATAGTAGGACAATGCTCATATAAGATCTCCTGCAGGATGTAGTCCAGAGAACGGAAATGCTTTGTGTTGCAGGTTTTGTTTTGCGCTAATGATCTAACACATCCTATTTCGGCGTTGGAATTCGTTACCTCATGCGATACCTCATGCGCATGCTCTGTAATGCATGGATAGAAAGAGTAACAAACATGGTTGATGTATTAGCACGCGATTTCCAGCAGACTTAATCTCTTCCGTCAACGCCTCCCAGAATTGCTAGATCATTGTGCCGATGAAGGACATTCCGGCTCCCTAATGCTACCTTGCATGTTTGGCTAGCTATATTTGGGACATAACAATTGTGGCCTGTCTTTCCTTTTCTACAAAGACGAACGCAACTTTGCAGATGTGTGAATGTGTGTAAGAGTTCGTATGTGATTTCATTATCCTTGCATGTGTCGAGTTAACGTGCGTGTGTTTGTGTATGCGTATGTGGTAGATTAACAACGAATTGCTTTTGTAAAACACGAGCGACTCCACACTAGCAGGCGGAAATCGAAGCCGGCAACTCATCAGCATATGATCTGAATTACTTAGTCACTAATGTTGATTGTTATTAGGGGTGTACCGGATTTCGGCTCCGGTAAATCCGGAATCCGGCCATTTTTACAAATCCGGCTTCGGCTCCGATTCCGGTCCAATTGTGCCGGATTTAGGCCGGATTAGTGTTGCCTAGTCACGTGAATTTTCTGTACATGTTTCATGAGGCCAAGCCGAATTTTAGGCAACCAACTCATACCGAATTTTAGTAGCACTTCCAGGTTTACTATTTCTCGCTGATGTAAATATGAATTTTAATAAACACTCATTTTGAATTTTAATGGTGCCGATAAAATAAAATAGCATAATAATCTTAAGTCATACAATACCGTTTGGTATTACTTCAAGGTTAAACACGATGATTCAGCGAAGGTAATATGTAAGTTGTGTGACAAACAGTTATCACGTGGATGATCACCCCAAAGACCCCAACATCATCAATGCAGACCCATTTGTGATCGATGCACAGGAAAAGCTATGACAAAATGATTGAAAAGAAAGCATCACCGGAGGCCAGTGTATTGGCGTGGCGACCACATCTATGATGAATCCGTGTTTGTACAAAGCAAGCATCATTAGCCATTAGTCAATTGTGCAGGCATGGGACCAGGCCAAAATTTGGAACATCAACTGCAGCTGTGTGTGCGTGATTGTCTTTTGAGTCTAAAGTATGTTGCTGACATCATCAGTACTGGAAGAAAATTGGTAGGACATTTCAAACACTCTTCGTCAGCAACTAATCGTTTGCATGAACTTCAAAATGAATTAAACCTACCATAACATCAGCTTATCCAGGACGTGACAACACGATGTAACTCAACGTTTTATATGCTACGACGTCTGTTAGAACAACGGCGCAGCATTAGCCTGTACTGTGTTGAAATTGATTCGGTAACTGGGCTAACGGCACAGCAGTGGGCAGTCACGGAGAATGTGGTAGCTACTCTGGCACCATTTGAAGAACACACACGTGAAATAAGTGCAGCTCAGGCATCAATATCAGTTTAACGGATTAGTGAAAACACTCATGGCTTTCATCCAGAAAGAAGGTAGTGATGCCGGGATCAAAACTATGAAAGCAGACCTGCTTGAAGCTGTTAGCAGCAAACTTGCGGACATTGAATCTAACAGTATTTACACCTGTGCCACACTACTGGATCCTCGATTCAAGTTGTGCTTCTTCTCCGAACGTGGCAGAAGTGATGCACGAGCTCATCTGATGTTAGCAGCTAACTCCATAATTCATTCAGCAAACACAGTCAGTGCACAGGATCCATCAGCTACTAGTAGTAGTACTAGTGTTTTGACTTCTGTGAGCACTGCCACACAGTACGATTCCAGCCTATGGAGCTGTTTTGACACAATTGTCGAGGAAAATCCCACCGCAGATCGTTCTGCAAGTGCCGAAGGCAACAGCTTTAACACTGAGGTGACACAGTACCCGTCAGAGCCACTTCAAACTCGACAGTCAGATCCAGTTTCATAGTGGAATTCCAATAAGCAAAGATTTCCAAGTATGGCTAGACTGGCGCAGGCATTTCTTACACCACCACCTACAAGTGTGCCATAGTAAAGGCTGTTCAGTACTGCAGGTGACAGTATCACTGACCACCGTAGTAGCCTTGTACCATAAAATGCAGAGACGTTGATTTTCCTGAAATACAACTCGTCCCTTCTTGAGAGTTCAACTTCACAGCCATAATGAAGACTGACTGACTGAAATAGTGAAAGTACTGAATGAATTTATTTCAATAAATTCAATCTGTTCAATGTACTGTTGTTGTAACTGAGTTGTAACTGAGCTGCCAATTTGCCAACTGAAAACAATGTGAAAACTAAATCTTAAACTGAAAACTAACACTATAAATTACTAAATTAGCATTATGTGCTTCTGTATTATGTTTCATCTTGAACTTATGGATCTTAATATTGCTTATTCTAAAGTGAATATAATTATTTTTACATTTAAATGATTTAATATGAGCATATGGCATCATTGTCATATGTATAGTAATGAACTGCAGTAATAAACAGTCGAGTGACTCCACTCACCTAAGTCAAGTGATGTAGTACGTTATTTAATTTTAATTTTTGTATTTGTAAATCCGGATCCGGCCGGATTTCAAAAATTTGAATCCGGTACATCCCTAATTGTCATACAGTTATCTTCTTCTTCTTCTTCTACTCAGTAGTATCTTAAACTTCTGCTGTTTAGGAAAACGTTGTTATTAGAACTGAACACGTTGTATAATTACATTGTTTGCAGCAATATTTTCTCATTGTTGCATGATATATTGGATTTCACCATGAATTTTTGGTCACTGTGATTTCTGTAGGATAGAACGGGCAGCCCAGTTCTACTTAGTCGCCTGTCACGACATGCATAACATGTAACTGTGCTATGCTTTATTCTCCTCTATTCGATCGTCGATAACACATGACGGTATATCTTTTAATATGTCAAATGCTCCTCTTCATGTTTGTGCGAAATAACTTGCATATTCACCTGCGTCCCCTTCTTCAGTGTTTATAAGACTTCCCAATTTCACGAAGGAGGCTTATTGCTTGATTAATCTGTCGTGTCATGCATCTCACATCTTGAGTTTATGAAAGTTTCGAATGAATCACCAGGTGTCCAGACAAATCCATCAGGTTATTTATTTTCTTAAGCACTTTGACACGTTGTAAGCAAGCGCAGTCACACGTTTCACCAGACATCTAAGTTACGTTTTATGTTTTTAACCTCGGGAATTAAGCGTTTACAAATATACTAATACTTGTAGGAAGCATATCTTCTGCGTTCGTTTTCAAACTCCTGCAGATTAGCAGGATATTGTCCAGAGATCGTAATTAATTGTGTCGCGATTTACAGATTTGATACGTATGTTGTTTGTCCGTCGGAGTTGACGATGACCATTCAGCTGAACTGGGATGATGATGAAGAAGCTGATGATGGCTGCGATGTGCCAGACTGTGACTAATGAGTCATATGGGTGCTTGGAATTGTCTACTCCACTCGGTACATGTGTAGGAGGAGTCTATGGGACCTTGAGCGGCTCTTGCTTTCCTCTAGCACCATTTTGTTGCGCAGCTTGATTTCTGAGGTTCTCTGCAGCTGCAGCATCACTCTTGATTCTGCTACGCAAATCGGATCTTTCTTGTGCAAGATCCTCCCATGAATTTGTGTCTATTATGAAGTAAGTGAATCAGTGATTTATTAAGATTGTCTTTAAAACGCTTCTTCTATTCTGCCTTGCGGAAGTCAGTCTGAAGTAACAATATTTTTGGTAGACGTTGATCTTTCATGAGGACCATGTGTCGTGCCCAGCGTATCTGCGCCTTCATCAACATTGTATGTATGCTTACAGACTTAGATTTCATCAGTAATTCACTGTCTGGTATTTTATTCCACCAATGGATGTTGAGTATCTTACGAAGGCAGCTTAGGTAGAAGCGGTTGAGTCTTCTAACATGTCTGGCACATACTGTCCATGTTTCACTTGCATAAAGGAGTGATGATATTACTGCTGCCTGGTGAACTATGAGTTTAGTGGTAGCTGACATTTCCCGTATTTCCCATAGGTTTTTTTTTTTTTTTTGCAGTCTTCCAAATATTGGCACTAGCTTTCGCTATTCTTTTGTTTACCTCAGTGTCCACTTTCTGGTTCGTTACTTCCCCATCGCCAAAGGGCTTGCTGTGTAGTTGATGATGATGGTAGATGACATTTGAATAATGATTGGCGCTGAATTTTGTTTAAAGTGTGGAGGAGTTGCGCCATTCGTCGACCACGATCTCTCTTACTCATCCAACAGTGTTCCAGTGACAAGATCAATCAAGACGACTGAAGATGTACAAGGATGCAGTGGATGACCAGAATGTTCTACATGTCTCACAAAGCACGTTGCGTTCCACAACGTTCTGCTGACAAGCACCTTTCAGCCCGTTGAACATCAGATGTCTCAGCCGCGCTGTATTCAGGTTTCGTACGCTTGGGCACACATGCACTGTGTTTAGCTCCGGGCCGGAGCCCCTCTGTTACCCTCACCTGGTCTGGCCGGCCTGCCAAAGTCGTTACCGGGTGTGGCCACTGCCTCATGCTCGCAACTGCTGGGAGCCACAGGTGAGAGTTCAGTGCCAGATGGGGACCAAAGATATGAGAACTACTCCAAAGAAGTATGACTGCCTCAGCATTAAAGGTACTACCCTCTGGCACCCCATACACTGCAATATGATATATGTGCCTTTCGACACTCACACACCCTATCTCAACATGCCTTCTGCTTCACTTTGACCCTCTGGGATGGAAAAACTACCTCCAGTACTAAAATATTCTTAGTCGTCTCTTACTGCATGCATAGCAGGTCCTAGTGTTACTTTCCACTGCTTCCCTTTAAAGCCTGACAACACACGTGGGAAGACTACCTTCTGCATCAACTCAAAAAAATGTTTTCTGTAGTGATTCTCTAAGCAATATATACATCTAGGAGATTGCCACTGCTTTCTGAAATGTCTTGATGCACAAACGCATGCAGCTAAAATTAAACTATAGCACTTTCCATCAGCTTTGCCCAACTTAAAAATTATACATCTCAGCAAATATATAACGCGTATAATTACAATTTTTTTGTTTAATTTGAAATGTTATGGACCCTAGAACCAATTTGTTTATTAAGATGCAGCAATTGGTTTCAATTTCGTTTATATGCTATATAAATCAAATTCTACTTGTGCGCAAACATCTCACACACAGAAATTAGAGTTTTTACAATCAATTATAAGACATAATTTACGCACAAATTACAGCGGCACACACGTTTGCTCCATTAACCTGCGAACAACGCAACATAAAAACTAAACACATCTAAAACAGAAACTATGAAGATAAGCAGAACACCAGGCCAGTTAAATATATCTGTCAATGGTACAAAACTAAAACAAGTCCCAGAATTTAAATACATAGGAAGCATATTTATGGAGGATGGTAAACTCGACAGAGAGATTGAACCAAGATATTAAATTTTAACTTAAAAAGCCAATGCTGTGACTTACAAGCTGTCACCAATACTTAAATACTCATCAATCTGCATGGCTACAAAACAACAATTGATAAACAGTATTTTCATACCAACTCTGTGTTACCAATGTCAAACATGGCCTTTGACAAAGACACTAGCGAAAAAGATCACAGTTTGCGAAATGAGATATTTGAGGAAAGCTATAAATGTGATAGAAAAGACCGCCGTAGAAATGAAGATATCAGGAAAGATGAAAAGACTATCTCTAGTCAAGACTACATCAAGAGGCAGCAAACCAGATGTTTCTGTCACAGAATTTCCACACTGAGCTGCTCATAGGCACACTAGAAGAACAAAGTTCCATTATGATATCTTGATTCTTGATTAGAAACTGGCTTCACAGCACGCGGGACATTCCCATAGGTGCTTCGCCCTCCGCTCTACCAGCCATCCCAGTGTATGTAGACTGAGAGTCTCGGTCAGGTGTTGATTGTGTGATCTTCGGGACTTTCCAAAAAATTTACTTTTCCTTCCCTTACCTCATGATAACTATCAAACGCAAAGTGGTGACACATATGAGATAATTAGATCAATGACGGTATGGTAGTGTACTAAACGTCAATGACAGTGTCACAAGTATGTCATATATCGATCATTTAAGAAATTGTATTTAACAGGTATTCATATGCAAAAATGTAGCACACATTATTGTAAGAGTAGACACGGATATGCCTAATCAACTCACATAATCTGTTTCTGAAGTGGTAAAAAAAAAAAAATTTCCAGACAAAATAAATATTATGCCGACAAAAATCAAAGGATTTCATTCGTGCGCAAAAACTGGACATGATGCTCAAATATAATTGTGTTGAATCTAACCAAACATAACATCATACGCAAAAATATGGCATTAATACTTTAGATGAATACTCAGATAATTTAATTTTTTGAGGGCACAGCTAATGAAACGTGCGATAGATACATTGACCTTCCAGACGCTCACACCAGTTCTCAGCCACAGAGTTGGATATTAAGAGTGAACCACAAAAAATAGGCACAAATTGTGAGTCTATATACAAACTTGCTATTTTGAATTCATTTCTTGCTGTTTGGGTAGGGGATTAAATTCTCTCTATTTTGGGATACACCTTTCCAATCCCGTACTAGAGCTCGTCTCAGATATATCAAAATATTACATAATTATGACACGTGGAAGTTATTCTTGTTTATCCTGCCACCTAGACTTGCCAGAGGTTTATTATGTTTACAACTTGCTTATTCCATTCTTATCCTTTCTAATTGCTGTTCATCGTGTGTTGTTGAACAGATATGCTTACTGTTCTATTTCAGAAGACTGTTGCTTCATCCATATCCCATGTATTACAAGGACCAGAAATCGGAGTAAAGAAACAGCATTTATATGACTTGCCATGTGTGTAGTAAGAGGCGACTATACACATATTTGTAGGTGGAGTTAATTTTTCTACCCTAAATCTAAAGTGTTACAAAAAAACCTTGATAATTGATGAAGTCGGATATATTGGGTTACATCTGGTAAATATTTCTGCCAAGCAGTAAATCAATGCACCAGGCTTTATGTTTCTCCGTACTACAGTACACCCTTCTAACCATCGGGAGTTTGAAAGCAATTTCTGAAGAAAACGAAGAAGTAAGCAGATATACGTAATGACCAGGTGTGTATTCTGGCCATGTGTTTATTATGATCAGTTGTTTTTATGACCAGATATGTATTATGTCTAGGTGTGTGAACATCAGTTTCATGACAGTGTTGCTTGTAAATAAATTTTTTTTATTGAAATCGACAAATACTCATAAATAAATAATTCAGAGAAAGTTATTTGACAATGCACATATTGTCACTGTACCAGAGCCGTAGATACGTCTTCAGTAAGGGTTTACCTATAACAAAATGTCATTCGCTTATTTTTGTTGTGTAATAATTCCTTCATTATGAGGAAATGTATGGTTACATTTTTTACAAAATCATTCAGTGGGTCACCCGCCTTGTTGCTAAATTCATTTGTTTATTAAACAGTTTATTAAAAATAGATATAGGTTACTATAGGATAAAGCGTGGTTGCCAGATTAAAATTGTTATTTAAAGGTTATTTGCCATTCTTTGATGCCTACTACACTATAATAAAGTCATCAGGATTTAAAGAAACATAGCCAATTTGGCAACACCGCCCTGGGATGGACGATACACCAGCTGAACCGGCGCCATATCTTAATCCAAGACTAGTCCCGTTTGTAGAGAGACAGGGAAGAGCATGTATGATAGACAGTGCTGGCTAATTGAAAATGTTTTCCTTATATGGATATGAAAACTGATAGCATCAACATTTTGCTAATCATTACGGGGTGCAAGAAGTCTCGCATTGATCTCGTGCGGACCCAGGATTAGCAGATAACTAAGATCCTACAAGTACCTCCTCGTGGCGCATCCTGGAAAAAGAAATACAGCTGCTCCTTCTGTGTTCTTGGTCAACACTTTTACACTCGTATCCGTGGATGAGGAGGCTGTTGATAGAGTGAAAATTGCCTGCAAAGAGAAAAGAAATATCACTGAGACCTCTACTCAAACACACTAAGCAGCACTGTTGGCACACAGTGACGCAAGTCATCTGTGCACTTCGTCTCCATCAACCAAAAGTGTAGAAAAATTGGGGTTAAATGTCAACGTCCCGATTTGGATTGATCTGGCTAAGATATGGTGATCCTAAGAGTACATATTCAATCCGGAAAAGGCAACACGCGCTAAAGGGCAGCGTTGTGTATATCAAACGATCTAGTGACACCGAAACTACAATCCGACTTTGCGGAAGTGAAGTTCATGCTCGAGAACACACACATTTCCACAAGTCTAACCACAATTGTCCTCATTCAAAGTAGAGTCATGATTCAGGTATTGGATACGCCAACTTGAACATGCACTCCTGTGCATGGAAAAAAAAACTTTGAATACAGCTTCCTATTACATCAGGAAAAGCACTGAATAAATGTCGGAGAGCAAGATGTTCAAAACTTCTGTCCGAAGCACTGTTAAGACTCGGACTCTGGACCCGGTGAGCAACGAAGACGGAAAGCAAGTCATTATCTTCAAGGGTATTGGAAACCTAGTCTATCTAGACTGTCGCTGTTGGGCAACACGGCTCATGCAGAGATAAATTGGTTCAGTATCCAAGGGATAGAGGGGAATGATGACTTTTTCCACACAAAATTTGTTCGCCGACTGCAAAGCTTCTCGTCCGATATAGACGCAATCTACCTACTTCTTTGGATGCTCATGGCGGAGAGTCAAAACATAGGCCGCGCCTGGCGCTGGATAGGAAGGTCACCACAGACGCACGAGGCGAGTGCGTGAAACATGCACAGGTAAAATCACAGATTCCCCCCCCCCCCCCAAATCTTACGTCTTTGGCAAAGCAACACCCCGTCTAGAAATGTGTATCACACTAAGTCTAATTCGACTGTCGCCGTTCCCAACACGACTCATGCAGGAGAAATTAGGTCTGGGACATAGAGATACGAAGTGTGGTAATGGAATGGTCTTCTTTCACAAGGAACAGCATGCTGGCTGCGAAGCGCTTCGTTGGAGGAAATACACAATGGATGATACAGGCAACCTATCAGCTCAACTCGTGACATATTGAATGTTTGAATTATCTCTGAATTATTGAATGCTTCTTCAATAGGCATTGCACTATGCCGAAAGATGAAGTCTCCTGGCTATGAAAGAAAGCTCTAACCACCCAGCAGCACATAGAAAGTAAGAACAAAAATCTGTCTTAATTCCTGGGTACATCAACCAACCAGCCAACTACAAATTACTGAGAGCATACGTTTCTGTATGTAGGGTGTTCTAAACGTGCGATGTCGCTATTGGCTATTGTGACTGAGATTGTCCCGGTTTAGTTACTGTGCCCGATTCCTAGCAGTATGTTGCGGTTTCTATAATTCTATTACACAATACTTTGTTATGTGAATTTGATTTTGTTTCAAACATGATATCAAATTCTAGACCAAACATTCTTTTGTCATCAACGTTAGTTCTTAAATGCTTGCAGGATATACGATCATAACAGGCCGTAGTGTTTTCTCGTAGTTTGGGGGAACTCAATCATCTTTTAAGTATCTGCTAATTGTTTATATCTGAGTGAATCGTCTAGACTGCTCCATCAGCAAAAACAATATAGTGTGAGATGCTGCTGAATGTAAAGTCTAACTGCAATAACGGACTTAACGTGTAAGTCATAGTTGTTGTAGTAGTTCCACGTTGTTACACACGATTGTGCCACTTGTGTGTGTGTCTGTGTGTGTTAGTGTATCCCACATATACTTCCGTGTTCAGCAGTGATCACGTATCTCTGCTCTAATCCATCTGGTACTACGTTTTTCTAGTTCAAGGTTTCTCAAAATTTGAGAAAAAGCCCCTTTAGCGCGGTGAGAAACTTCAAAGTGGCAGTGCATTTCAAGGGGACGATTTTGGGTGGCGAAAGAACATAAAGGAATGCTGAACGCATCAAATTTCACAATTCCGTTGATTTTAATTGAACTCTATCTGAAACTTGACCCAACTAGGACTATTGTCACTTATGAAAAGCTTCTGTTGAAAACCGAAACCTTTTTTACTGAAAAAAATAATCTAATGAATTTCAACAAAGCAAGCGTTGATTTAAAGACGCATTGGTATATACAAATTTACTGTGTAAACTCAATGTAGCACTCAATATAGCAACAGTGTTCTAACTAAGATCATGTGTTTATTATTGATTTTCTTTGAAAACCAATATTTTGAGTACTTTTATAAGTCAGTCTGACGAAAAGTTTACGCAAATCGAACTGCCGTGTATATAATTTATATTCTCAACCGCGGCAGAATAAAACAACCCAAAAAGAAATGTCGCATTGCAGTAGTGAATACTTTAATTACAGGTGCATTGCTTCTCGTCATTAAAAAAACACAACTATTGCCACTGTATTTAATGTGTGAAAATTATTTTCCAATAAAATTGTGTAGTCATGGTGATTAATTGTCCATTGTGAAATGAGTTCACCAAATCACTAACACAAATGTAAAAGCTATATTTTTAAGGTAAAAGGGAAATAGATATACGGTCCAGGCTGAAGAGCGTTGGTCTGAGTTTGAGAATCACTGACCTAATCCATAGATCACTTGGGTACAAATTATCAACGCAACATAGTTATCTTCTCTGCGAGATGATCTCGCCGTTCCTCACCGTCAACTACTTTAATATTTGATTGATCACTAGTAGGCGCGTCTGCTTCTTCCAGGGGATATGTTCTTTTTTAAGATAACAGTGATATAGTTACATCTGGTTGATAAAAACGTCTGCTTATATGTATGGCTTGATATACGAGCAGTAATACTACATTTTGTAATCCGCCCTATTGGCAGGCAGACATTTTTATCATTGGGTGTCTTCAAGGGGATTCATTTCTCTCAATGGCTTCGAATGTTATTTTTTTCGGAGATTTTTCAAGGATTTCACGTATTCTTCCTTCTGTATTTCTATATCTCTAGTGTACATATATTTGTTGTTTAGATTCAAAATATTAATTTACGCATGATATATTTTTTCTAAAAGACGGGGCTGAGCACCTTCGAGAAGCTTATTGATATACACTTTTCCTAATTGTTCCATGAAATCTCCGTGTTATACCACTCCAAAACTTTGAATAGCTATCATTGTGTGTGTGTGATATGACAGTCCATGTTAAGTTACCTCTATCATTTCTCAGAGAAAAATGACTTGGTCGTCCACCAGTGATATTGTTTAGCTTACAAGATTGCACAGACGTTCCATCGGTTTTGTTTAAATCTGATACACCATCCATCATCGCACGTCATCTGGATGCTTACTGCTCTCTGTGGAATTTTTGTTGCAATGTTTCCGTCATTCATCAGCCTCAAGAGGACCAGACCACATGCGTAAAATGTTGTTTCAGCTCTGGTGAGTATTTTGGTGAGTATTTTTGTAAGAGGTCGCAGACAAATGTGAAGAAAAGAGTTTGTGAAACGAAGCATATGTATGGTATTCTATGACATTGCTGAAACTCTTCTATTATCCATGTGGCTGTAGCACCAGTTCTCTGAGTGGCGTTAAAAATCCTCACATAACTATCCTGTCATTTATGTGCAACAATATTTAGAAGATAAAAGACTTTCGTCCATCTGTACATTTAGTGTTACATAGCGCCTTGCAAAACCTGCTTTTTCCATAGAGTAGCAAATGTTTTTGGCTAGTTATTCCATCCCACGAGTACCGATGTCTTGAGGAAATGTTCTACATTTTCTGTAAAAGGTAAATAGTTTTATTCTCTGTAAGGTTAGTTAGTTAATCGTCATATCATCATCATGCATTCTGGAAAAGTTCATAGGTGCTCCGAACTAATATTTAGTATGTCTTTAAGCATGTGGTAACTGACTGTTTCGGTTCTGTGTTGGTTGATAACTCGCATGTTGATTCCTATATTCCTATCGCTTCTTACAACAACCACGATTCACTGACAGGTCCTGCATTCTAATCATAGAAACGGAAGAAGTACATTCACAGCTTCCAACTCCATGATTTCACTCAATATATCAGCTCGATCCATTGAGCTGCCACTAATCAATGTGGCCACGCTGGCAGATCTACTCATTCATTTCCCTCAACATCCATGTTTTCAGGTGCAAAGATGAAGGTAACACTCTTCAGAACAGATAAGGCCAGTGACTCAAGCCACTGATGGCCTATGGAAATCTTTCGAAGCATACTCATAGAATCAATAAGAAAACAGACACCTATAGCACTCTGGGGCTACAGTCATATAATTACCTTCGTTACTGCAATCACCTCCATCGTCATACTACTAGCGGTGTATAGAAAGCACCACTGTGTTCCCTAATACACTCACCTCTGTATTGAGTTGTGAATGTTCAAGCACTGCACATGTGCTGAACCACAGAACCATCAATGCAGACATTAATCTCCCTATGTGAGAACTGTTCTCTAATGAGAGCCTGGACTTAGATCTATATGCTCAGGAATGTCAGTACCACGTTTCCTGGAACGTGTACACCAATTCAATGATCGTGATAGGCATACTCTCCATATCTTCTCCAGGTTCTATGTCCCCTAATATGCGTGTCCGTTAATTAATATATGCCCTGCTAAACCACGACTTTACCTTCTGTAATTTGTGTCATTTTAGCTTTTGAATATCATCATGTAGCGGGTGTTTTATGTCAACACTGGTACGCAGGTATGAAGGAGCACTTGTGCGCAGGTATGAAGGAGCACTGTACTTATCCGCTCTTTACATCTGGTAGCATAATCCTGCAAGAAGCGCTTTGTCACTATTTCTGTATCTCTGGGGCATCCAAGAATGATACACATATCTTCATCCTGTATCCTGTCAAGTCTATCAATCTGCGTTTGGCGAGGATATCCAAGGCATACTCTACCACAGACTGGACTAGCCCTTGATATAGCAGTGCAAGAAGTATTTGTTCATACAGCAGCCAACATCCCCATCGCTCCCAATCGTATTTAAGCTCTGATGATTGTATATTTTATATGCTCAATGTGACACAAACATCTGTCAAGCACCCATGGATTTTAAAGTTGATGATCGCTTTAACATCTCTCCACATAGATTTTTAGGATGCATTAGTGTATGGGCGATGTTGTTATTCATAGAGAACCATGTCATAGCTGTTTTCCTTGGGTTCATAAGAGCTCAAGATGCATTATACGACTGGTTAATGCGATCCACTTAACTTTGTAGATCTGAACTTTTTTTTTCTTTCTAAATCATGACAGAGCGTCATTTGCATAGGAGAGGATTCTGCCATTTCTAATCTGATTTTCATCCAGTACCTTCATAGTATATAGAGCAAAGGGGACACATATAAGCCTTGCGGAAGGCTTGGATGTACTGTTGTCGGATCACATGTCACACTGCCAATCCTCAGCAACATCCTCCTCTGAAACAAGACTAAGGAAATCCATTTGACATTTGCGCGCATGTGGGTCTCAACAATGGCTCACTAGACAAACCAACCATGCAAATGAAAACCTTAGTAGATGACATGCCTTTATATTGAGATTATCTTCTTTACAGAAGCTTCATGGCACGTCATCTATACAATCCCGTAGTCGTAACCTTCGATAACAGTTACCATGTTGTTCCGACATGCCGACGTTGTGCTTGAACTTGAACTAGTTACGGACACAGCGTGGGTGGGCGGAGTAACAAAGAAAACTGTTGCAAGGGCCAGAGTTGTGCCCTGATGTCGACGTCTGTTTCAGCGGCATTGGACTCGAAACACCATCGTGTCGAATGGCTGCTGGAACAGAGGGCGGAGCACTTATGGGAATGCCCCACGTGCTGTGAGGCCAGTTTTCTAATCAAGAATCACGATTTGACAAGAAAAAGGTTTATGCTAAATTCGGACAACCGCTACAAATGGATCAATTTGTGAGCGTCTTCCAAAACAATCACAATCGTAACTCACAAGTCCCCATACGTGCATGCAAAACCTCATAAGCATCATGAGCAATGCCGTATTTAGACTTGATAATGCCCTAAGCTATTTGAGATATTGGGGCCCTTTATAAGTCCAGATATTATATATCAGTGCCGAATATAATTTTTGGGGGCGCCCAGAGCAGTGGAGACCCTAAGCTATAGCTTGTTTAGCTTATACGTAATTCCATGAGCAAAGACAGCTACATTATACAATGTCTCTCTGGTTAGGGCTATATCCTCCAAATGTAGGCGCACGTGTAGTGTCAAACAAACATGTCATTTATTTTAAATGATCATTTACAGATTTTACAAGTAGTACACCTTTTACAGAATTTACCAGCAGTGCATCTGTAAGATAACATTGTTAAAAACTAGCTTGGTGTCATGCAAGACATTTTACATTTACTATGTGAAATTGTATTTCTTATGATGGTGTCAATTCTTTTCTACGGTGCTTGAGATTAGTTGGTGTATAGGTAATAACAGTTATCCATTTATTCAGGTTTTAGCAGCGGGAAGCATACGTGTATCTCTCCAAAGATGCCAAATTATTTTATGGAGGTAATATTGAGGATGTCCAATTGCTGTTCGAATGCCGCTATTCCCAAAATAAATATCACAACTATTAACATTGCATGTACATATGGGACTGTCTGACTTTAGTTGGGAGAGATTATGTGATAAAAATGGCGACAAGCGGATGTGAAATGTATTCATTTTACTAAATTGTGTAAATTTCACAGGATAATGTCATCCACTCGTGTTATATTTGTGTAATTTATTCAAATCATGAATATACCTATGGCTCTCTTTCTCTGGAATACCATACTTTCGAGTACTTTTATGCGTTTCTAGTCGTAGACATTGCAAATACATACCCTTCTTTATGTGTACTCTACACCAATAAAAAGGTATTCAATAAGTACTGAATTATGAACACCTGATTCACCTGTTCAAGTTGAGCCCTATACTACTGCCAACAACTAGAGTGCAACATAAGTCAACAAGCTCCATCTGTTTGAAACTGTTACTATGATAGGAACATGATCTCCATTTGTTTTGAATTAGAACCCTCATTTATGGATCGTGACATGTGTGAGCATGAGACACTTCAGATCACATATCGTTTATAATCTTTCTACATTATATTTTAAAGGGAGATTAGACTGCTTTTCACCGTATCAAAATTTCCTTCATTTCTGTTGTCACAGCAACTGGTTTTCGTGGGACTGGACTGGATTCCGCGTCATTCTGAGGTCCAACAAACTCCACCTGCCTGCTGCTGCCGTGAAGTTACAACGACAGCTGGAATACCATGGAAGAAAACCCAAACAGAAAACAATTGCTGCCCTGAAATTAGCAATGGGAGTTGTAAAGTTTTAAGAAGAAATCTAGACAAACTTCCCTGTAGAGCTCTCACATGAAGGTTCAGTGCCGGGCTCTGAACCTCGCCCGATTCCACTGTTGTAATAGTATTGTTTTTGGTATGAATAAAATATAGAAGTATAGAAACCTGATAAAGCTAGATCAAGTCTTGGCGAAGGTTGCCACTTGACCACAGCGAGAACCAGAGATTGAAGTATGGCCAAGATAAATAAATTAGTAATATAATCAGAACCAGAGATTGATTTACGGCCAAAATAAATAGATTAATAATATAACCAGAACCTGGGAAGATAAGTTGTCTTACCATTCGGGTGGTTTTTCCCTAAAAACGTGTAACATATAGATGTTTGTATTTTGACTAGACGAGAGCAGGCAGTGAAGCTTGATAGTAGATGGTGTGTGGTACGAAATTACTTGTTCACATATTCTTGGATTATATACTCTAGATTTAACCAACGTAATTTTGTATGTGAGATTCAATTTGTGCATGTCAGTCTACTGTTAATTAAAGCTGTGTGTTGAGTTTGATTGAACAAGAAGCACGTAGTAGACAAGGTTGCTTAACAGATAGATGGTCCTGTCAGATGCAGTTGAAGGTTCAACAAGAGATACTTCGAGGCCATTACATAGCACCCGCAGCTGCTAGAGGACCCTCTTGACCACCCACAAGAGCAAAAAGACGTCAATGGGAAACTACAGAAAGGAACAAAGACGAAGAAATCAGCTACAGTGTCTTTTATCATAATGAACTCGAACGCAGTTGGAAATAGCAGCATGAAAAAACAGAACTGGAAAACATCCTGCTTCAGATAAATGTCAGTGTATGCTGTGTTCAAGACAACACATTTGATACCAGACCAAGACTTTAAAATAAGGAGGGTATCAGTATCAGTGTTTCAGATCTGATAGACAAGACTAAAGTCAATTAGGAGACGTATCCTTTTAATGAACAATATTAGTGCACATGAAGAAAGTATCTTCATGGACGGAGCAGAGTACCAGCTGTTGTAACTGAAATCCAACAAGACGAAACTGAAACTTATTAATTATTACTGCCTAAATTGCCGAAATCGGATGTGCTAGGCCTACAAGGCGCATAACGGTGGCACAACGTAATCACGCTCCCGGCGGAAATCGCACGGATATCCGTGATGGTTACAATGGAGCGAACGAAAAAAACAAAAACAAAAAAACTGCCTAAATGACAACCTGCGAATCTCAACACAATTGAGTTTTCGGATAACAACTTTATCGCAGTCTGCGACTTCAATGCTCACTCACAGAGCTGTGGCTACAACCATCTTTATCACAGGGGAGAATAAGTTAACCAAATGAGTATCTAGCCTCGATTGACGTGGATAATTCTTACAAATAATAAACTGAAATGTGAATGCTGACTTGTAAGACTTTTTACTAAAAATGAGGCAGAGTGTGATTCAGCAACCAGTAAGTAAAAGTGCGGACAGTTTGCACGAAATCAGGGTACGGCCAAAATGACTCAGTCTGTGTAGTACAACAAACATATTGTTGCACCATGACACCAGATGATGTTTATATCTTTAACGTGGGTATGGATCGCGTTCTCTGAGCAACATTTTGATACACCCGATGAAATAATAACTCATGTCTATGAATGTAATTTGTTGATATTGTCATCCGGTTGTGTGCTTCATAACACGTATTCCAGATTAAAAAGCACACTCGGGGCTTGGCAGAATCCATGAGGAGATTTAGAAATGACTGATACAGCGTCAGTCTAATATCATTCAAATAGGCATGGTTCTTAGAATTTGTAATATCTAAACGTAGCAGCTAGTGTTATTATTTGTTCCAGTAGTTGGAATAAGGATGCGGGCTGTTCTTCGACAAGAAGGGTGCCATTGTTATTGCATGTATGTTTTAGAATGCGTGGGTGTGTGCTTATGAAAATGGAACCTGCATGCGGTCTGGATAGGCGATAGTTAAATATTGTTAGTGTAATAAAATATGTACTGTTGGAAACATATCGCTATCACAACATGTGATAGAGATGCTATCAAACGTATGGTAGAGATCATACCATATATTAGAGATGATATCACAACATATGATAGCGGTGCTATTACAACATATAATAACGGTGCCATCACAAAATGTGGTAGCGGTGCTATCACAACATATCACATCGATGCCATCATAACATATGGTAATGATAATGTTTGTAAACTCACAAGTAATACTCGTTATGTTACCTTGGTTAAAAATTATAAATGTTGCCATCTAAACATACAAATTTTAAAATGTGCATATAACTTTTATTCATTCTTCTGAGTGCATTATCACTATAAAACGCATTGATTCATTGAAAAAGGCCTTTTGGTCGAAACGTCGAAATGTGTATTGTCATTTATATAATTATATTATGTGTTTGGCAGTGTATATTATATTAATTCATGTAGGCACCGACAGTGATAGTGTGTCAGTTGTGTCCAAGTAGAACTTCATTACCTGTCTCTCACGTGAGTATTATTTTCATTCTGTTGTACTAGCAGTACTACCTTTTATTGATTGATATCCTACATTTTGTTCGAATAATTGATTATAAAAAATTCTTACATTTAAAAATCAATTTTGTCAATTCTGCCAGCTACCTTAATTTCATTGGTCTACTTTTACGTGGCCCTGCGTGTGTGATAGGTGTCGATATCATAAATAAGAATAAATATATTGTTTTTCTAAGCCTATAATAAATATTATCAACAAAGATCTAGAAAATTAGTATTTTGAATTATTTCGGGCAAACTACTAACAAAATCGAGTATTGATTTCTAGAGATAAGACAAAGACAGACATTGGGCTTTCCCCGCCCGCATCATTTGGGTGTCGTATCCTTGAATGTGGAGGTAGCAGATGGAAAGAGATTTGGCTGCATGAGACAGACAATATCTCCGACACCACTAGCGCCAACACATGGAGTGGCACTGTCGATACGCAGTGACGCAAATAAGTTCAGTCCGAGCATTGGTCAATGAAATGGTACGAAAAGGCAGATGCTTAGTGAGAGACAAAAATACTACACATTGAGTACAATGAAAGGGCATCACAGCACCAGAGGGCAGCGCCAATTGCAAATAAAAAGTTTAAACGAGCTCCAAGGAAATCGGAATTACAAGCTCTGTTAGCTCGAGACAAGCTTCTTTTTACTCTAGTTCCATATGGGTAGAGACCCACACCCAGTCGTGGGCGCCCGTCAAAGAAAGAAGACATGGTCCAACTCTAATGTCGAGCTTTATTATACCGGAAACATGCTCGCAGAGAGAAATGGTTCTGTACCCCCATGAGCACAGGCACAAACGGGACAACGAAAGCTGCACTCGCCCAACTATACTGGCGAGCTTCCTATACCGGAAACAAACTTGCGGAGATAACGGATTCAGTACCCGATGGGCTCAGGCGCAAATGAGACAAGATCACTCAGATCGAGAACGCCTCCCAAACGCGTGGTGTGAGACTCGAACTTTTGCTAGGGGTTCACGATGTTGGTGAACGACACCTCGGCTAAGAAGGCGAAAGAGCCAGGGCCCAACTCTTCTGTGGAGTTTTTCCTTATCGGGAACCAAGCTCGTGGATGAGAAAAGGTTCAGTACACGATGGGCACATGCACAGAACGTCTCATTACACGAGGCACGTTCATAGACAGCGGAACACATCGTGCGAGATAGACGTGAAAGACAATCGTCTCGACGAAGAGTCACTACACATCCGCGTGCCCGTCGACAGAAAATCAGGCTGTTACGGACTTGGGAATGCCTACTACCCGAATTAAAGGCATGGCGAAAACGTATGTGCTGGACCTCGGACGTCCAGATCAGAAAGTGGCCAACCGAGGTGCAAATAACACAGTTTTTACTGTGGAACTTGCAGTACACCGTATGTCACGCTCCTCGGCGGAAATCACACGATATATTCGTTGTGGTTATATGAGAGCGAACGCAGAAGAAAGAGAATAGAAGTATCATAGTAGTGCTACAGCTGTTACCCATTTATCAATTGTTGGAAATGACAAGATGTTATTGATAGAAATGTGTTTTAATTGTCCTTCTGTTCACTTTATATCTCTTTATGTTTTGCAGCGTCAGAGGTAGAAGAGTACTCTAGAGACCACCTCTTTGTGTTCTTAATATATATTTCAGACACGAGCCTTCCAAAGAGATTATTCTAAGGGGAGTTGTGCGAAGGTAAACGTTCAAGTGGAGGGCAGAAAAAGCGCTTCAAGGATCACCTAAAAAGCTCTCTCATGAACTGCAGCATCGATCCTAGCTCCTGGGATACTACAGCATTTGATCGCTCAGCCTGGCACACTCAGATCACTGCTGGCATCACGAAATTTGAAAAAGAAAGAACACTGTGGGCAATCCACAAGCGCAAGAAGCGGAAGGACACGTCCGAAAATTCTCCTACCCTGAACCTTCAGCACTCCTGCATGCACTGCAATAGAACTTTATGTGCACGAATCGGACTCATCGGGCATCTACGAACTCACAAACTAAATTAGTTAATTACCAATTTTAATTATTATATATATATATATATATTTAATGTTTTTTCATACCATGCTCATCTTCGCTTGCGAAGGAGGAACATCATCATCATCGTCATCAATATATATTTGTTGACTCCTTTATTTGTGTAATCCATATTTTGTTTGGTCTGCCCCTGACTTTGTATCCATCGTGTCTGTATAGCAATGCTTTTTGAGGAGCATTATCTCATGGACGTCAGGAAGCATGTAAAAACCACGTTATATGTTGTCTTCTAATGTAATAAAGAATTTGCTTTTCGTTTATTATTCTTATAATGTTTTAATTTCTGATTCTATCTTCCGCCGAAGACGGATATGTCGGCCATTGACAATTAAAACGGCGACACAGCTAATTTCCATTCTCTAGACTATATCCTGCTGGAAATCTAAGACCATTGACCTGCTACATGAGAAATCAAGTGGGAGTTTGAGAATGAACGCTGAAGAAGAAAAAGAAAAAGATTCTATCTCTTATTGTTACTCCGAGAATTCTACGTAGACAAGTCATTTCTAATTGTAATTAATTATATTAGAGAGTAATCGCCGCTATCTAATACTATCTTTGCATCGAAGCATGGCTGCAACGGACTTCCAACTTCCCTTGTCTCTAACTTTGGTGATACACTTTGATAGATTGTATCTTGTCCAATTCACGATGTTTCCCTCCCACGTTAGAAAGCAAATCTCATTAAACACTAAACCAAATACAGTTTTTTTTAAATCTGAAAATAAGGTTAACACGTATCTAGAGCTGATAATATATTGGAACTAGGGAGAGAAGAATTGAAATAAAGGTCACTCCTATATCAGCTACCTCTCAGATACGTATGGCAGTTGGATATGTCTTACCGTTAGGTTTATCTACCACCTCATTATGGTATACTGACCTTTAACTATACTAGAGGTCATTCCCAGTTCAACTGTAAATATTTATCAATCACTAACGCTCCCTAGATCGACCAATCCTAAAGAAATGGGTTTTATTGCTTTAGGCAAAGTAAATGTCGCTGGCGTGATGCAGACCACATTATCATATTGTTGCAGTTAATTCACTTAAAGAAATCGGACAGAACAGAATATTCTGGAACAGTGTTTCTTAAACTATGTGTCACCATCAATCTGCTAGAGGCCAGTTTGTGTGCTGAAAGTCAAAGGTGTATATGATGTAAGGCATGTCACTGATAGATCGAAGTCATTGATCGATCGCAGATTGACACCCGTCCATCTACCTCCATTCTGAGAAGCACTGCTCTAGAATATGCATCAATATAGTCTTCTCCAATATAAGGCCTACTGGCTAATAGGAAATTATGCTTTTAAAATGACTCATTCGACTATTACCTTGACTTTAAGTAGATCTCCAACAAAGTATAATAATAGTGATAAATAAAAATCACGGGAATAATCTAATAGGTCGGCGAAGGTTGGATTTCATGTTTCCTAGTAGGTCTTATATTTGAGACGTTCAGGAATCTTTAAGACAATTTAAAATTCATCTATGTTTATGGGTATCTAACATGTACCATTTGTGAGCATACAGCCAACTGTATTTTACATGGATGCCGCTAAAGTATAAGAAAAAGATTTTTACCGTCTGCCACATGGACTCTACAGCGTATTCCTGAGGAAAGTGGTGGCAGGTAACAAAAATTGGAAATTTAAAATCTCAAACCCGCCAACAGGAGAAATATAAATAAAAAGGTGGTGATAACACTAAGGATAAGATCAAATGTGTATAAAAAAACACAAAAACAAAGATATTTACACAAGGCGACAACAATGAAGCTTTTATCAAGCTGTTCAGAATTTTGAAAGGACTAATGTATTTAAAAAAATTATATCCTGAAGTATTTATACTTTATATTTATGTTACTGCGGCACTATAGGCCGGTTATCCACTCGTTCAATACTAAAAAAAGGCAACTATTTTAAAAATATTTAATAAAATATCCAGAGATTAATTATTTTGACATAATATATCTCTGTTCTATAAGCACATAAACAATCTCGATATGACAACTAGGATATCTACAACATAGGAAGGGTAGTGAACAACCTCACCAATGAACATTTCTTCAGTACAACTATTCTGCAACGGTCTCTGACCACTTAAATGAGGCAGCAGAATAACTTACAAAGAGAGATGACTAAAATCAACAAAATTAAAGCTCTTCAGTGGGAAAATATATCTCAGACACAAGATAAGTTGAATCTAGATATAAGTGAAGTAAAGTAACCCATAGCATTTATTAATGCCGTAGGGGTGTGAGATGTTAGCGATCTCACATTTCCTCTCTCTCGCAGTCCTTACTTCCCGGATTAATCCGGTACCCATTTAAGGCTGGGTCAACCCGGGAGCCGTTGCGATCTGAATAACATTTACGCCTCAACTGGGGAATGAACCCAGGACCACTTATATACGAAGCCAGTGCGCTAACGCGGCTCCCTAGATATACAGATGGGCAAATGGGCTGTTTGGTAGATAAATATTTAGCGAAATAACCGTATCAGAAGACAGTGGCTACGTAAATAGACTGTAGAAGAATAATCCTTTATTTTTCAGTTTCAAACAAGACATACTAGATGCAATAGCTATTGTAACCGCATCTGTCCCAGAAACTACCCATATGTAGTCAGTGTCCTATTCCCAACGAAACAATTAAAAACCTCCTCATGCAATGTCCTTGTCTCTCAACTACCAGAAAACACTTTTGCAGACACCCTTAGTAGTCAATAATTCACTAAATGGGTCTCTAAGCAACTCAGAGCATCTCAGCTATTTTAAGAACGGTAATGAGTTTGGAAGAGTGACTGTCGGTAAATTACGTCAACCATTAGGGGATGGGTTTCCCTAAAATGTTTGTCAGTCTTTGACCAGAAGGAGAATTGGGGGTGTGACAAAATTTGACGTCACAATAATATTTTTCAAGTACAATATCAAAAGACGGGACTATCTTCACATTTTGTAAAGAATCTGCACCCATTCTAAATTTGTTTAATTTGTGGCGTCACTATCTGCCGGTCACTTCTTGACAAAATGTCTACCGTAAGTATGTTGAGCCTGCCTTCGACCGATAAAGATGCAGTTCGCATGTCACAGTTACGAGGAGTGCTCCCGGCCTTAGTTTACTACACTGGGGGAAGGATTCGCTGGAAGTTCACTGTTATGCAGTACCATCAGTGGATTGAGCTGAAGGTCTCCAGGTACCTGCATTTGATGAGAATAAGGTGTGCGTGTACAGCATGACATAACTGACACGACGTCGCATCGGTAGAGAGGAAAAAATAGTGAATGTGCAGGAGAACCTATTCACGAAGTGAAAGGCGAACACGGGCTGAGCTTTACTTCAGCAATGGATAATTGGAGGTATGTCTCGTGAGTCACAGAAAGTCTTTCTACTGCCAGTGGAGAACAGAGGTTCTGACAACCTACTGAGAGCAATAGTAGACAATAGGGAGCCTGGATCCACCGTGTACTCCCCCTGTTGGACATTACATCTAGCGATACATATTGAAAGAGCAGGCTATGTGTGGAAAATATATTTTCTGCTTAAATTGTCTGCTTAAATTGTTTCTTTTTATGGGAGATGGGTTGATATGTTTTTTTTTCCATAATTACGCAGGTTAGGGTTGTCCCTCAATTCTTAACAGTTGTTGAAAAGGGGGGGGGGGTCAAAAGTAAACAAAACAATTGTTGACGTAATTGTTATGGAATGTTCCAGAGTAGAACTACTCAACAACAATTGGATATCGACAGCAAGTAAACTGCTCAATATCAATTGGATATCGACAACAACTGAACAATTCTACAACAATTGGAGATCGCCAACAACTGAACAATTCTACAACAATTGGATATCGACAACAACTGAACAATTCTACAACAATTGGATATCGACAACAACTGAACAATTCTACAACAATTGGATATCGACAACAACTGAACAATTCTACAACAATTGGATATCGACAACAACTGAACAATTCTACAACAATTGGAGATCGCCAACAACTGAACTACTCAACAGAATTTTTTTTATATCGACAACAAATACAATATTTAATAAGGTAAATGCAAATAAGCTTAAAGAAAGTCGACACGATTTTTAAAGCGACGTTTAAAAAGTTGGAATGGAGGGGGATGTGGTCACGGAAGAACATTAGTCTCGGAAAAAGCTACATCCAAAAATGTAAAATGTAATACCTAGTTATTTGTAAATTATAAATTTTTAATGGTAGAAAACTAAACATTCTAAATAGACTATACCGCGTAGATACTTTTCTAACACTTTGCTAGATCACATTTCACTCATTCAGAGATGCAAATCTAACTTGAAAAGCATCTACAGAACATTGGTTTTGTCGAGAGAGGAGATAAAAATGGTTTAGGTTCCCGACTCAGACACACTGCAGTCGGATCGGCTAAAAGTTAGCTAGACTATATTATGGAAAGGAGGATTATCTAAAAATGTACCTGACCCTATCGCCTCCAAGTGTCAAGATTTATTAATGTAAAGAATGAAATACTTAACAACGCACTAAAATTATATGTTATGGGAATACTTCACATTTATCTTCGCATTGGAAGTAGATGATGGATAAATAAACGGTTATTCTCGATTCTAGGGTGCTTGTAGTTCACATCCTGAATGCATGTATTTTTGTAGGAAATGATGCTAAATTAAAGTACACTATTGTTTTTTTGTGTGTTCGATTTAAATCACATGCTTGTTAGTAAGATATAGTTCACATCTAAAACTTCTGCCTGTAACCTAGATATAGTTCACATCTAAAACTTCTGTCTGTAACCTAGATATAGTTCACATCTAAAACTTCTGCTCGCTAGCAAGATATAGTCAGTCAGTTCATCTTTTGCCACGTTTGGCATATAGGGGGGATTTCATAGTTCTCCATGCCTGTCGATCAGTTGCCAAGTATTGCAGGTCTTGTGCATTTATGCCTGTTGATTTTAATTCACTCATAAATGTTTTTCTGAACGTTGTCTTTGGTCTTCCCTGTTTTCTTTCCCGTCTAGTGTCCACATGAAGGCTTGTCGTGGAATTTTTTCTTCCTTCATTCTAAGTAGGTGGCCGATGTATGTCCAGCGGCGTTTTCTGATGATGTTCGTCACGTATTCTTGTTTTGTCTCCTCACTTCGTATGTGGTTTGATTTGAAGTCTTTCCAATTAGTATTTGTGATTTTTCTGAAGCATCTATTCTCAAAGGCAACTAAATTATAATCCATAGCGGTAGATTTCCAACATTCACATCCATATGTCAATGATGGAATCACACATGCATTGAATAGTCGCAGTTTGATGTGTTTACTTGCGATCTTCGATCTCCAGATGTTTGAGAGTTTGTTAAAGGCGTTGGAGGCGAGAGCGATTCGAGTCTTGATTTCTGAGTTGGTAGCCCCGTCTGCTGTTATCTTGCTTCCGAAATATACGAAATTTGAAACGTTGTCTAATATATTACCATCTAGTTTAATTGATTCTGTCAGGCCGGTAAAGTTCATGATTTTCGTTTCATATGTGTTTATTTGAATGTATATCTTTTGTGCAAAAAATTCGAGTCTTTCTGTTTTTTCTTGGAGATCTTGGTGTGTTGAACTCAGGAAAGCAATATCAACTGTGCAGGTTAGATCTTCCAGGGTCTTGTTGTTTACCCATTTGATTCCTAGCTGTTTTTGGTCTGTGCATTTCCTCATCACCCAGTAAATCTCGATGCAAAACAGTACTGGGGACAGAACACATCCTTGTTTTACTCCCGTTGTTACTTGGAACCAGCTGGAAAAGCCATTTTCTGTTTTTGCACAGCAAGCCGTATCGGAGTAAAAAACTTTTATGATATTGATGTATTTCGTCGGAAGGCTGTAAAGTGTAAGAATTTTCTAGAGAGATGGTCTGTGAAGACTAACTATAAAGCAAGATATAGTTCACATCTAAAACTCTTGCTTGTTAGCAAGATGTAGTTCAGAGAACAAAATGTCTAGTGTCATTGTTTACGGTTTGGCTGCAATATGTGCGTCTTTCGACATGAAATATCCAAATTCAGCATGTAGTTTGGGTAATTTTGACCTATGGTATGGAACAGTCAAACCCACTCCTAGAAGTTCATTAATCATCATGCATGGCAGGTCACGGTTTGGTTGTGGTATTCATTGATCTCCCTTCCAGTACTGGCAACACACGGGATGTAATGTACGTCAAATACAGAAGTATTTTTGTTCTTGCTAAAAAGAAGTGATTTTTTTTTTGGGGGGGGGGGTGTCACTATAATTTGTACCTGTCGTGTTTTGTGCTTGGCTGTCTTATGTTTTGTGCTTGGCTGTCTTATGTTGACTGACATTTCTCCAGTATTGCTAGAGATGTTAACACATGATCATCACGTGATCAGGGGGGTTTTCTAGAAATTAGAACAGAGCTTTTCAAAGTAGTGGTCCGTGGATACGTTTCGGTCTGTGAGCCAGAAATTACTGTTCAGCAAGATATAAGTACATTACCTTGCCGTCTTAGTAGATATAAACCATTTGTCACTCAGCCCCTAGCAGATTGAGAAACAAATTGCAGGTCTGCGGAAAACACAAAGTTTGAGAGTCATTGATCTTGAACATCGTTAAATGTGTAGAAAGTATCTTCCAAACAGAACAAACTGACTGGAACAGGAATACGATATATGCCTGCGATAATGATCAAAACGTCGCGTCTCAGACAAGACAGGGTGTGATCTCGCTAGAGGTTAATGTGTATTCCAGCAAAGATATGTTTCAGGGACGACTTAAGTGTATCTTAACAGCAGACATCGAACAGAAACAATAGACGTCTATTGAACGTCAGATCTCTGGTTGCCATGTTGTCACCTGTCCTTATATTGTCAAGCTGTCAACAGAGATGTCGCCAACATAGTGTTAAGCCGTCAATCATGGTGACTATCTGAGTTTCTCATCTTTCTTTGTCGTCATCTTCATACCTGAAGTTGACATGGATACAAATTTTAACTCTCGCAAGTCAAGTTTAACAAACATGTGAACAACTAAAATGTGTAAAATATCAGATATAGAAAAAGAAAAGTCATATATCAAAGAAATGGGAGATTTTGTCAACGGATTTCCAAATGGTTCAGAGTTCTTTATTTACTTCAATCAAGATCTGAATCTAAATAAAATCTGAATGTATCATAGAAATAAAGTTAATAAACATTATCATAGAATCTATTACCAAAGGACGAAGTACAAAGCATACGTCAGTAATACTGAAACAATAATCCCAGAAACGTACTGTATATAGCAAGCAGTTCAAGAATATATCAACAAGATTAATCTAACAACTTATAACATAGAAGGTTATTGGAGTAGAATACAAGAGATTACTATGAAGGGTATTATTAAATCCTTGACCCAGTTATAGGGTACTTGTTTCATATAGTCTTAACGAAACCTTTCATTTAATCCGACTGTGACTGTTTTATGTATATGCACAACTAAAACAGAGCGTTTCTTATAATGAAATCCTGGACTTGAAAGAACGCGTGAAAAGGATAAAACACGTTTTTGAATCAAAGAAAACTAAAGACACTAGTACACAATACAACTGCACTGTATACTATACAATATTATATTTACACACCTATTTTCCTATTTTTACTTTTTTGGGACAAATTGTTACAATTAAACTTCTATAGTTCGTTTTCAAATCCAAGAATACAGATTAAAATAATATTCACTAAAATTATCTTACGAAATGCAATGTTTTTCTTTGGCACGCAATGCACTTTGCACAACGAACAATTTCTCAGATCTTTACTCGTCATTATTAAAATCTACACCAACCATCAGATTTTGCAGTATAGAAAGAGCATATATTTTGCAGGGTTGTCAATATTTTGAGCTAAAACATTATTCGTTGCTGATCCAACGGTCCATGGGCTCATACTCTTTGACCCAAAAACTATTATTAAAATATTAATAATTGTCTCATTGCAGTAATATTTATTACAAAATAAAATGTTATATTTGTATTAGTTAGTTATTCCTCTAGGGCCAAAGACTGGGCGGATGTCATAGATTTCCATGTCTCGTTTCATTGCAATTTGTTTTAGATCTTCATTGTTTCTGATACCGATGGTGAAACGTTCCCAAAGTTTCTTTTGGTCTTCCTCGTTTTCTCTTGCCTTTTGGTGACCAAATCAAAGCTTGACAGGAGAGTCTTTCAGTATCCATTCGTAGTGCGTGTCCGATGTCATTCCAGCGACACTTTCTAATATAGGTGGATACATATTCTTGTTTTGATTCTTGTCTGATAACTGTGTTTGATTTGAAGTCTGACCAACGTATGTTCCGTAGTCTTCTAAGACATTTATTTTCAAAGGTGTTTAGTCTTTGCTCTAATTTTGATGTTGCTTTCCAACTTTCGCAAACATATGTGAATGTTGGAATTATGCCGGAGTTGAAGATTTTGAGTTTTGTGTTATTTCTTAGTGTTTTTGAATGCCAGATATTTGATAGTTTATTGAATGAGTTAGCAGCCAGTGCAATACGGTGTGATATTTCTGTTGATGAATCTCCGGTTGTTGATAACTTGCTGCCAAGGTATGTGAAGTTGTTGACTGTTTCAAGACTGTTGCTGTTTAGTTTGATGTCCGTTGGTTTGTTGGTAAGATAAAAAATTTTCGTTTTGAATGTGTTGATTTCAAGCCCAAGTTGTGCAGAGAATAATTTCAGGCTGTTTGTTTTGTCTTGGGCATCTTCGTGAGTTGAGCTAAGTAACGCTAGGTCGAGCAAAGTCGAGATCTTCCAGACTTTTGTTTCCGACCAACTCGATACCATGATCTTTATCGGCTGTGCAATTTCGCATGACCCAATCCATTGCAATACTAAATAACATCGGTGACATGACACATCCTTGCTTCACTCCTGTATTTACTGGAAACCATTCAGAATTTCCTGCTTCTGTTCTTACACAGAGCATCGTGAGTTGTCATAAAATGCTTTTATAATGTTCACGTATTTCTGTTGGAATTCATATATTTCAAGAATGTTCCAGAGTGAAGGTCTATGTATACAATCAAAGGTCTTTTGAAAGTCAACAAAGTTTATAATCAGCTGTGATTGGTGTTCTACTGATTCTTCTATTATTGTCCTGAGTGTAAATATTTGGTCAACACATGATTTGGTTGGCCTAAAACATGCCTGTTCTTCTCTTAATCTTTTGTCTATTGGTGTTTTAATTCTTTCCAGTACCATACTACAGAACACTTTCCTGGTATTGAGAGTAACGTGATGCCCCTCCAGTTGTTGCAATCGGTTAGGTCACCTTTTTTGGGGAGTTTGAAAATAATCCAATCCTTCCATTGTGTTGGTGGTGCTTCTCTCGGCCATATTTCATTAAACAGTTGTAATAAGTATTGCAGGGTATTTTCATCTGCTGCTGTTAACATTTCTGCAGAGATCTCATCGTTTCCAGCTGCTTTGTTATTTTTAAGCTTTTTTATGGCCAATTGCAGTTCTTTTATGGTGAATAAATCACACGTGGCGTCTAGGGAAGGAATTTTCTCGGTTTTACTTGTAGAGGTTGTTGATTGTGGTCTATTTAGTATCTCCTTAAAGAATTCAGCCCATCTGTATTTGTTGTTTTCTTCGGATGTTAATAACTGTCCATGTTTATCTTTAATTGCATTATAATTGCATAAACCAACAACAAATAATGCAATTATATTTGTATGCATTTACGTATATGCATATATTTATTTGTGTATTATAATTTGTATTCATATGTTTATATTTATATTTTCATATATATAAATATATATATACATATGTATTAGATAATAATATATATATATATATATATATATATATATATATATATATATATATATATATATATATATATATATATATATATATATATATATATATATATATATATAATATACACATGCTTTCGTTCTGTCATTGTTGTTTGATCCCCAATAATTATGACTGATGAGTTCCTACTTCCTACGAGCAATTATTTGGTTTCTGCAGAGTTGTATTTAATATCCAGAAGACTCCATCTCTCTGCTGAGTACAGATAACTCCCCTACTCATATGAGGTAAACTCTAAGGGCATTGTAGCTTTTCTACCTTTCCACAACATGCAGGTTTGTGTTGACATGTGCTTAAACTCCCTTACCAAGTTTTAATTCTTATCAAATGTGTCAATCAAGTCCTTGACTCTGAGATGTGTGTTTCAGCTAGTTATGCAATCCCCGACATCCATGGGGGCTCTCCCATTATGCAGGGATAACATGCTTACCTAATTCTAGACTCTTTCTGAAAATTATCATGTTTTTCTCAGATCCGCTGTTCGCCACACTTATGTGTTAGTAATATTCACATGCAAGTTGAAAGAGAGTACCATAGTCTAGAGCTTATCTGGTTTTATCAACGTTATGTACAATAACAGGTTCTCAGAATGTTGCATTACAAAGGAAATCGTAATTGTACAGATGATCTACTTAATGACTTGAATGTGTAACCAGCAGAGATAAGCCATGCAATGGATATCATTTCACTGCGTAATAAAAGGAAATACGAAATTAAATCAGTTGGTCAAGAAAGGTACTACCGAAAATCAACTAGATGTACTAATGACTTACCAACAGAAAAAAATAACAAATTATCAAATCAATCTGAAAGCCACAAACACCAACACAAGATGACTGTCAAATTATGAACAGACCACAAAAAACTGCAATTCATGACAATTGCAAATCAAAACATGGCATAACAGACTGCGTAGTGACATGCATACAAACTTAAGGATTGACAACAAAATAATGCGTAGATATTGAGAGACAGAACCGACTGCAGAACATATATTTTAAGAACGACCTGAATATGAGATGCCGAGACAAACACACAAGCCCATAGAAACAACATTAGAAGCAAATTTATATGTATACCACCACATGAGCTGCAAAAGACGGCGAAGTTTATTAAGGAGAGAAAATCACAGATAAGGACATACTTTAAGCGAAGGAAAGAAGAAGAAATATACAAATGAGATTCTGTGAGACTTCTACAAATTAGACTCTTTACTATATTGACATGCCATCTAGTAGTGATGTACTGTTGCATAACAGTTCCGGATTTATATATATATATATATATATATATATATATATATAATTGATAAGTACTGTCAACATATCAATATTTATCAAGTATTGATGCATTTGCGTCTGTGGGTCTCACCAGTTGCCCATTAGAAAACAACCCATGCAACAGACAATCATAGTAGATGACATGTCGTTATATTGAGGTTATCTTCTTAAAGAAGCTTTATGGCAAGTCATCTATACAATTATGCTACTCATGCTTTTATTTTGTTGTTACAATGTATTGTACGCTTTGTTATTTTGGTATATGTAAGCACCCCCTGTGGTTGGAAGGGAGTCAGATAAGCACTGCGGCAGCACTGGGGAGGAGGAAACTGACAGCACTGTTTTTATCCTATGGCTGAGGCCCATCATAGAGGCACAGTGAGTCAGAACGTGGCAATCCTTTTGACTTTATCATTTAGTTGCATGTCTGGAGCAATAGAGAAGATCGGCATAACCAGTAGTTAATTGGTGGCGGGGAATAGGAACAGTAAACGCTATCATGGCTGCAGTGGCTCGGAGCAGTGGGTACGTTGAAACCTACCTTCCTGGTGGTGTGATAGTTATTCTCTGGCTCTGGCCCAGGGTGGGCCGAAAATCCACAGACTTCCCAGCAAGCAATATAATGCCATTTTAATAGCAATGGGTCAAAGGGAATAAGCCCATGGACCGCTGGATGAGCAACCAATCAACCAACCAACCATCGAGTATTGATGCAATAATCTTCCAGTACATCATACTCTCTTGCCCTTAGTCTTCATACGTTACTGACTCACAGAACGGATATGATTAGTTAATTTTCTACAGCTGACATCTGCACACTGTTCAAACTGTCAACAAATACATAGGCCTAAACTAATGTTTTGCCTTCTGAAGGGCGTTTACTGTTTTTTAACTTTTTGCATGCGGATATATATAGGCCTATATATACTCGTTATATATAAATATATACAGGCGTTGCAGTTCCCTGGAGTGTGTTGAGATTACTGGAATCCAACTCTGTCGTATAATTCCCAGCCACTTTTGAATCAAATATAGTCAGGATTCGACATCTGTGTGTTTTTCTTTCTTTCTGGCAGTGTATTTTTGTGTGTGCTTCTGCAATTTGATGTTTCTTGGCGACGCAATCACTTTTGATGATCTTTTTAAAGTCACAGTGGATCATTCTGAGTGATAAATTGGTTATGATAAATTGGGCCATTGGCGCAAATAAAACGGCGACACAACGCATTTCCATTCTCTGGATTATATCCTGCTCGAAATCTAGTAGGACAATGATTCTGCTAAAAGAGATATCCAGCGGAATTTTGAGAATGAACGCCGAAGAAGAAGAAGAATATAATTTAATACAAATTCACAAGAACGTGAGTAGAGGTGCCGCATTCAGAAAAAAAATATGAGCTCATTTTCATGCACTCACGCACAGAGTACACATAATACACTTTACATTGCAGAAACTGTATCTACTGAAGCCGTCACAAGTACTAGTAGAATGTGTATTGTACAGAGGAAGGCGTGAAAATGAATGAAGCTCACGCCACGTTAAGTTTTCTCTGTAACACGTCAGAGATACTTTAAGTCTAAAGAATATAAAAGATGAATTATATGGGGAAAAAATAAATGAATCATATTAATTTCAATAAATGTCAATAAGGTAACGAATTATGAAATGATTTAAACTGGCTGTTTTGGAATACTCTGATACCGTTCAAATATCAATAAACGTGCACGATTCAAATATGGATGTACACGTGGTATCCCTATGAATGGAAATTGAATGTGTTCACGACGTGTGTAATCTGCTTTGTCTCTGTACGCTTGAGATGAACAGCTGTTTACTTTCAACTATGAAAATACATTATTTAATAACTTTTCAAATTGTGGTACATTCTTTCTTAGAAGATATATTAATTAAATTGATTTTTTTCTAATTGAGAAAAATATTGTGACTTGTGACACAGTTCAGTAGTCCTTGCTCATTTTTACAATGCGGTCACGGTCAGCTGGTCATAAGAAAATGAAGATGATGATTAAGGAAGCTGTCAACATCAGCTCTTATTCTGCTTTCGTTCTCAAAGTGCTGTACAGTAGAATGATGTAGTCCGGAGATACTATGCATTCCGGTCAAATACATATTACATCAGCATGGTCTCTGTGACACTTTGACCCTCTATAGAAAGTGATAGCCAACTTCACCATCTCACACACACAAAAAACACCAAAAATTCCGCATAGTGGCTCCCTGGAACATGCTCTGCTAGGTAGTTATGCTTTTCTCCCACACCGGTCCTGCCAACATAGGAGAAAAAACAAATCTGAAGTTGTTAGTAACTGTTTGCTCTGGCAGTCACATATAACTCTTCCAGACCGGAATACCTTATGACTTGTTTTTTAATACAACTCGTGAAGTTATTTCTCTGTTGGATGTAAGAGCTTCCAACATCCTGTCTTATGAATTGGTGGCGCGCTCAGATAAATTTATCTTATCAATTTCATTATATCCCCCCCCCCCCCCCCACTTATATGCCTGCCTACCATTTGCTCGCATATCCTCACCTTTACCATCATGTAAAGACTGCAACAAGTAGTCATGACATTTTTTTTATGTCAACGATATTTTCTTTGATTTTAGTTTCTTTAATAATTATTAAATTATAATTATTTTTCGTATTCAGTGTTGTCAGAATCTGTTTGTTTGTTTTCTTATTTTCCATGAAGTCCCACCTATTCTACTATATATCAAAATCTCACAAGTATCGATTCTGTCTTCTGCAGAATTATGCAGATAATTATGCAGAGTAGATGTATAGAGGGTCAAGTAATTCAGAAGTTATGCTGAAATCAGATGTGCCTTGTGTAAAGTTGCAGGTATCGCAGCCAAACTGTAAGTCAAGACACAACGCATTCCGTTCTCGAGAATACATCCTGCTAATACACATGCGGTTGCGTCTGTGGGTCTCACCACTGGCTCATTAGACAAACCAACCATGCAACAGAAAACTTTAGTAGATGACACGCCGTTATATTGAGGTTATCTTCTTATAGAAGTTTCATGGCACGTCATCTATACAATCCCGTAGTCGTAACCTTCGAAAACAGTTATCATTTTGTTCCGACAGGTCGACGTTGTGCTTGAACTAGTTACAGGCACGGCGTGGGTGGGCGGAACAATAAAGAAACCTGTCGCAAGGGCCAGAGTTGTGCCCTGATGTCGACATCTGTTTCGGCGGCATTAGACTCGAAACATCATTGAGTCGGACGGCTGCTGTAACAGAGAGCGGAGCACTTATAGGAATGCCCCACGTGCTGTGTGGCCAAATTCTAATCAAGAATCAAAAAGAATCAAGAACATCATGCTGATATGCAGGAATTTGAGAGTGAATGAAGAAGAAAACGAAAAAGAAATTTCCTCATGTCATTGAAATCACATTTAGTATCCATTTCTATTCTCCTTGTAACTTCTATTTCACATATCTCATGATTTTTTTCCTGTTTATTTTTAATAATAAAGTACCTCTTATGGTAATGTACGCTCTTTTCAACCACTGACGGTTTTCCAATTTTGTTATATCAGGGCTATTGACGATCAGAAATCACGACGGTTGTAGATAAAGTAATTTGCAACTAATAAGAAGATATATTTTTTCAGTGCCGTCATATAGCTGTGAGACTTGGACATTGCATCTTCAATGGACAAGAAAGTACCAGCAAGCACAATGAAATTCTAAAAAAAGTTCCTACGATTATCATGGACAGTAAAAATCTGAACACAAAAGAAGACTGAATTCTCAAAACTATGGAAAAAAGTTTAGGCAACATATTTTGGACATATAAATGGACACAATGAGAGTTAGGAAGATTAGTGATGAAGTGTAAGTTCCACAAAAATTATCAAGTGTTAAACAAAGACTACGACGTACGCATGATATCAAACACGATATGAATATTACATGGAAGAGCATGGACACTTTTGCACAGAACCTGGAGACTTTCAGAGTGACAGCGAGGACAACGTCTGCAAAGGACACGTCACATAGTAGAAGTCCATGTAATCTTTGATCAAAATTTCCAAGGATATGTTACCAACATGTTTATTAATGTGTGTCCCATATGTGGGAATTGCAAACTCTTTAATACAGCACTATCAATCGTACGCCAGTAGTAATGATGAATTTCAGAATCAGTGATATCTACATATAAACTTCTGGAAACAAATTTATAAGGAAATACATCGTTCAGAAGATTAGAGGCTAGACGATTTTTTGTGTGTATTTAGTCTTAAGAAGGCCCTTTGATCAAAATGTTGATGTGTGTGTATTATTATGTGTGTTTCCAGTGATTAGCAAACGTCATTGCACTGCTAAAAGATTGGTCTGTTGGATTTTAGTTGCGCGCAGTGAGTACATAGTATCTATAAAAATCCGAAGTGACAGAGGAACCGAGGAAGGATCGAATTTCGACATTTTGAAATGTTTTCGAAAACGAAATAAATGTCACGTTTGGCTTTCCTTATGTTGCGTATTCCAATCATAATCAGTTATCTCTTCCTGCAGCACACCTCCGGCAAACAGATGAACAGAAAATGACTAAATATCTGCATGTCTTCTCCCGTATCTGATAGCTTATCACCTCTTCTGCCAGGTTGTCTGTTCACATTCATCTGAAGTATTCCCATTGCACATTTGTACCTTTCTTATAACGTGCACAAGAAGCACAAAATAAGTTGTACAAAAATAAACATGGAGCCATGGGGTCACCTTGATGTTCAAATTGGATTAACGTGAGACTGCAGTAAACTATGCACCAAATAGTAAATAAACATTAGTAAAATAAATATTAGTTAAATAAACATTAGTTAAATAAATATGAGTTAAATTAACATTAGTTAAATAAACATTAGTTAAATAAACAGTTGAATAAATATACACAAATTTAAGAAGGAACAATTAGCAGATTTCTCTGGATGACTACACGGCAATGTTGTCCTCTCCGAAGTCCTGACATTTATTCACGAACAAAATGTTCGATGTGACCCATGGCCGTGTTAAGTGTTGGTGGTTAAGTCCATGGTTCTATCAGAAAATAAACAAGATTAACTTGCAGACTCCATGTACACGTACCACTGTTTAAAAACAATCAGACATCGATGTGCAGAAATTGATGAGGAAGTTGAAAGATCGCTGAGATAAAAAAAAGGCCAATTTAATTGTATCTTGAAATTATGAACGGAATCCGAGATGGTTCATTATTACATTGGTTTCCTAGTCGGGTGGTCCAAGTGTGCCCAATTCAAATGGAAAAATATGTAGACCACAAAGAGCCCGATGTTCGCGTGTATGTTGCGAACATATTGCCCAAAAGAGGAGCAATCAATAATTACTGTTACCTGCGATGCATGTCATAAAGGCAACTAAGTAGGTTTTGGGGGTGAAGTTATATTTGAGTAACATTGACAACTCTGGGATCATCACAAATCCATTTCGCTGGAAACTGTTTTACAAAATCGACAACTAAAAAAAAAAAATTCCACCAGAGAAGTACAGAAATCTGCAACAAAATTGGCAAACCTAATAACACCAACAACGTAAAACAACATCAATAATTTTAATAGACCCAGGAACTTTAACAACACAAGAAACTACAATAACACTAACAACACCAACAACATCAGCGACTTCAACAACATTATCAATAACACCAGCAACTTCCACAACATCAGCAACTGAAATAATATTATCAATTTAAACACCAAAAAATGCATAACACCCGGAAATTTAATAATACCAACAACTTAAACCACACCAGCAACATAACACCAGAAACGCATCAATACGAGCAACTTTAGCAACACCATCAACTTAAACAACACATGAAAGGCCATTAATAGCAGCAAATTTAACACACCAGAAACGTCATCAATACCAGCAACTTAAACAACACCAGCAATTTAAACAACACCAGAAACGTCATCAATACCAGCAAGTTTAACAACACTAGAAACGTCATCAAAATCAGCAACTGAACAACACCAGAAACGTCATCAATATCAGAAAATTTGACAACACCAGAAACGTCATCAATACCAGCAACAATAACAACACCAGAAACGTTATCAATACCAGCAACTTTAACATCACCAGCAACCTAAACACCACCAGCAATTTAAACAATATCAACAACTTAAACAACATCAACAACCTCAACAACACAAGAAACACCAACAATTTAAACAATACCGACAACTTCAATAAAATCAGCAATTTCAAAAACACCATCAATTTTAACAACACCAGCTACTTAAACAATATCAGTAACGTCAACAACATCAACAAGTTATACAAACCAAAACACTTTAATAACATCCGCAACTTTAAGAATGCCAGCAACATAAGCAATACCGACAACCCAACAGCATCAAAATAATAAACAATTTCGCACAAAACCGGCAGCTTCGATAACACAAATAACTCAAGCAATACGTATAATCACAGTCTTAGTGGCAATTCCAACAACACGCACATCACCAACAACAGTAACTTCAACAGTACCAATGTTTCCCGGGCTACGCTAGTGCCCCATTGTTGGATCTTTGGCTTTTTCGTATATCATATTTGGTTAACCAACGTATATAGTGTAAAACATGAGTACGTTGCGGCTACACTAAATGTATAAGTTGTCCATTAAGATGGTTTACATAAGAAGAAAATGTTATGAATGTATGGATACTTTTTGTGTGTTCATTTTAACACTTTCAAACACGGGCACTTTATAAAACAGTGGCAAAGAGAATGACTTACTTTGAAATGAGATAAAACAGAAGAATATTGAGAATGTCATGGACAGTGGAAAAGTTACGTCAAGGAGTGTTTTTTGGCATTAAAAGTGAAATATACCGGTATTTGACGCCTAAGCAAGGTCATAATACAAGAAAATTAGATTATATGATGATACAATAAATACCATCCATTAATCATTACATGTAGTAAAGGAATTTGTTGTTGGGGGGGACGACAAATGTAAAAAAATTTTTGACGTAATTTATGGACAACCCCTACTTCACGCATGTCCTGTATAGGACATTGATTTTCAACAATGTGTGAGTTGTTTGACTGCATATATGAACAGCAGACTGGCAAGATGAACGGTCGACTATCGCTGCTTTTTATCTATGGCGGATGGCGACATCAACTTCTTAGGAAATGTTAAGCTTCTACAAGTAAATAAAATAACTGCAGTAAAGATTATTGGGGCAGAACTTAAACAGGCCAGGGCACCTCTGTTTTAGTGGATAACCCTAGTCAAATAGAATGCATAGTAACCATACTATTGTATTCCATCCGAGAACTTGTTTCAAGATTCTTTGGTTGAAATACAGCCAAGAAATAATACAATTCCAACTATGTGGATGTTACACTTTTAGTCATGTCAAGTATTAGACACTTTTTTACACTATAAAAAACGCATAGTAATACTATTTTCTGTGGTTTTTACACAACAGAAAGGAAAGACAACACATGAATACGTTATTAATTGATGACCAAAGACGTCTATATTGAAGAATACACCTTCGTGAGTCCGTCTCTGTTCTCACCAACTGGTGAGGTAACACTCTATCGTCTGACTTGCCACTTGAGTGTTCAACAGTTGGTATCACATAACAATGACCGAGTGTTAGCTGTTGATACTGTTTACCAGGCACACCTTTATGTTCTTCCAACTGTCAGGTTAGACTATAGACGTTTCGATCTTCGCCCAACATATCACTTCTTACACGTAAGTGCACTCAAGATTTCTGCTAAAAGACGAAGTTTATGTCTAGAATGAACCCACTATTAAGTTTATATTCTTTGACTTCAGTACTTATTTCTTTTGATCGTCATAAACAGTTTTCTGAAGAGTCGGTATATATGAATGTATGTAGGCGTATATACATAAGCCTATAATATAAGCCTATATAAAAAAGCCTATAATCAATAATAATAATATAAACACTGGCATTTTATAGATTATATAATTGTAAGAAGAAAGGACCGCCAAGATGTTTGAGTGACAAAATCCATGTGCTGTTCAGACTGCTGGACTGACCATCGTCTTATTTCAAGATAAACTTCTTCTTCTGCGTTCGTTCTCAAACTCCTGCAAATTATCAGGATGTAGTCCGGAGAATGGAATGCGTTGTGTCATGGTTTACAGCATTGCGGTGATATCTGCGCCTTTCGGCCTGACACAAACGACTTCAGCATGGCTGTTGGTCACTGACCCTATATGGGATGGGAAAGTCAACTCTATTCCATAACCTCCGTAGTCGCCATTTACGACATGCGTGGAAGGTAAACAGTATTGCTATCCTTTGCTCCCCCTTCTGGCCCCGGCAACACACGGGCGTCAAGATAAACAAAATAGGTAGATGTGTTACAAAAAAAATACAAATTAAACAACCTAACAACGAGATACAGGGACAGACGACGTTTCGACTAAAAGCCTTCATCAGAACAATCAAAAGACAACAGTACAACGAATCTTACACGGAGACAAACGTGGTTATGATAGGGTGGAAAGAGAAGGAGAGAGAGCGAATAGATATCGGAGGAATCAAAGAAGGGGCAGCATAGCAGGGAGGAAGAGGTTATGGGGAGAATAAGTGAGGAGGGGAAAGTGCACAGAAGGAGGTGAGGAGTGAAAATAGATAAGGTTGTGGTAGCAAGTACTTTGTACTTCTTTAAGAGATATGAAAGTCCTGATCTTGCCACGATTTCAAAACACAACGCTACGTTACTCAGACTTTGATTTATATTTGGTCAGCACGGGCTCAATAATCAATCAATTATTCAATTTGAATATATACCAGTGTATTCGATTCAAAGATTTTTTGTTTCTGTGAAGTGGGCTAAACCTAACTTAAGATGCAACTTAACTCCTTGATTAAGGGATAAAATTTGCAGTGCCGTGTAACATACCTAAACAGAAAATATGTTGCTGGGGTAACACAGAGAAAATATCAAGGGCAAAAATTGGAATAAGTGTTACGAAAAGTTGATAAAACAACATAACAACGAGGCACAGCGAAGACGACGTTTCGACTAAAAAGCTTTCATCAGGACAAACAAAGGACAACAGTAAACAAATCGTACCTAAAGACACATTGTGGTGATAGGAAGGGAAAAGGGAAGAGGGACAGTAGTAAGGAGACGACGGAGGAAGCAAAGATAGGACACCATGTCAGAGAAAAAGAGAATGTGAGAAGAAGATGAAAGTGGTAAGTGCACAGAAAAAGTTAAAATAAATAAGATATAACGCAAATTGTTTTTTTCTACCCCTGACGCTGAAAGGCAATAAAGGGTTTAGCGAATAGATAGATAACTCAAACAAAAATTAAAATAAAAATGATAATGGCAATGACTTAGCTCGGTAGTAGTTTGTGATGAAAAGACAGTGGGAAATGGCGACAACAGGTTCAATAACACATTGTGGCCGGTTACCATTGACGAAGACGGATGTTCCGGGCTCAAATACAACGGCGACATGGAGGTTGGCGCAGGCAATTACTTTCTCCGCAACTCTGTCTCTTGTATTGTTGCTCAATCAATGCAGTTTCGATCCAAGCTCCTGGAAGACTAGAGTCCTTGTTCTATACGATGGGATTTACCTATCTCTTTTTCTATTTTTATGCTTTGTCCTTTCATATTTCCTTTTAGTATACATTATATATGTGCAACCTAAAATTGTCGGCGGAGGTTGGATGCGGTTTTTCTCGTATGGTATTGGGACAGATCAGCTTTTTCCTAAGTCAACACGCAGTTCGCAGTTGCTCAATCAATGCAGCATCTATCCAAGCTCCTGGGAGGCTGTAGCACTTGATATATAAGCTTGCCATACCAAGATCACTGCTTGCATCACGAAATTCAAAAAAGAGGGAACATATGGGGTAATTTACAAGAGACGGAAGAACAAGGGCAAATTCGAAATCTCTCCTACTCGGCACCCTCTACCTCCTGCATGCACTGCAATAGAACTTTCCTGCATGAATTAGTCTCATCGGGCATCTACAAACTCACAAACTTACAAACCCACAGCAAATTAGATAATCACAAATGGTTTTTTTCCGACTTGTTCCCCACATTTTATTAGTTTTTTTTTCATGCCGTGCTCATTTTACACATATGAAGGAGGAACAGCATCTTCAGTGGTGACGGAGATTGGAGATAAATTATGTGACGCAAAATACTATAAATGACGTCGTTCGGCGCCATTGGGAGAAGTTGTTGAGACAATCTCTGGCCAGAAATATAATTTTTATATTCGTGCCCAACCATTTGAGTATTGAGGGCAATCAGCGAGCCGAGACATCGGCACCAATGGTTGCAGTGTCAATGAGCGAGCCAAGAAACCGGCGATCATAGTCACAATGTCAATGAGCTAGCCGAGACACCGGCGACCATGGTGACAGTGTCGAAAATTACGTCAATGAATGGATCTGTCACAGTCAGGGGGCTAAGAGACCTTGTCCGCTAAAATATTCTCAAAAATGTGAATCATGATCGCTCTCATCATTGACGTAGTTTGGTATAGAAATTGTATGGACACAAAGAGAAACTTTATAAAAATACATTTTTTGAACCATTTGGTTAAAAAATCAACACCGAACTAGAGCTGTGAGCCGCTACACTCTGGTGGATTTATTGAGAATGGGATTGAAGAACACATTGATGTGTACCGTGTACGATAATGTTAACCTGCACTCAATACCCAAACCAAACAAGTGTTGACCAACTACTTATCATCACCCTTTGGTATAATATGAAGCTATTTTTATTCACGTTGCTTCTTGTACATTGATTGTTTCTTGTACAATGAATTTTATAAGCTGTGTCATGTATGGATACAGAACAAAAAATGTATGGCCAACGCGTAATATAATTATAGTCTGAATAAATAATTTACATTTAACCGTTGTAATATATATTTTCAGCAGTTCATTTGGTTGGTGTATACATACAGTATTCTTGAAGTCAACCTTTTTCAAAACCATTCCCCCTTGTCAGCTGTCAAAATTGTTCTGACATTCTCCCCATTTTTGTAAAATTTTTGACGTCGTTTATGAGCATTCCTTGAGTAGTTTTACACAAATATTGACAGTCAATAAGATTGGTACGCCAGAAATAGTATAACAGGCATTTTAGTTTTCATAAATCAAGTACATTTTCTAAGCCAACAAGTTATATATGATACTAAAACATTTATATAATACGTAATCCAAACACACTTACTGGTACATATTTGAGTACTATTTGATGAGTTACTTTGCTTTAACATTCTCGTCTATAAAGTAGTAGATCAGTGTTGCCAGATTGAAATTTTTAGTCAAAGCCAAACTTAACGAGTAATAAAGAAACCAGAGACATTCCAAACTATTGAAGAATACGGTTTATATTAAAAGGTAAAGGTAGGTCCCATGGCATCTGCCGTCGGGGATGAAGATAACACTTCATGTACTAAGCCGCAGGTGGGGTGGCCAGTTCCCTTCCTTGCTGTTTTTTTACCTTCCCTAACGCATGCGTCAGGTACTCATTTTACAGCTGAGTCGACTAGAGGAGTGGTCGTGTCAAGTGAGAAATCACAACCCGGAATCACTTTTAAAAGAAAGTATAATCCCATTTCAGACTCAATATTCACAGCTTTAAAGCGGTCTCCTTGTAGGGTATCGCTTTTCATATATAACAACTGGTCCCTCAGTCACTCTGTATTTTTAGTTTAATTTGAATACTTCATGGTTCGTCCCTCTGACACCCTGTTGAAATTAAAATATATAAGGTTTGTTCCTATTTGATGGTAGCCGTACCCATAAAAGCCCCCCCCCCCCATAAAACTGTATGTATATATAAACGGGTAGTCGATCTGAAGTTATCTTCTGAGAGGTGGACCAACTTAACATATGGTGTAACTTAACCTCTTCATTGAAGAATATGTGATGATAACAATTCAACTGATCTGATCAGCATATTCTTTTGGGTTGACATGGCAATCTGAAACACACGACTTAATCCTGAAATATATTAAATGGAATAGTGTCTTCTGTTATGATGGCCAGATTATATATGTATACGTATACATAACTTAAACTTTTGATTACTAAAATATATGATTAAAAGAATCCAAACCTGAATATGGCATTCATCTCTTGCAGAAGTTGTCAGGACTTCTGATTTCTGGAGGGTATTTTTCCCTGCCATCCTTCGTTTCTAGTGGTTTTTCTAATTCTTGTGTCTCCTCACTACGCGTTCCAATTGTGTCCAACTATAGCACAATTGGTGGTTATCTTTGGCCATTCGATTTTCCTTATTTTGGTACGTTCCCTGCCATATTTCTTGTATTTAAATTAGATGTAGGCCTACATTTATAGTATTAAAGAGTACATGTAGATTTATAGTATGTAAGATTATAGATGTCTAATATTTAAGATCAGATGGAGATTTATAATATTTAATATTAGGTTTAAATTTCTAGTAATTAAGAATAGATATAGATATCTAAGTTTTAAGATTAGATATTAACAGGACCGTGGATACATTTCTCTTAGGGAGGGAGGTGGAGTTACCTAGAAAGAAAAGTTAATGTGCGTGTTAATAAATGTGTCGCTGTGTATATAGGAATCTTATGTGCTCTTATATAAATATTGAGTCAACATTGACTTTGTTAATGTTTATAACGGCATGAAAGGTAAAATAAGTCACACCAATTATGTGATCACAGCTAAATTGGTATCTTATCCGATTCAGGACTTAGATATCAACCCAGCATTTTAGATATAGTTACCTGCCGA
>CM067298.1:107511823-107621823 GCA_034231615.1 Meghimatium bilineatum
ATCCTGCTCGAAATCTAGTAGGACAATGATTCTGCTAAAAGAGATATCCAGCGGAATTTTGAGAATGAACGCCGAAGAAGAAGAAGAATATAATTTAATACAAATTCACAAGAACGTGAGTAGAGGTGCCGCATTCAGAAAAAAAATATGAGCTCATTTTCATGCACTCACGCACAGATTACACATAATACACTTTACATTGCAGAAACTGTATCTACTGAAGCCGTCACAAGTACTAGTAGAATGTGTATTGTACAGAGGAAGGCGTGAAAATGAATGAAGCTCACGCCACGTTAAGTTTTCTCTGTAACACGTCAGAGATACTTTAAGTCTAAAGAATATAAAAGATGAATTATATGGGGAAAAAATAAATGAATCATATTAATTTCAATAAATGTCAATAAGGTAACGAATTATGAAATGTTTTAAACTGGCTGTTTTGGAATACTCTGATACCGTTCAAATATCAATAAACGTGCACGATTCAAATATGGATGTACAAGTGGTATCCCTATGAATGGAAATTGAATGTGTTCACGACGTGTGTAATCTGCTTTGTCTCTGTACGCTTGAGATGAACAGCTGTTTACTTTCAACTATGAAAATACATTATTTAATAACTTTTCAAATTGTGGTACATTCTTTCTTAGAAGATATATTAATTAAATTGATTTTTTTCTAATTGAGAAAAATATTGTGACTTGTGACACAGTTCAGTAGTCCTTGCTCATTTTTACAATGCGGTCACGGTCAGTTGGTCTTAAGAAAATGAAGATGATGATTAAGGAAGCTGTCAACATCAGCTCTTATTCTGCATTCGTTCTCAAAGTGCTGTACAGTAGAATGATGTAGTCCGGAGATACTATGCATTTCGGTCAAATACATATTACATCAGCATGGTCTCTGTGACACTTTGACCCTCTATAGAAAGTGATAGCCAACTTCACCATCTCACACACAAAAAAACATTAAAAAAACCGCATAGTGGCTCCCTGGAACATGCTCTGCTAGGTAGTTATGCTTTTCTCCCACACCGGTCCTGCCAACATAGGAGAAAAAACAAATCTGAAGTTGTTAGTAACTGTTTGCTCTGGCAGTCACATATAACTCTTCCAGACCGGAATACCTTATGACTTGTTTTTAATACAACTCGTGAAGTTATTTCTCTGTTGGATGTAAGAGCTTCCGACATCCTGTCTTATGAATTGGTGGCGCGCTCAGATAAATGTATCTTATCAATTTCATTATATCCCCCCCCCCCACTTATTTCCCTGCCTAACATTTGCTCGCCTATCCTCACCTTTACCATCATGTAAAGACTGCAACAAGTAGTCATGACATTTTTTTATGTCAACGATATTTTCTTTGATTTTAGTTTCTTTAATAATTATGTTTCGTATTCAGTGTTGTCAGAATCTGTTTGTTTGTTTTCTTATTTTCCATGAAGTCCCACCTATTCTACTATATATCAAAATCTCACAAGTATCGATTCTGTCTTCTGCAGAATTATGCAGAGTAGATGTATAGAGGGTCAAGTAATTCAGAAGTTATGCTGAAATCAGATGTGCCTTGTGTAAAGTTGCAGGTATCGCAGCCAAACTGTAAGTCAAGACACAACGCATTCCGTTCTCGAGAATACATCCTGCTAATACACATGCGGTTGCGTCTGTGGGTCTCACCAATGGCTCATTAGACAAACCAACCATGCAACAGAAAACTTTAGTAGATGACACGCCGTTATATTGAGGTTATCTTCTTATAGTAGTTTCATGGCACGTCATCTATACAATCCCGTAGTCGTAACCTTCGATAACAGTTATTATTTTGTTCCGACAGGTCGACGTTGTGCTTGAACTAGTTACGGGCACGGCGTGAACAATAAAGAAACCTGTTGCAAGGGCCAGAGTTGTGCCCTGATGTCGACATCTGTTTCGGCGGCATTAGACTCGAAACATCATTGAGTCGGACGGCTGCTGTAACAGAGAGCGGAGCACTTATAGGAATGCCCCACGTGCTGTGTGGCCAAATTCTAATCAAGAATCAAAAAGAATCAAGAACATCCTGCTGATATGCAGGAATTTGAGAGTGAATGAAGAAGAAAACGAAAAAGAAATTTCCTCATGTCATTGAAATCACATTTAGTATTCATTTCTATTCTCCTTGTAACTTCTATTTCACATATCTCATGATTTTTTTCCTGTTTATTTTTAATAATAAAGTACCTCTTATGGTAATGTACGCTCTTTACAACCACTGACGGTAGTCCAATTTCGTTATATCAGGGCTATTGACGATCAGAAATCACGACGGTTGTAGATAAAGTAATTTGCAACTAATAAGAAGATATATTTTTTCAGTGCCGTCATATAGCTGTGAGACTTGGACATTGCATCTTCAATGGACAAGAAAGTACCAGCAAGTACAATGAAATTCTAAAAAAAGTTCCTACGATTATCATGGACAGTAAAAATCTGAACACAAAAGAAGACTGAATTCTCAAAACTATGGAAAAAAGTTTAGGCAACATATTTTGGACATATAAATGGACGCAGTGGGAGTTAGGAAGATTAGTGATGAAGTGTAAGTTCCACAAAAATTATCAAGTGTTAAACAAAGACTACGACGTACGCATGATATCAAACACGATATGAATATTACATGGAAGAGCATGGACACTTTGCACAGAACCTGGAGACTTTCAGAGTGACAGCGAGGACAACGTCTGCAAAGGACACGTCACATAGTAGAAGTCCATGTAATCTTTTGATCAAAATTTCCAAGGATAATGTTACCAACATTTTTATTAATGTATGTCCCGTATGTGGGAATTGCAAACTCTTTAATACAGCACTATCAATCGTACGCCAGTAGTAATGATGAATTTCAGAATCAGTGATATCTACATATAAACTTCTGGAAACAAATTTATAAGGAAATACATCGTTCAGAAAGATTAGAGGCTAGACGATTTTTTGTGTGTATTTAGTCTTAAGAAGGCCCTTTGATCAAAATGTTGATGTGTGTGTATTATTATGTGTGTTTCCAGTGATTAGCAAAACGTCATTGCACTGCTAAAAGATTGGTCTGTTGGTTTTTAGTTGCGCGCAGTGAGTACATAGTATCTATAAAAATCCGAAGTGACAGAGGAACCGAGGAAGGATCGAATTTCGACATTTTGAAATGTTTTCGAAAACGAAATAAATGTCACGTTTGGCTTTCCTTATGTTGCGTATTCCAATCATAATCAGTTATCTCTTCCTGCAGCACACCTCCGGCAAACAGATGAACAGAAAATGACTAAATATCTGCATGTCTTCTCCCGTATCTGATAGCTTATCACATCTTCTGCCAGGTTGTCTGTTCACATTCATCTGAAGTATTCCCATTGCACATTTGTACCTTTCTTATAACGTGCACAAGAAGCACAAAATAAGTTGTACAAAAATAAACATGGAGCCATGGGGTCACCTTGATGTTCAAATTGGATTAACGTGAGACTGCAGTAAAACTATGCACCAAATAGTAAATAAACATTAGTAAAATAAATATTAGTTAAATTAACATTAGTTAAATAAACATTAGTTAAATAAACAGTTGAATAAATATACACAAATTTAAGAAGGAACAATTAGCAGATTTCTCTGGATGACTACACGGCAATGTTGTCCTCTCCGAAGTCCTGACATTTATTCACGAACAAAATGTTCGATGTGACCCATGGCCGTGTTAAGTGTTGGTGGTTAAGTCCATGGTTCTATCAGAAAATAAACAAGATTAACTTGCAGATTCCATGTACACGTACCACTGTTTAAAAACAATCAGACATCGATGTGCAGAAATTGATGAGGAAGTTGAAAGATCGCTGAGATAAAAAAAAAGGCCAATTTAATTGTATCTTGAAATTATGAACGGAATCCGAGATGGTTCATTATTACATTGGTTTCCTAGTCGAGTGGTCCAAGTGTGCCCAATTCAAATGGAAAAATATGTAGACCACAAAGAGCCCGATGTTCGCGTGTATGTTGCGAACATATTGCCCAAAAGAGGAGCAATCAATAAATTACTGTTACCTGCGATGCATGTCATAAAGGCAACTAAGTAGGTTTTGGGGTGAAGTTATATTTGAGTAACATTGACAACTCTGGGATCATCACAAATCCATTTCGCTGGAAACTGTTTTACAAAATCGACAACTAAAAAAAAAAATGTCCACCAGAGAAGTACAGAAATCTGCAACAAAATTGGCAAACCTAATAACACCGACAACGTAAAACAACATCAATAATTTTAATAGACCCAGGAACTTTAACAACACAAGAAACTACAATAACACTAACAACACCAACAACATCAGCGACTTCAACAACATTATCAATAACACCAGCAACTTCCACAACTGAAATAATATTATCAATTTAAACACCAAAAAATGCATAACACCCGGAAATGTAATAATACCAACAACTTAAACCACACCAGCAACATAACACCAGAAACGCATCAATACGAGCAACTTTAGCAACACCATCAACTTAAACAACACATGAAAGGCCATTAATAGCAGCAAATTTAAACAACACCAGAAACGTCATCAATACCAGCAAGTTTAACAACACTAGAAACGTCATCAAAATCAGCAACTGAACAACACCAGAAACGTCATCAATATCAGAAAATTTGACAACACCAGAAACGTCATCAATACCAGCAACAATAACAACACCAGAAACGTTATCAATACCAGCAACTTTAACATCACCAGCAACCTAAACACCACCAGCAATTTAAACAATATCAACAACTTAAACAACATCAACAACCTCAACAACACAAGAAACACCAACAATTTAAACAATACCGACAACTTCAATAAAATCAGCAATTTCAAAAACACCATCAATTTTAACAACACCAGCTACTTAAACAATATCAGTAACGTCAACAACATCAACAAGTTATACAAACCAAAACACTTTAATAACATCCGCAACTTTAAGAATGCCAGCAACATAAGCAATACCGACAACCCAACAGCATCAAAATAATAAACAATTTCGCACAAAACCGGCAGCTTCGATAACACAAATAACTCAAGCAATACGTATAATCACAGTCTTAGTGGCAATTCCAACAACACGCACATCACCAACAACAGTAACTTCAACAGTACCAATGTTTCCCGGGCTACGCTAGTGCCCCATTGTTGGATCTTTGGCTTTTTCGTATATCATATTTGGTTAACCAACGTATATAGTGTAAAACATGAGTACGTTGCGGCTACACTAAGTGTATAAGTTGTCCATTAAGATGGTTTACATAAGAAGAAAATGTTATGAATGTATGGATACTTTTTGTGTGTTCATTTTAACACTTTCAAACACGGGCACTTTATAAAACAGTGGCAAAGAGAATGACTTACTTTGAAATGAGATAAAACAGAAGAATATTGAGAATGTCATGGACAGTGGAAAAGTTACGTCAAGGAGTGTTTTTGGCATTAAAAGTGAAATATACCGGTATTTGACGCCTAAGCAAGGTCATAATACAAGAAAATTAGATTATATGATGATACAATAAATACCATCCATTAATCATTACTTGTAGTAAAGGAATTTGTTGTTGGGAGGGACGACAAATGTTAACAAATTGTTGACGTAATTTATGGACAACCCCCTACTTCAAGCATGTCCTGTATAGGACATTGATTTTCAACAATTTGTGAGTTGTTTGACTGCATATATGAACAGCAGACTGGCAAGATGAACGGTCGACTATCGCTGCTTTTTTATCTATGGCGGATGGTGACATCAACTTCTTAAGAAATGTTAAGCTTCTACAAGTAAATAAAATAACTGCAGTAAAGATTATTGGGGCAGAACTTAAACAGGCCAGGGCACCTCTGTTTTAGTGGATAACCCTAGTCAAAATAGAATGCATAGTAACCATACTATTGTATTCCATCCGAGAACTTGTTTCAAGATTCTTTGGTTGAAATACAGCCAAGAAATAATACAATTCCAACTATGTGGATGTTACACTTTTAGTCATGTCAAGTATTAGACACTTTTTTACACTATAAAAAACGCATAGTAATACTATTTTCTGTGGTTTTTACACAACAGAAAGGACAGACAACACATGAATACGTTATTAATTGATGACCAAAGACGTCTATATTGAAGAATACACCTTCGTGAGTCCGTCTCTGTTCTCACCAACTGGTGAGGTAACACTCTATCGTCTGACTTGCCACTTGAGTGTTCAACAGTTGGTAACACATAACAATGACCGAGTGTTAGCTGTTGATACTGTTTACCAGGCACACCTTTCTGTTCTTCCAACTGTCAGGTTAGACTATAGGCGTTTCGATCTTCGCCCAACATATCACTTCTTACACGTAAGTGCACTCAAGATTTCTGCTAAAAGACGAAGTTTATGTCTAGAATGAACCCACTATTAAGTTTATATTCTTTGACTTCAGTACTTATTTCTTTTGATCGTCATAAACAGTTTTCTGAAGAGTCGGTATATATGAATGTATGTAGGCGTATATACATAAGCCTATAATATAAGCCTATATAAAAAGCCTATAATAATTATAATATAAACACTGGCATTTTATAGATTATATAATTGTAAGAAGAAAGGACCGCCAAGATGTTTGAGTGACAAAATCCATGTGCTGTTCAGACTGCTGGACTGACCATCGTCTTATTTCAAGATAAACTTCTTCTTCTGCGTTCGTTCTCAAACTCCTGCAAATTATCAGGATGTAGTCCGGAGAATGGAATGCGTTGTGTCATGGTTTACAGCATTGCGGTAATATCTGCGCCTTTCGGCCTGACACAACCGACTTCAGCATGGCTGTTGGTCACTGACCCTATATGGGATGGGAAAGTCAACTCTATTCCATAACCTCCGTAGTCGCCATTTACGACATGCGTGGAAGGTAAACAGTATTGCTATCCTTTGCTCCCCCTTCTGGCCCCGGCAACACACGGGCGTCAAGATAAACAAAATAGGTAGATGTGTTACAAAAAAAATACAAATTAAACAACCTAACAACGAGATACAGGGACAGACGACGTTTCGACTAAAAGCCTTCATCAGAACAATCAAAAGACAACAGTACAACGAATCTTACACGGAGACAAACGTGGTTATGATAGGGTGGAAAGAGAAGGCGAGAGAGCGAATCCTTGTTCTATACGATGGGATTTACCTATCTCTTTTTCTATTTTTATGCTTTGTCCTTTCATATTTCCTTTTAGTATACATTATATATGTGCAACCTAAAATTGTCGGCGGAGGTTGGATGCGGTTTTTCTCGTATGGTATTGGGACAGATCAGCTTTTTCCTAAGTCAACACGCAGTTCGCAGTTGCTCAATCAATGCAGCATCTATCCAAGCTCCTGGGAGGCTGTAGCACTTGATATATAAGCTTGCCATACCAAGATCACTGCTTGCATCACGAAATTCAAAAAAGAGGGAACATATGGGGTAATTTACAAGAGACGGAAGAACAAGGGCAAATTCGAAATCTCTCCTACTCGGCACCCTCTACCTCCTGCATGCACTGCAATAGAACTTTCCTGCATGAATTAGTCTCATCGGGCATCTACAAACTCACAAACTCACAAACTTACAAACCCACAGCAAATTAGATAATCACAAATGGTTTTTTTTCCGACTTGTTCCCCACATTTTATTAGTTTTTTTTTTCATGCCGTGCTCATTTTACACATATGAAGGAGGAACATCATCTAAGTTCAGTGGTGACGGAGATTGGAGATAAATTATGTGACGCAAAATACTATAAATGACGTCGTTCGGCGCCATTGGGAGAAGTTGTTGAGACAATCTCTGGCCAGAAATATAATTTTTATATTCGTGCCCAACCATTTGAGTATTGAGGGCAATCAGTGAGCCGAGACATCGGCACCAATGGTTGCAGTGTCAATGAGCGAGCCAAGAAACCGGCGATCATAGTCACAATGTCAATGAGCTAGCCGTGACACCGGCGAAAATGGTGACAGTATCGAAAATTACGTCAATGAATGGATATGTCACAGTCAGTGGGCTAAGAGACCTTGTCCACTAAAATATTCTCAAAAATGTGAATCACGCTCGCTCTCATCATTGACGTAGTTTCGTATAGAAATTGTATGGACACAAAGAGAAACTTAATAAAAAATACATTTTTTGAACCATTTGGTTAAAAAATCAACACCGAACTAGAGCTGTCAGCCGCTACACTCTGGTGGATTTATTGAGAATGGGATTAAAGAACACATTGATGTGCCCCGTGACAATGTTAACCTGCACTCAATACCCAAACCAAACATGTGTTGACCAACTCCTTGTCATCATCCTTTGGTATAATATGAAGCTATTTTTATTCACGTTGCTTCTTGTATATTGATTGTTTCTTGTACAATGAATTTTATGAGCTGTGCCATGTATGGATACAGAACAAAAAAATGTATGGCCAACGCGTATAATTATAATATAATTATAGTCTGAATAAATAATTTACATTTAACCGTTGTAATATATATTTTCAACAGTTCATTTGGTTGGTGTATACATACAGTATTGTTGTAGTCAACCTTTTTTAAAACCCTTCCCCCTTGTCAGCTGTCAAAATTGTTCTGACATTCTCCCCATTTTTGTAAAATGTTTTACATCGTTTATGAGCATTCCTTGAGTAGTTTTACACAAATATTGACAGTCAATAAGATTGGTACGCCAGAAATAGTATAACAGGCATTTTAGTTTTCATAAATCAAGTACATTTTCTAAGCCAACAAGTTATATATGATACTAAAACATTTATATAATACGTAATCCAAACACACTTACTGGTACATATTTGAGTACTATTTGATGAGTTACTTTGCTTAGTTAGAGAAAAAAACGTAACATTCTCGTCTATAAAGTAGTAGATCAGTGTTGCCAGATTGAAACTTTTAGTCAAAGCCAAACTTTACGAGTAAAAAAGAAACCAGAGACATTCCAAACAATTGAAGAATACGGTTTATATTAAAAGGTATAGGTAGGTCCCATGGCATCTGCCGTCGTGGATGAAGATAACTCTTCATGTACTAAGCCGCAGCAACTATTAGGTGGGGTGGCCAGTTCTCTTCCTTGCTGTTTTTTTACCTTCCCTAACGCATGCGTCATGTACTCATTTTACAGCTGAGTCGACTGGAGGAGTGGTCGTGTGAAGTGAGAAATCACAACCCGGAATCACTTTTTAAAAAAAGTATAATCCAATCTCAGACTCAATATTCACAGCTTTAAAGCGGTCTTCTTGTAGGGTATCGCTTTTCATATATAACAACTGGTCCCTCAGTCACTCTGTATTTTAAGTTTAATTTGAATACTTCAAGGTTCGTCCCTCTGACACCCTGTTGAAGTTAAAATATATAAGGTTTTTTCCTATTTGATGGTAGCCGTACTGCAGAAGTCAGCCCCCCCCCTCCCCCATAAAACTGTCTGTATATATAAACGGGTAGTCGATCTGATGTTATCTTCTGAGAGGTGGACCAACTTAACATATGGTGTAACTTAACCTCGTCATTGAAGAATATGTGATGATAATAATTCAACTGATCTGATCAGCATAATCTTTTGGGTTGACATGGCAATCTGAAACACACGACTTAATCCTGAAATATATTAAATGGAATAGTGTCTTCTGTTATGATGGCCAGATTATATATGTATACGTATACATAACTTAAACTTTTGATTACTAAAAATATATGATTAAAACAATCCAAACCTGAGTATGGCATTCATCTCTTGCAGAAGTTGTCAGGACTTCTGATTTCTGGAGGGTATTTTTCCCTGCCATCCTTCATTTCTAGTGGTTTTTCTCATTCTTGTGTCACCTCACTACGCGTTCCAATTGTGCCCAACTATAGCACAATTGGTGGTTATCTTGGCCATTCGATGTTCCTTATTTTTGCACGTTCCCTGCCATATTTCTTGTATTTAAATTAGATGTAGGCCTACATTTATAGTATTAAAGATAACATGTAGATTTATAGTATGTAAGATTATAGATGTCTAATATTTAAGATCAGATGTAGATTTATAATATTTAATATTAGGTTTAAATTTCTAGTAATTAACTCTTTCAACCCCTAATTATACCCGGGGTTTAGACGTAATTAATTTTACGCCAACTTTTTGGACGCAACATGATTCAGGCGCAAGCTTCCTGAAGACAAATTATTAGCTATGGAAAGTCATATAAGGTATAAAAAGAAAGATAATTGAATGTGAAATTCATATAAAATATAAAAATATAAGAATTGTAAGAACAATAATTCTTGTCATTTACGAACCAAAGAAGGCCAGTTTGGAGGGTTTATATGGGGTCCGCTATAACGGGCATACGTCCTTAAAAGGTGCCGGCTATGTCCCGTTATAACGGGCTTACGTATGAATTGAGTTAAGAATAGATATAGATATCTAAGTTTTAAGATTAGATATTGACAGGACCGTGGATACATTTCTCTTAGGGAGGGATATGGAGTTACCTAGAAAGAAGGCAATCCGTACTTCTTTGTGAGACAAATCGTGTTTCCAAAGTCTGCAAATCGTGTTTCCAAAGTCTGCAGTTACTTTTATTGTTATGCATACTAATTTGTTAATTTTGTGTGTGGACAATTATAATTATCTGTATGTTGGGAAAAGTTAATGTTGTGCGTGTTAATAAATGTGTCGCTGTGTATATAGGAATCTTATGTGCTGTTATATAAATGTTGAGTCAACATTGACTTTTTTACAGTTAATGTTTATAACGCCATGAAAGGTAAAATAAGTCACACCAATTATGTGATCACAGCTAAATTGGTATCTTATCCGATTCAGGACTTAGATATCAACCCAGCATTTTAGATATAGTTACCTGCCGAAGACGGATGTGTCGGGCCATTGGCGCAAATAAAAATGCTACACAACACATTTCTATTCTCTGGACTACATTCTGCTGGAAATCTAACAGGGCCATTGTCCTGCTACAAGAGAAATCCTGCGGGAGTTTGAGAATGAACGCTGAAGAAGAAGAAGATATAGTTATATTATAGGCGATATTTCAGCGCACTAGGTTGCCGTTGATATATAAACAATTCGAATGTGCACATTTGCCTGCGACAGAAATTTAACCTGGCACCTTGATCGTTCAAGACTCGTCTGCACCACTCCACATCATAGCCGCACTGACGCCAAAAATTGTAAGATGCTGGATTATGTATGCGTAATTGCCATGGCAACACTGTTAGATACAACAATAAAATACATTATTAGAGTTTTGCGTGAATTAAATACATTTCTGCTCGAACATTCTTTGAACGATGCGTTCTCTAACAATGTTGTAATATGTAAGAACAAATAGACATTGTTTGGTTTGTCAGGCTTCATGTTCGTCTGTAGGTGATATTAGCATATGTCAACAGCGTTTGGCTTGTAGTCTGGTGTATGAACGCCAGTGAAGCATCGCTTGTCCTTGAGAGAAAATATTTGCTTCCTGATAAAACAAGTTGTAGCCACAAATCGTACCTTCTCGCATATTCAATTAGTGTGTTCTTTACATTTTGAATCCATTTTGAATGAAGAACTACAGTGTTAAGAGTTTGTTTGAGGTGTACTTTGAAATGTGTATGTATATGTTTGTATTGTAATTCTCAACATATGTATTGATATTTCGTCCACGCATCAGGTATCAGTCATTGTTATATTACTTATGTGCATAGCTACAGGTAACAGTACTGTTTCTCATGAGACAGAGCAAATATGTAAGTGATCTTATAGCTGTTGAGACTAGATACCCGGTATATAGATACAGGTTCTCATAAAATGTATATAAAAAAAAGTGTCAACATTGATACCTTCGCCTTCCTAACCCATGGGCAGTATCTCCCTAAATGCCCTAGTAACATGACATAAATGTTCATTCCTCTAGGGAAACCAACATTGTTCAAATAGGAAGAAAATGTTTAGGTACACTAGTTAATAGTCGTGTTATGAGTGATTATAATACATTCAAGACAGTGAAGTTAAACACTCTTATATCATGCAGAATATTCTAAGTTCGATTGTTATCAGAGGCTTATGTTAAATAAAGTACTGTCAAATACTGTCAGCTAAATAAGTCCCTATTAGGTTCCTTGTTCCATTAAATGTCAATGAGTAACTTTTAAATCTCACGCTTACTCTGTACATGTATGAATCTTTTGAATTTTAAAAATCGATGGAACAATCTAAATATTTATTGTTCGAGGAAAGATATTGACAATGATACGTTACAATTTCATATAAGGAGATAGTGTGAGGAAGTAGTTAATCCGTTCACTTTCTGCTCAAGAGGTCGTGGGCTCGAATGCGAATTTTTTACTGATGCAATGTCTGCAATATAAGCCTTTGACTGCTATAAACTGTCAGGTCTGAAGGAGCCATACGAAAGTGAGGATTCAAGGAAGTGTAGTGTTACAATGGATACTTTGTTACATGGCTGAGTTTTACTTAGTTGCTGGCGAATGAACGACTGATCACTCAAAATTGATTACAATCCGTTATGTTCGCGTTTTTGGACGTATTTTTGGATCTCAATCTTGTTGAATACTCATGTGCATTCACGCTTTTGTACGCAAATATTGTCCAACTAATCTGCGTTTTACTCTAGTTTGCGCCACTCAACGTTGACACAATCTCTTCCATAATATTCTTTTCTATTCTTCCAGAATATTCGCATCCTATCTTAAACTAACAGTTTTTGGCAATATTTTGTTCTCCCCTACCATTCTCGTGATTCGGTAACGGCTGGTTTAATATAAACTCTGTCTCATCAACACTTACTAACATTTATTTTTTTACAGTATCTATTGTTTTTTTTTCCTTCACTTTTTAAAAGTACTATTTGAGCAAAATAAAGGACAGCTGGTTTTAGTATTATGTTTCAACAATATTCATTGTCCGTCTCCCAACAATCCCGACAGTCTGTCACAAAGCAACACAGGAACAAAAAAATGACAATCATCTACTAAGAAAAGAAGACTTTCGTAAAAGCTATTAGGAAAGTTGATCACCCAAACGAGATAACTATCACTATCATGGCAGAGCTAGTTGCCATCTTCTGCATAAGGACTAGACACAACAGACACTAAGCAGCAATTTAAAAAGACTAAGACTGAATTCATCACCTATGAGTCCATGTGGGCAGACAGTACATACTGCGGAATATATTCTGAAGACATTTTTACACTACACCGGTTAAGGTAGGAGCACTTGCCTACACAGACAAATATCCAATGATAACTCTATGTGAGCACTTAGGAGCAATCAAATAAAAGCAGCATTTATTAAGAAAATCGGACTTGCTGTGTAGACATGTCAAACTGCAAACAAGAAGAAGAAGAAAAAGAACATGCGTTAAAATTTCATATAGGAGATTTTCTAGGGTAGTGGTTAATCTGTTCGCTTTCTGATCAAGAGGTTGTGGGTTCGAATACGGCACGCGATTTAGTGTTTACAAAGTAGATTTTCTTCTGAGATCTCCAGGAATTATAGTCTGAAGGTAAGGAAATACGTGCTATGACTGATACTTTAGCAAACCTCCTGCCACTTCGTTGAGTGCAGCAAACAAATTATGGGGAAACCCGAATGCAATGAAGTTACTCCTCTACGACATTGCTTTATTTACCATATAACCATGACACCACTAACATGCTTTCATCGTTGACTCCACATCTGCGACATTCAGACACTGCTCCTGTGGTCTTCCTATGTAACAAAAATTGGAGCACAAGTTGCTCTCGGCGGAACAGACAACGAGGATGGACCTAACACAAATATTCGAATAACAAACGTTTATTAGACATAATTAAAATCAGGCACACTAGCATACATGCAAATAAATGTACGCAATCATTTTATGATTCATTTGTATATCAATTCCTCGCATGTGTACAGTCTCCTGTAGGATGTAGGATTTACGTGATTCCTAAGACAGCATCACACAGATTTTTGTGGTATTGTGAATTACTATCGCGCCAAGAAAAAGAAGTCGATAATACAAGTATGGCTTATATATATATATATATATATATACATATGATTTATATATATAAAAATAATTATTTCATAGAGAAGATAAAATGAGGGCTGGATGATTAAAACCCTCTTTCCTTCTTTTTGGAAATATCAGAACGCCATTTAGTACTAGGTATAATATCAAAACACTTATTGGTTTTCTCATAAAAATCTTCACAATTTCATGAAAAAGAAAGAATCGCCATTGAAAAGGAGGAAATGACCCTCTTAGATAACTCTTCCCGCCTTACCAACCGAAACATATCTACGGCCCTGATATAAATATTTGACAAATTGACCTTGAAAAATCATGAAATTTTCATTTCCTTGAAACTACTAAAAAAATTGGCGCCTGAGAGTCGGACGCGTGACAGTTCAATGTAGTGTCACTTTTAGTCAAATTAAAACCTTGACGGGTAACCATTAAGGTGTCACCTATATTTAAATGTTAGTTAAAGATTACAGGTACATTTTTTGTATACGCTTAAATATAATGAAAACAGATCTATGTCATTATCAGCAACACATTAATGAACATTCAGGCTAGAAATATGGAAATATAGTCTTACTAGACTAGGGCTAACAAACTATCCATGTCGGGCGCAAACGTACAAAAATAAAAACAGTACACAAAACATAATCATACAAATAACAATACACAGGGCATAATTGACGAATCAACCAAAAGGCCTTTATCATGATGACACGCACATAACATAAAAAACGACAAGTAGGAATCACACAACGACACACTAACGTGTCCGAGCGAAATGCGAGATGTCGGAAGGATAGGAACAGGAAATACATAGAAATGTGAATACATGTGGAATCGAAAAGAAAAAAAAGTTGGCGTAAATGACGGATCAAAATGAATAAAGACATGGATCACACCGACAGAGAATTAAACAAAGGAGTGGTCGGAATTAAGTTCAAAAGGCTTGAGGGTACCAAATTCAAAAATAAAACGATTTTCAAGAGCGAACATATACATATATATTGTACCTAAAGATCCAGCGGAGATATTTGGAATATTGGCAATATTCACGAGGTAAGCTTTACACAGACGAACTTTTTTGCTTTCTTCCTGTCCGGCCTAATTTCAGCGCAGTAAGGATAATCACTATTATTCTTATTATTGTTATTGTTATTATTATTAAGAACCGTAACCCGGAAAGGTCATATGGGTGCCACACTGGAAACGTCAGCATAGAAATCCGTCCAAACCCCTCTGTCATCAATCATTCCTCTGTCGTCACCTATTCCTCTTCCCTCAGACATTCCTCTGTCCTCAGCCATTTTAAATGAGTTTGAACAATTATTTCCAGACCTTTCCTTGATGCTGTCACTCCAGGATCTTCTTTCATCCTCCACTGTTGCAAAATAGTTTGAGAAAAGCAGTCGTGTCTAGTTACATGTCCAAACCAAAAATGTTTACACCGCTTCACCACCGAAATTCCACTACAAATAGTTTATAATATGCATTTACTGCAGGAAAACTGAAATTCATCAACGAAACGTGGAACAAGATAATGAAGGCAATAGATTATATCTATATTTAGTTCTGGCACGTGATCGTACTTTATTTTTCCAATTGCAACATACGGCTGTGAAACATGGACCATAAGTAAAACAGCGGTAAAGATGATCAACGCCTTTGAGATGAAATGCTACAGAAAGATACTTAGAATATCATGGAAGGGGAAAACAGAGAAACTCAGATATTATAGACACATTGAAGATGTCATAGTGTTAGTTACTAAATACAATAGCAATATATATATATATATATATAATGCACCTGTTTAGTCATATAAAGAAACAGCACTGTTTAGAAAGACATGATGAAAGGCAGAACACCAGGTTAGAGGAGAACGGGCAGACCAAGAAGACGATGGACTGACGACATTAAAGATAACGTGAATACGTCGTTGGAAAATGCAAGTCGCATAACCCAAGACAGAAAAAAGTTCAGGTAGTTTATTGGGAAGACACCATTCTGGAGAGAATACGTCAAATGACACGTGATCGTGAACGACAATTATGCCATTCTTACTCGTTGTTTTTTTGTTGTGAATATGTTCTTGATAAATACATTTTGGTCAAAACTTCGACTTGTGTGTGTGTGTATGTGTGTGTGTGTGTGCGTGTGTGTGTGTGTGCGTATGTATGTGCGTGTGTGTGTGCGTGTGTGTTGTTGTTGTTTTTGTGTGTTTCCAGTGATTATCAATTCATTACTCTGTTTCATGTTTCGTCTTAAAAGAAAAGTGTGTACTCTCCATTCAATAAAGTTTACACTGTGATTTCTTTCACACAGTTCTCAATTTTATTTCTTTTCTTCTGATTCAATAATATCATGCTATACGTGTGCAAATGGCAAAGTACTGATCAAATTTATATTGTCTAAAAATTCACCACAGACAAAAAATGCTGGGTTGATGGCTACGTCATGAATCTGATACGCTACTAATACGCGTGCATATATCTATATGTGTACGTGTGTGTAATAGTGTGTGTGTCAGTGTTATTTCCTAATCTTGATGGGCGCGGTATTTGCTGATATCAAGCTTACACGAACCCGGTACTGAGCCAAGCCCTATTCTCCAGAAGGGAGTTACTAAGCTCTAGTTACATAGGGATGGTCATGGGGTCAGATTAAGTTCAGTCTATCCCGTGAAGGTAGAAATCATCACATGTTGGTGCGAGAATTGAGGTTTCGTCGAACATTTCTTATCTTCTGCTTTGTATTTCCTGTAAACTTCTGAAATTTGTTGTAGAGAAGGAATTGATCACATAACATCGTTACTAAAAGGAGCATGACACAGTATGAAACATGCTGCAATGAGAAAATAATAATTTAAAACCAGTTTACAAAATTATCGAAAAAAATTGTCAATACATTTGGACAAAAATATGTCATGGTCTGGATCAGCAAACAATAAATACATATTTCATGAATGTATTTATTATAATTCACATAATTTAGTTTTACGTATGTGCAATATGTATCACTGTTTTCAATACCTTTACATTTATATGTAGGACTATAATTATTACAGGTGCTGAAAAGACTAGAGGTTCTACTTCATTGTACTCAGGGAGATTCACCAAACAATATTTTCAGTTGAACTGGAATTTGAACTTTGGATAACCAGACTAGAAAGTTAATGCATTAACTACTGAGCTACGGAGGCACCCAAAACTAGATTTATCAGGAGATTATAGTAGAGTTTGAAAATGTTCTAGTTTGTCAATGTCTCCATTCAAACTTAATGATAGAAAATTATAGGTACTTTTTTCCCAACCTAAACGCTATTTTTGCATCCCTTTTCATGTATATATTCAAAAGTTGACGAAACACGATCTTCTGGTCAAATCTGGCCCGCCGAGATTATTCTTGCTGATTTAAAAGTGCGATGTACATTGGTACTTGGCTCAGAAAACAGTAGGCCTATTTGGAGCTCATAGGACTAAATAAAGTTTATGGCTCTATACCACACGGAAACATCTCAATCCGTTCCGCCAAATCCGAAACAGTTGTCCACCACTGATGTAGTCCAAGAGCTTCTATTTTCTTAGTAACAAAAGAAACACATTGAAATGGTATTCTGTTGAAGTATACAAGAGGTAAACATATTACGTGGAGTTTACAAAAAGTATCTACTTATTTTTAAAAACTGCTGGACATATTTTGATAGATCAGAATTAAAGCAAATGTAACTGAACTTCAGCATACAATAAGGACATACTGAAAGTAAAAATAAACATCAAGACAGTTATTCCGTTTGTCACGATAAATGCACTTAGAAACTCACATTTAAAATGATCTATTATTAAATTTAAAATATACCTCTTACAGTATTGTCCATTGTCTTTCCGCAAGTTAACGACGGCTGATAGTATCCACACTTGCCTATAGAAGGGGACCTCTGTTGTCTTTCCAAAATTAGATGTTTCTCCGTGGTTGCGTTGAGTCCATGTTTGTTGAAGGTTATCTTGATGTTTTCTATCCAACGTTTGCTTTGTCTACCTTTGAACCACTAGTGGAACAACTCTATACATTTGTAAAACTTTTGACTGTGTAACATTTGTAAAAGACAATAACTATACCCTTTATAACTTTGTCTCTATTTCACTATCCCCTTCTAACATCTAGTCCATTTCTGCTTAATATCTACTCCCTTCACACCTCCATAACACACTCAGAGAGTCTCAGGGCCTTATGGCTCTTCCTTGATAAGCATCCTCACCCATCTGTGTCTACTCTACTCTCATTCATCTTGCGGAGTTTGTGCTCACGCTTAACAACACTGCGTTTTATTGGAACTTCTTCAACCAAATCACTGCAGTCGTCATGGTCACTAAGGTGGAACCCAGCTATGTCTGCTTGTTTATGGGCAACCTTCAGCACCAAGTATGGGAATCCTAATGTGGGCCCTTCCTATTGGTGTTCCATAGGTATACCGATGATGGTATCGCGACGTGTCTGATGCTGATCTGTTACGCTTTATGGACTTCGTTGATAACTTTCTCACGGCCATCAAGCTCACATCCGAGATTTCTACCTCCCATGTGATCTTCATGGACATATCCATCACTATACAACTCTGATGTCTTAACACATCGGTACACTACAAACCGACTGATGCCAATAGGTTTCTCCTAAACATCATTTCTCATTCCTCTTTCTTTCGTGATTCCCTTCCATTCTCTCAACTTCTGCGTCTCCGGCGTCTGTGCGGTGGTGTAAATGATTTTTTCGAGAACGCCCACGAGGCGACGGATTACTTCCGCTGTCGCCTATACCGCGACGTGGTCCTCAGGTACTACCTGTTCCGAGTGTGCATTCTCTCCAACCACGATGCCCTCTTGAACACTCTGAGTACTTTCTCTTCGGATAGGGTCAAACTTGTATTCACTTTCCACCCACATAGTGCTGCAGCCCCATGTTCGCTATGTTCTACTCCAACACCTGACTCTTCTCAGTCGTATCCCAACACGCGGAAAGTGTTCTTCGACCGCACTCTGGTTGCGTACACACGTGACAAGAACCTCAGGGATTTACTGGCCCATAGTCATCTCGAGTCTGACGTCCCTAATCAGCTTCAAACGTAAAATATGCTTCACCTGTGTCTTTGTCACCCAGACCCAGTTTGTCACATTCCCCATAGCCACTCTAACCATTGAAGAGAGTTTCACGCGTGTATCCCGCAATGTCATTTATGCCATCATCTGTAAGTGTTGCAATACGACATATATAAGTGAGATTGGAAGAAGGCTTACGGATCCATTCCACGAACATCTGCATAGCATCAATAACCAATCAGGTTATCCTGTTGACGACTACCTCAATGACACGAGACATCGGGGTGTCAGGTGCGATGTTAGAAATTCTATTTCTATGGATATGATGATCTCTAGTATATTACTACATATTCCATTTTTTCGTTGACGCCCCTGCTTGGCTGACTGGTGCACACCCTCACTCCCATACATACAGAGATGGGGATAATACTTTTTCCTCGTCAGCCAGATTTTTTCCATTATCTTCTTTTGCACATTGGTGTTCCAAGGTTCCGTTCACCTGTTTAAAGTTGGCTGATAGGTTGTTGATGCACTCTCCACCCCTAACACAGATGGGGGGGGGGAGTATTTGTTCACCACTGCTCGTTTCCCTTTTACCTGTGGTGTTCCGTTATTCCGATGACCTTGATCAGTTGGGTGTTCCGTTGACCTTGAACGGAACAACGGAACCACACATTATTAGTAGCGTAAAATAGCCTTATACTAACATAGCGAGATCGCCAAAACTAGTGGCATCACTGGAGATGTACATAAATTATGTCAGCAATTCACGGGTAGGGGTAGGGAAGATTTTAAAAAATTTGACAATTGTAGACGGAGGGTTGGGGGTAGTGACATGTGTTAACGCCAACAATACTTATTTTTATACACCAATTAAATTGCTTAAATTTGAATCATTTCAAACAAATCATAATTTTGTGTTCATCCTAGAACATTGTTTAGGAATTGGGGATTGGGGGGGGGATTCAATCTTTTGACATACTTAAGAAAGAAGAGGTATCCCCGCATCTTTGATAGTTGTTGACAAAGCTGAGGAAGTATTATAAATTTGCTAATTCATATTTTGTGCAATTTGTGGACAGTCTTGTCAAATTGCAAATTAACTATAGGCTTGAAATCAAAGTGATTTCATAAAGTACGTTTTTTTATCATGGGAGGTAAGAAGAGAATATAAATGCTGTATTTTGTAATCAACATTACCTCCCTTGTAATTTTAAACGCTGTCCGCACAATATGAGAATTGAGAACACCAACGCGACAAGTGAGAAGAGAAAGACAGTCTTTTACACGATCTATGTATGACCTCGAACATAAGTTTCACTCACAAACATAAACACAATATTGGTAAACATATTCAAGTTTACTGAATTAGCATATTTGAGTAGTCGTCGTGACTATATTCCTAGAACCGCGTCTTCCTTTAGTTTTTATGGTTAAATCTCTCATATAACCAAATTACACTTGCGCCAGAGGTAGAAATGTGTGTACCTAATGGAAACAAGTATTGTTTAATTTTTTAAAACATGTTCACTAACTTTACAAAGTCACGGTGGCTCAATTATCAGACCGGCAATCTCCATTATTTTTGATAGTTGAAATCTTTGATATAACCACATCGGACTAACTTCGTGGTTGTAAAGTGTGTACCTCATCATACATGTACCATTTATATTAACTAAACATGTTCACATGATACTGGCCAATTGTGGTAGCATAATTGACTAAACATGTTCACATGATACTGGCCAATTGTGGTAGCAGAATTGACCAAACATGTTCACATGATATTGGATAATTGTGGTAGCAAGATTGACTAAACGTGTACATAGAATACTGGTAATTTGTGGTAGCAGGATTGATTACTATTAAGGAATCTTCTTCTTCTTCTGCGTTCGTTCTCAAACTCCTGTATATTAGCAGGATGTAGTCCAGAGAACGGAATTCATTGTGTCATGGTTTACAGCATTGATGCGATATCTGCGCCTTTCGGCCTGACACATCCGACTTCAGCATGGCTTTGGGTCAATGACCCTATATGGGATGGGACAGCCAACTCCATCTCATAACCTCCTTAGTCGCCTTTTACGACATGTGTGGAAGGTAAACAGTGTTTCTATTCTTTGCTCCCCTTGCGGTCCACGGCAACACACAGGCGATTAAGAAATGATTCAGTAGATCTGTTTATATGACAATTGTTGAGGTGGGTTATGATTTATACCTGTCTACAACAATTGGTGTAACAACAGTTAGAAGACAATTGTTTACGGTATATATGACTGTCAATACTGTACTTTTCCCTTTTAGTAGTTGCACAGAGAGGATTGAAAAGCTTTGCGATAAAGGCCTCATGCTCTTGCTGTCACCACATCATGTACAGCAGGGGTCGGCAACCTATGGCACGCGTGCCACACTTGGCACTCCAAGCAATTTCAAATGGCACGCAGACTCTTCACGTTTCCTGTATAAAGTTGATAATAAATCGATTAGCGGGATTTCCTTGCTCATTTTGGCACTTGGTCGTAGCAGGGTACCAGCCACAGACTTATCCAGACTTGTTACATATTATACATATTTACATATTATTGAATATCACTATATATTAATTAATTAAAATATAAAAATAATATATATGATAAAATAAGAATATTGACCTCGACTTGTATAAAATGATATATGATGTTGGCACTCTGAATAATTTGAAACCTTGATTTGGCACAAGGTTGCTGACCCCTGATGTACAGGGTGAGTTTTAAAATTTACCCTCTGACAGAAAAAAAATCCAGTTCTTAGCGGGGATGGAACTCTAGACCTCACTAGTGTGAGACCAACATTCTAACTTCTCATATATATATGACTGTTTAAAGAGAAAGTTTCATTAAAATGTTTATCAGATATCTGATGCAGGAATTAAGATAAGCAGTTGATAGAAAAATATTCCGTGGTAATGATTAGGAAATAATTGTTGAGGTATTTATGTTACAAACAATTGTTAGGAAAACATTCGTTGGGAATGTTGTGAGACCAATGTTGAGGAATTTATAAACAAGAAAACTTTTAGTGATAATATTTATAACAGAAATGTTAATATGTTTATAAAAAATAGTTGCAGGAAAACATTACGTGGGAATATTTAAAAGAAAATCGTCGAGAGGATATAACAAACAGTTATAGGAAAAGTAATATGATATCAACTTTTAAGTTACCTTACTTTCACCAATATTCCAAATCAGATTGCGTGATGAAATGGCAGGAAATGTTATACAAGTGTTAAAATTAATGACAATGATTTAAATTGAATTTGGTGTGAAAATATGAGCCTGTAATCAGTTGTCAGAGTGTCATTCAGACAAAATAAAGTTAACCTGATGTGATTTATACAAACTACTGGAACATCATGCCGATGAGCTAAACTAATGGTACTTTCCAAAAGGCCATGACTTAAGACTATGTTTAAAGATGAAATTCAGGAATATGTGCAAAGTAACTCCCGGACATTATTTGGTGCGGTTAAGCACATATGTTTTATTGAATACAGGTGATATGTTCAAGACACCTCAAATGCCCCTGTACCATGTGCGCACGTCACAAAATAATTTCAATTTTCCTAAGAGACATTCGAGAATGTATTAAATGGTTTTTCCCAGAGCAAACCATCTAAGTAGATCAATTCACATAAAATACTGTCTCCAATAGAAATTAGTGTACATGCGTGTCTCGAGGATGTTGTAGCACTGCTGCCTTGATCATTTTCTGAAAGAAAGAGTCCCGGAAGTATTAAAGGATATTAACATAAAATACAATGATAAAGTTATAAAATATATATACAGTCTTCTACGTAAAGGTAATGGTAAGCTAAGTTATCAATCATCCTCGTAGTACACTGTTTTTTAGCAATCATGCTCGTAGTGCACTGTTTTTTAATCAATCATCCTCGTAGTACAGTTTTTTTTATCAATCATCCTCGTAGCATACTATTTTTCCCATAAGTGCGCAGCTTCCTATTCAGTGGATGTAATAGAAACCGCAGGACTATCCTTACCTTTGCATTTGCTCAACAGCGATAGCGCTATTCCTCAACGTCTCCAGAGCACGAGAAGTAGTACTCTGCTTCCTGGTGACTGGGTGAACAGTTATGTTTTATTTCAAACAACGAATAACGAGTGAACTCGAGACACGGGTCTGCTGACTGGAGGGCGAATGAATAAACATTACACGTGAAATGTTCACCCACTCTTCCATAAACATTTATAGTCTATTTCATATAGCCTTTCAACAATTGCATCCAGTGTCACCACAGTTGTTCTAACGTTTCATCAAACGTCGTAATCAATAAAGTATTACATTGAACGTATTTGAACTTAATCTGATGTTCAATATTCTCCTAATAAATTCTATTCTGGCAACAGAGAATCTCATTTATAGCTCTACTTTGTTGAAATAAAAAAAAACACATTTACATTTTTTGAAGTTTGATCTTTCCTGTCAGGTTAACAGGGACAAATTAATCACGTTTTACTGGAAACATATATGTCTATGTACTAATCAATTATCAAGTCACTTATTGATCGTCTTTTGATCATGTTCGATCGTGAATTGAAATGTTTGTGTGACCGTATATTTATTTGTGTGTTTGATCGTGTGTTTGTTTGAACATGTGTTTAATCGTGTGTTTGATAAAGATAAAATAATTGTCTACAAATATATCAGACAAATTGAGTTTATATTGTCTATTATTTTACTGCAGACGGGTATTGAGTCTGTGGAAGCACACTAGATGTTAAGTGTAGTTGTGGTTTTAGATGTCTGATAACTGATAAGTATGTTACATTGCCTGTGATCATTTCACAATTCAACATGTTTATCTTGATATTGTTTGTTCATTTATCCCTTCGATCTTCGTTTGGCTATGTATCCGGATGTAATTTTTTTATACGTTCTTACCGACAGTTGGTTATGATTAATTGCAATAAGATCTCCAAATTATTCTACTTGCTGCCTCTGGTTGTAGTCAATGTAGGGTATAGTGCATATATTCTTCATAGCTTCATCTTATTATGTCTAGTTAAGTAGCCTTGCAGCTGTCCTAAGACATATGAGGTTGCTGTTTGGGATTTTCCATCTCCGAAAATTATGAATAATATAACTTTTGTATTCTTTTCTGCATTGGGAAAGTGTTTTTTTTCCAAATCTCTATTGTAAATCCATAAGACCAGTGACATTATTTGAAAAGAAACCTTTTAATCACAGGGGTAAAAACATAGACATAAATCACACATGTCAACCTAACACGTTGACCAAACGTAGAGGCTGCAGTAATTGTACAGATTATAATAAGTGCTTTGAGGCTTCCACACCACAAGAGAAAATCTTCATTAAATATTCATCTCATCTGTCAATTAGACGTCTACTGTTGAATGGTGGTAGGTCGAATGTAATACTGGCGAGGCCACCAAATTTTCCGTATGGGGGTTCTACATTGGTTTTGCAAAGGATGTTATAGTAAACAGTATTTTATTTCTGTAATGCACTTTGCCTTGATGTCTCAGTTGTACCATTGGTACAAGGGACGAAGGAAGTACTACTCTATATTGATAGATATGTTGCCAATAAGATCCCTAGAAATTTTCAGTGTATTTCACGCAAGAATATGCTATAAATGAACACATCTTTTCAAATTCGTGTTCAATCAGATATCTCCACAGATTACATTGGTGTATTGGATCGTGGAGGTATAAATTATCCTTCAGCACTAATTATAATATTAGCATTATCATATACTAACTTCAAAACTAATTATAATATTAACATTGTCATATACTAACTTCAGCACTAATTATAATATTAACATTGTCATATACTAACTTCAACACTAATTATAATATTAACATTGTCATATACTAACTTCAGCACTAATTATAATATTAACATTGTCATATACTAACTTCAGCACTAATTATAATATTAATATTGTCATATACTAACTTCAGCACTAATTATAATATTAACATTGTCATATACTAACTTCAACACTAATTATAATATTAACATTGTCATATACTAACTTCAGCACTAATTATAATATTAACATTGTCATATACTAACTTCAACACTAATTATACTATTAACATCAGCATATACTAACTTCAGCACTAATTATAATATTAACATTCGTGACATATGTTGTTATGAAGAAACGCATAACATCAGAATTTGAATAATAACATACCTTATATAATCTTGTAATTTCGTTTAATGCATTCACAGAAAACCCTCAAGATATTATCCAGACCACACTGGCTTATTAATTAATGCAATGTGTGTCACTAAATAACACAGTTTCTTATAACACAGAAAAAAACACAGGCTATGTTGTCATTACGACGTCACATTGTAACAGATCGGGAATTTTCCAGTTTTGAGAACTAATCATCGTAAATTATTTCTAAGAGCATGATGGGTCTGAAGCGAACATATGAAATAATAAGTGAATCGTTATTAACAGATAAGCTTAGTGTTTAGTGTGCTTAGTGTGCCAAATTCATAGATGGAAAACCCTTACTAGCTTAAAATAGCCGTATTGTTTTCTTATACGTGGCACCGAGCCAGATTTCTGTTTTATACACTCAGTTGAAAGAATTAAAAAAGCAATGTTCGCCATTAAATGAGACAATTACAGTATCCTTTGTGCTGGCAGCACATTTGACATATCTGCTATAGACTGCATCCTATCCTGCTGGAAATATAGGGGCCATTGTCCTGCTACAAGACAGAGACAGTGGGAGTTTAATAATGTAAACTGAATAAAACTGTAATACTAGTCAGAAATACAATAAAAAAATAATACGGTTAATGTTGATCACAAAATTAATAACTATAACAATAGAACAATTAATTGTTGTATGTTATCAGGATATGAAAATATGAAAGTAAAGCAAATAACAGTAACATTATGAAGGACTTGGCGTGCATGTAGTAATAGTCGACTAAGAAGGTTTTGGGTGGAATTTTCTCTCCCACCCCATAGGTAAAATTAACTTAGAAGACATGCTGAAGTTGTTATCCGAGGCGGAAATCGCAGCTATGACAACCAAGTTGAAAACAATTACACAATGCATTCGGTTCTCCTGTTTATATTATTTTAACCAGTAGGGGTATGAGAATAAACTCAGAAGAAGAAGAGGAACGAACCACGCTATAAACATCTATGCTAATCTCTATAAAAATGTGAACGATTTCTCAGTATAGAGAAAACGAAATAAATTATGACTATATATATTTTCTGTGTTTATGTTTTTAAAAAAATGAAATGGAAGGGTGCAATCACATATCATGTGCCTACCACGCTCACAGTTTTATTATAATCTGTCCGATCGTAATCGTTTAGTAGTTTGTGTGAATACAATATTTTTTATTTTGTGACGTCATACTGCCGGTTCATTTCTGTTATCGAAATGGCTGCTGTATTGATGCCGTTTTGATGAGTGTAGCCAGGGGAAATAATCAATAAAAATAGTCAGAACGCAACTTCTGTCTCCTTTGAGACAGAGATGTATAGAGTTTATGGAGGTAGGCGGGGAGGGGTGTTAGGGTTAGGTCTAACCCTGTCCCTAACATCCACGATCTGCATCGATATTCTGCCGGTTTCACCGATCTGAACGCTACGCTATGAGCCCCTCCCCCCTCACCTAACTTGTGTGACTAGGTGCGAGGAGGTGAAGGGAGCCCTCTTAGTGTGTATTTCAGATCGATTCATCCAGCTGCAGTCCCTAACGTTCACGATCATCCCTTCTCCTCCGATGCCCATTGGTGACATTAAATTGTAGCATAATGTAATATGCGCTAAAATTAGCCATTTTGTTTTTCTGAAAACACGGTATATTATTGACATAATTTCATTGACAACACGAAATCTGTGCACACTAAAACTCCCTTGGAATGAAAGTGCGCATAATATCAAACTTCGTCGACATTTCGGATAAAGTACATGATATATGATTGGACTAACAGAAGCTAATGTTGCAACTTTACTCATTTCAGGCATCAAAATTATTATTTTTCGCTTTCGCAATTTAATATGTCTACACAACAAGTCCGGTTTTCTTGATAAATGCTGCTGCATTTTAAAGTTCCCCAAGGCTCCAATGCAGCTTTCTGTAGATATGTGTCTCTGTGGGCCAATGCTTCTTTATGGTTTAGTGTAATGCAGTCTTGAAGGATTTGCTCGGCGGCCTGTACTGCTTGCCCATAGACCAGCCGGACGAGAGAATTGGTTCTCGTATTTAAACGCTGGTCGCCAAACTCAAAGCTAACGATGGTCACACATGCGTAATCATTTCGTATATCGATATAACTACATCCACCCATACCACTATCTCTTTAATCTGAAAATATCGGTAATTTAATTCTAACATCGATTTACATATGTTTCTGTTACGTAAAACAAGACTTTTATTCAAATGTAAAACAAGACTTTTAGTCAAATGTAAAACAAGACTTTTATTCAAATGTAAAACAAGACTTTTAGTCAAATGTAAAACAAGACTTTTAGTCAAATGTACAACTTAGGTTTGATATACGACCTGAGTGAACCTAGCAACATTAATGAAGTGCCATTAATATTCTAGCACCAATTCTGCGTTTTGGAATATTTACTAATGAAACTAGAGTTCATTACGCTGGATATGTTTGCGAAGTGCATAGTCTGTTTTCAAATGAATTAGTCTCTATACAGCGCTGTAACAATATGCTTGCTCAATATGACGTCTTTTGAACTGTTTATTTCTATAGTCCACTGTACAGCATGACTCAGCAGTAGATTCTGTAGCAGGTTTCACTAGCTTTGCCCTCAAGCAAATGTAATTATCTGAATCATCTAACGTATTCATGCCATTTTTAGCATATGATGTTAAATATGGTCAGACCCAATAAACGGGTCATGTAGCGCCACATGTGGTGTTAACAATAAATATATACTTTATATTTGTACTTCATGTCCAGTTATTATAAACGAATGAAATCCTTTGATTTTTGTCGGTGTATTAATTATTTTTTATCGGGAAAGATTTTACAACTTCAAACATTACACTGGATATACAATCTTAAACACCGTGTGTTTTGTGATCAAGAGTGAAAAATAGTGCATTTTCACGCTCAAAGCATGTCAATTCTATGATAAACCGATGATGTGTAAATGAGGTCTTATAATTAACTGTAAATATCTTTAAAGTGTGTGAGATGTGTGTTGACAAGTAGACTTTTTGGTATATATCGCAAATAAACAACAATTCAAAGTAATGGCTGCTGTTTAATGAAAATGTTAATTGTATGTGTTATATATTTGCTTAGATACATCATTTTGAAGTTGTGCAAAGCTAGTGAAATGTGTTGTAACTGCAAAATTAACTTGTTATTCGTTTAGCTGGCCGAGAATGGGGAAAATCACTGAACTAAGTGTATTTGTAGTGTAACACCTGTTTAATAATGGATGTCGCCCGTGTATTGACGGGGCCCGAAAGGGGAGCAGAGAATAGCACCACTATTTACCTTTCACGCATGTCGTAAAAGGCGACTAAGGAGGGTATGGGATGGAGTTGGCTGTCCCATCCCATATAGGGTCAGTGACACAAAGCCATGCTGAATTCGGATGTGTCAGGTCGAAAGGCGCAGATATCGCAGCAATGCTGTAAACCATGACACAGCGCATTCCGTTCTCCTGACTACATCCTGCTAATCTGCGGGAGTTTGAGAACGAACGCAGAAGAAGAAGAAGATAATGGATATAAATATATGGAATTGTTATAAAACTGTAGAAGTTTCCTAATACACACGTTCCTATATATACTGTAGAAATATCTTCATTATTCAATTGTGTTACTCTACCCAATACGTGATTGAAATGACCAGTAGTGTATTTCCATTAGTGTTATTGCCTCAAAGACATCATGCAGGTTAACAGTAAATGCTTACAATTCATGTAGTGTCACCAGCAGTGTAAATGAATGCGTCAAGATTTTATGGACACCCTGTATTAGTCTTCGATATATGATTCAAGAACAATGATTTATCGGGCACTCTAGTTATGAATGTGTGCGACTTCCGTTATGTATTTAACATAATATATACTAATAGTGTTTTTTTGTGTAAAATGTGTGCCTTTTCTTAAATCCCACTAGGTATCTGTATTTATTCCAGAGAACTAAATGTGTTGTGATACGTTTACATCTAAGCTGACACACGCGTGTTGCTGGACTCATCCAAGTCATTCTCCAGAATATTCCTGTGTGTAGATCCCAAACACCGTCACTTATTGTGGCTATTACATGAAAATTTAAGTAGGAAGCATGATGATCAATGAAAAATCTTTGAGGCTAACGGAAATTGATCCAGGTCCGTTCTAGTGGCTTCGAATCGCCTTGCAACTCAAATAAGCGGGATTTTCCGTACTTGACTAACAACATTCACCCCAAAAAGATACGATTTTGTCAATACTTCCAAACTGTGTACTCAAGCCACTTAGAACGGACCAATCAAGACAAGAACTATTACAACAACAACGAACATCCCGTATAAGTATATATTAATTTGTCTATTCCGCTTTTTTTCGTGTTTCCTGTTGTTTAGCGACAGAAAGTAGAAGAAAAGTAAGCAATTATAAATTTCATCATCCAATATAAGTGACCTCTTTGTGATCTGCACGCAGTGCTACTCTGAAGAAGGACATCCTGGCTCAATACATCTGACCTCAGAATATTTTGTGATCAATTTTACCTTTGTAGGATTGATAATCAACCCCTTTTTGTAGGATTGATAGTCAACCCAATTTTTGTAGGATTGATAGTCAACCCCTTTTTGTAGGATTGATAGTCAACCCCTTTTTGTAGGATTGATAGTCAACCCCTTTTTGTAGGATTGATAGTCAACCCCCTTTTGTAGGATTGATAGTCAACCCGTTTCCATTCCTCCTTAGTCGCCTCTTACGACATGTATTTTAATTCACAGTGCTACTATTCTTTGCTCATTTATCCAGAGCCGGCAAAACGTACGGACAACGGTGACCTGCAGTGAATAGAAACCTAACAGCTAACAATAATGTTGTCAGGTTAGTTTTTCTTCTGAATTAGTTCTCAAACTCTTGCACATTAGCAAGATTTAGTCTCGAGATCAGAATACGTTGTGGCAAGGTTTACAGATTTGCTCCGATATCTGTGCTCTTCAGCTTAACACATCTGACTTCAGCATGACTTCTGATTCTCTTTGACTTATATGGAATGAGACCACCAACTTCGTCCAATGAACTTATTAGTCGCCTTTTACGACATGCATACAATGTAAACAGCGTTGCTATTCTTTTCTCCCCTTTCCAGATCTGGCATCGCACGAGCGGTTCCATCGCACTACCATCCTGGCAATTCGATTCAGAATTAAGACCTTATCAACAGCACTTGTGCTTAAATCAGGTCATAACAATTCATTATTAGTAATGGCATATTAACAATGGATACACCTTTTCTAATAATAATAAAAACAATAACAATAGTAATAATAAGATTCATAACTAGTTAGATGTTATCGTAGGGATGACACATGGAAGACAACCTCTAAAAACATCTGTCTTCAGCTAGTTGGATGAATGTAGAGAAATCAGTTCCAGATGATTCATTGAAGTTGTCAATCTAACATTTTCATAGGTTCATCTTCTCCTTCCACCCTTCACTGTTTACCAAAGAAAGTTTTAGAAGGTGAAATAAGCCGTGTTAGTACCATCCATTGCCGTCAAATATGATTCTGAACTAACTGCAACTTTGGAAAACATCTTTTTAATCAATCATGAGTGATCGAAACCTAAACCAATGTTTATCAGAAGAATTAAAAGAGCATTTCCCATCACTGGCAACAATCTATCAGTCAAGAATTGAACCATCGATTGCTGAATATAACCAAATAATACCCACCACTCTCATGTCCTACTCCATTCAGTTAGCGAATGTACTTCTCGTGGATAACTATCACAACGTTCTACAAAGTTCTACAACCTAACCGACATTAAGTGAAAATAGCCTTTTAAGATTTTATCTATGGCTACATTTCGCAATGTCAGGAAAGGCATGTATGTGTATATATATATATGGCAGAATGTTGTCTTCACAAAATTATGGCAAAACCTGTTGAATCAAATAAATAGAACGCCATTAAAACAAGAATTAGTTTTTGAAAATGTGTAATTGATGTGCATTTATATACCAATAATAAAGTACATGTCATCAATACAGTTTATCAAATGTACAGTCATATCGATTTCCTAATAAATATACAGAACATTATGTGTGTTTGTGCAGAAAATAAATTACGTCAACAGACTTTTGCCAATTTTCTTCCTCCACCTTGTCAACAATATGTCAATAATCCTGGGATCCCTACTGCTTAAATTTGTGACAAATTCTAAGCAATGATTTAAAAGGTTTTGCAGAATAAGTCAGAATTTTTTTTAAAGACTTTTGGAAACAAATTACAAATCCTCATAATTTAATTGCTATATAAAAATATTTGTTGTTTGACATAAAATATTCTCAATTGTCAAACATTTTCAGATCCCCCCGCCCCCCCCCCCTTCTACCCCAATTGTTGAGGTAATATATGGACATCTCCTTTATCTCACAGCAGCAACAAACTTCCGGTGTTATATTTTAAAAAAATACAAGCAGGAGCGTGACCAACATGAAGGTTATGTAAATAATGTTTTGTAAGGCAAATATAACATTTTTTTCCAGAAACAGTTATTTTTTTATATGGGAAGAACTGGATGAAATAAAGTAAACCGACTTTGTAAACGTACATCTTGCAGTGAGAGAATATTCGTCAGCCCTTTTGTAATTATGCAATCAAATATGTGCATTCTTTAACACAGTTCAAGTGATGTACGCCGTGTATATTCTGGAATTCACGTCTTTGATATTCGAATATGTTTGAATATACTCAGATGCAATGGTTACCAACCAAGACTCAACTTGTAACTTAAAGTTTGTATATGTTCTCACAATATCTCTAAGCATAATTTATGACAGGTTCTTGGATACATCATTTCTTATGCGTTTATTCTGTCATTGTATATTTTACCTCTGTGATCTATGTTATTGATGCTATATCCCTATTACATGCTGTCAAACACAAAGCAACTTTTATAAATTGTATTGTATGCGTGATGTAATGAAACATTCATATTGGTCTGTATTGGGAGTATACTTTATTATTTGTCAGACGCCAACAAAAGCACAGCTAGAAATCGTGGGGAATATTGTTAACTATAAGAACCTGCGAAAACCATCGGGAATCTAACCAAACTTAAGCACCGGTGGAAACCATAAGAACTCTTATAGTCTTACCTGACTATAGTCCGTTCACTAATTAATAAACATGTAAACGATTTTCTCCGAAACTACCCGCTAGATTGCATAGATCTTTGTATGCAACTTTCAAATACAAATGAAGCTAAAATATTGCTGCTCTTTAGTTCATAGTTGCTATGGATTTTACACATCGGTGAATTATTTTTGTGTTTTAGACCACTGCAACAAAATGTAGTAACATTTAAGATTTCACAGTCTGCAGGATATTGTCTAATTTTACATTTCATTCATATGCTGATCTCCATAATGCCTTTAAAGGTCAAGTAATTGTATGTTTTGGCGTTTCTGTACAATAGTGAACGTTGCTCCAACATGTGACAGTTCTTGCCGTCTAAAATTTTCCTAAAATTTGTAGCAAACATTTTCAAAATCTCCATTCTTGTGACATCTATGTCAAAGTCGTCAACACCCTTTTCCTTCGTTGTTTGACATGTATACAATCTGAGTCTGGTCCAATACAAAACGGGGGAGGAGTTGTTGCATTCAGACCAAGCGCCAATTGCATTTACATCTCAGGGAGAAACATATCGCAATATAAGAGATCCATCTTAGATTCCCCGCAGAAATTATGGTAGAGTAAAATGGTAATATTCTCCATAGTTATAAATTTATACTCCAAACTCATTATGAATTTGATATAACTGTAATTTTTCTGAAACTAATACGATGCCACGAATTTGAGATATGCCCTTGACTAGCTTGACCAACTTGAAATCGGTGTATATTGGGTCGTTTTGTTGATAATTGAAATCGAGAATTCTAATTTCGTAGGAGCATCTCACTGTGACTTTTGCCAATAGAATACCTAGCACCAGAAACAATATAAGCCTGTTTACGTCCTGTTTTCAAATATATCCGTTTTTTTCCTTCTCAACGTTCGCAGGCGATACAAAATATAATTTTAATGATCAATGAAAATCACGGGATTAGTCAAATGACTCATCAAGAAGAATGAATTCCCTTGTGACAAACAAGTATTCCATTGGCGAAAGTCACATATTTCACTGCTAAAACTATTTTAGACCAAGTCGGCTTTTTACTGTTATTGTTTATTGAGTACCCAAGGAATTACAGGCGATTAACTCTTACTTCTTATGTGCAATGGGGTGGTTTTGCGCTTTCGTTCATACCCAGGAGATTTCACTTTTCTGCGTGGCGCAATGCCTATTTTTACCTGAACTTTACTTGATTTACTTTAATTTCATTGGCTGGGAAGAAAATTATGCTTAAAGTATCAAAAAAAGAGTCGTCTCAGACTTAATGAATGATGTAGATCTTTGGGAGTCTGCATACTTTTTTTTTTAAAGTGGTATAAGGAGTAATCAGAATGTCAGTCACAGTCGGGAGACTTAATTGGATAATAAATAAACGATTTCTATTCCTTGAAAATCCCAGAACAAGAATCCTGGTATTCTACTTCCTAGAAGATGACCCACGGCAGTAATTTGTTTTTGAAACAACGAATAAAGATAGGAATATAACTTGGGTTTGCTAGACAGCTGGAGAGTGACTTAACATTACATTACAGAAAGTCCCAAAATAGCAGGAAACATATGAAATTATTTTTCAAAAGTACGTGTGATTCTACCAAAGAGTTTCAATTCCATTTACACATAATATAAATCAATCTGCAATTAGAAATGCGATTGGTTGCATACTTTTCAGTGATAAATAGGACACTGCAGACTACAAGCACATCTCCACAAAATGAAGGCTGTCCAAACTGAACAATGCCCATATCAAAGGGTTCCCAGACTCCAGAACACATTTTACAGACATGCCCACTCTTTAATGACGTGAGAATTAAAATATGGCCCCAAGAAACAGATCTGAAGGTAATGCTGTGGGGCAATCCTGGGGACCTCCTGCTGACGACTGAATTCATGGAGGCGGCCCACGTTCCTGTATAGACTTATCAACAAAGGAACTGATCGCAGAAGAAGTGATAAATACTACATAAAGTACAAAGGTTACTGTTAAAGCCTATCTATTGTCGGACATCCTCTGACATTTTTTTTTCTGGCATCCTCTAGCATTGTGGTTATTGCATTCTTTACTTTTGCTGTTTACACTTTAAGAGATGACCTGCCAGCAAAGGTTATTCTGAAACATCTTCGTCATCCATGATCGAGCGAATAGTATTTTTTACTCGTCCCAGCGAACGTATTACAGTAAAGATTAATGTATTTAGATCGCTAGTACCAAGTATACGCTTATACGGATGTGAAAGTTGCACATTCAATGCACACATGAAAAGATGTATTCAGGCTTTTCAGAACACATGTTGCAGACGTTTGTTAAGACTAAACTATATACAGGACAAATGTGTTTGTTCGGCAGCAAATAAACAAACTTTCAGGATATCAAGAACCACTTTTATTCTACTGGTGAAACGGCGTAAACGTGTTAGGTTTCGACATGCAACAAGACACGACTCACTTTCTAAAAATGTTTTGCAAGGAACTTTCGAGGATGGAAGGAAAAGAGGGGAGAGGAGAAAATCACCCATTTATAACATCAAAAAATGGTTTGTGTGTTATTTTTCTACATTCCTCAGAATGACTAGGAATAGAGATGTCTGGGCGTCTTATCTGTGTTTATGGCTCCATTAGCGCACCCCTTCGACCCTGACGGGTAATGGGCTTATTATTATTATAGTGCAGGTAACTAAAAGAAAGCTAGACGGTACCTATAAAATATATGCAATGGAGGGGGGGGGTGCGACGAATAACTAAAGAAAAATAATTCTTCGACAACACGTCGACAAGCTCCATGCCATCCATAGTATCTTTTCATTGTTGTTTGGTATACCAAAATATCCAACAATAACCCCCCCCCCCAACTCCTAAGTTATCAATAGTGTACGAACAAATGTTCTTGAACACAGCATGATCATGACGTTTTATAATGGTATTGTGATGTCTGAATACATGACATGCTGAAGTATGAATATATCACATGCTGAAGTCTGAATACATGACATGCTGAAGTATGAATATATCACATGCTGAAGTCTGAATACATGACATGCTGAAGTATGAATATATCACATGCTGAAGTCTGAATACATCACATGCTAAAGTATGAATACATGACATACTGAAGTCTGAATACACATGCTGAAGTCTGAATACATCACAAGCTGAAGTATGAATACATGACAAGCTGAAGTCTGAATACGTCACATGCTGAAGTCTGAATACGTCACATGCTGAAGTCTGAATACGTCACAAGCTGAAGTATGAATACATCACATGCTGAAGTTACGGAACTGAGAACTGTTATCTTCAGAGAAATGATCCCTCACAGATGTTATTAAGACGCAAATATCGTTTGCCTACAATAATATGCAGCTTCAGACTTCATTGCTATTTTGTTCGTTTCATGATTGTTTCAATATACTTGCTGTCCTTATAGACGGTCCACCATTTCAATGTTTATTGACTGCAACAGCGATTATATTTGCATACCTCGTAGCTTGCGTGATATAAATGTCAATGCTTTGACCATGTCTACGAAACACGTCTGTTAATTGTAACATGTTTCAGAAAAAAATTACCAATTCGTACTGAGTGTAATGATTTGAGTAATGGTTGCAGTATAATATATATATAATATAAACCGTACATTTAACTGGCAGTTTAATAAGCCACAAATAATTAAGTTCAATTTGAGTTGTGCTGATATAGTGTTTTTTCTCAATACTAGTTAGTAATTTAGCAGCTTCAGGGAGTTGAGGAGTCACATGATCTCCTTTGACCTATGCTACTGGTTCCCATGCGTGACCGGATTTTTCCATCCGGTCGTATATATGCTGAAGTGCGGTGTTGCATGACAACGCACGATTTGTCTTATGCTAACATGTGGTGCTTTTTACAACCATGTTTAATCTAAGACAACGTTGTGTTTGAACTACATGTCGACACATTATGTATAACACTACGGCAATATAGAATTTAAATCTTGAATATAAAATCACATGCACATGTTTGATTTGTGCATTTATATTCTCTATTTTAAAGTTATATTTCATATACTTCTTTTTAATATGGAAATTTTAGATCACATGAACAAGCTAATCTATTGTCAAGAAAAATTTAGTTAAAGCAGATTATTTCTTTCTGGCAATACTCAAAGTAACAATATCGACCGGATTATAGAAATGTCTTTACACTCTATCACACAGGTTCTCAATACATGTGTCGTGATCCCAAAAAGGGAACGCGATGGATTTTTTGTATGGTCGACAGCTGACACAGTAAGGTGAAAAAATACTTTTTTTTTACATCAATTTTCATATCTATGTGAGGGTGAGTTTTAACGCTTCCGTATTTGAAAATCAAAATGAATTTTTTATTTAAATTATACTGGACATGCCGCCGAAATTGGATGAGTTGAACCATTTGCACAAATAAAACCGCATTTTCGATCTTTGGGCTGCATACTGCTGGAAATCTACTATGATCATTGTCTTGCTACAAGCGGGAGTGTGATCGCGAATTTTGAAGTTTGTTATTGAGTTACAACTTTAACCACCAGGTTACACATGTTGTAAGTTAAATTATATTGCATTCTATTATAGCGAAAAGCCTGTCGATGTGTATTCTTTTACCCTACTAAAGACCTTCCTATAAATGCATTCCTGTTGTGGGTCACTTTATTTCTATAGATCGGGATTGTGGGTCAATTTCTATTTATAAAACGAGGTCGCGGGACGAATAAGTTGGGAACCTGTGCTCTCGTAGAACCGCACACCAGGACTAAATAACTACTCTTATTTTCCACGCTGATGGAACGTACTTCACCATAAAGGTACATTTTAATTAACCAATCGTGTTGATTAGCACCAACTAACATCGATCACAATATTATATCAGGGTTTATGTCATATATCTGCGTCACTGCTAACTATATGTAGGACTATATATAATTATGTGATATCTAGATATGTAATCTCTCTCTATCTCTCTCTCTCTCTCTCTCTCTCTCTCTCTCTCTTCTTTCCCTCAATTTTGCTCATTATCATCTGAATTTACAACCTTCATAACCAAACACGTTATGTATTACTAAAAGATTAATTAATTTCCAAAATGATACAAAAGACTTTAAGTTAAATTGTTGAAGCATTTGAATATATGACAGAAATCTATATGTTTGTAGTGTATAATTCTAGATATCACTGAATATCTAATGAATTATCTGATAAATTCATGTCATTTGGAAGAGAAAAAAGGAGAGGAATGGGTGGGCTTGTGAACAAACAATGATGTTAATCTATGATTTGATCAAATTGATCTAATTATTTCCCAATAGAGTATATTCCAAGTTTTCCATCATCTGTAAAGTGTCTCAATGTCAAGCTGGAGGTCATCTGTTTATATTACAGCCTCCACTTTTATTTCAGATACTAGTTATGATATTTTTTTAATAAAACCCTTTCTTCCATTAGTTTCCAGTGCACTAGCTATATAACGGTGAAATGGGTTATCGATTTTCTTTCTTGCAGAATTTGAAGGTTTTCTTTAGGTACTAGATATTAGATATATTGATTATCCTCTTCGCGCACTGTGAATGCCCATAGATGTTGTGATCTCCGTTTCCCCAAATCTCTCAGGGTATTTCGGCTGATGGTTCCGGTGCTATGTTGGTTCAGTGTTCATTTAGACATTTTTGTTATGAGTTCTCTAAGTGCAACGCCTATTCCGAGACCGTCGACAGTATAGAAGACGCATGTGGTTGTGTCCGTGGGTCTCGCCAATGGCCCACTAAACAAACCACACATGCGGTTCCCGCCAATGGCCCACTAGAGAAGCCACCCATGCAACAGAAACCTTAGTAGATGGCATGTCATTATATTGAGGTTATCTTCTCACAGTTGCATCATGGTTCGTCATCTATACAATTATGCTTCTCATGCTTTAATTTTTTTCTAATGTATTTATTGTTTTGTTATTTGAATAGGCCTATATGTATGCACCCTTTGTCGTGTTGGGAAGGAGCCAGAAATGTATTGTGCAGCACCGGGAGAGAAGGAAACTGACAGAACTTTTTTTTCCTTATGGCTGAAGCCCATCATAGAGGTAAAGTGACTCAGAACGTGCCAATCTTTCTTTTTTTTACATTTGGTTGCATGCCTGGAGCAATAGAGAAGTTCGGCATAACCAGTTTGGGGGTGGGGAATGAGCACAGTGAACCCTATCTTGGCTGCAGTGGCTCGGATCAGTGCATAGGTTAAAACCTACTTTCCTGGTGGTGTGATAGTTATTCTGTGCCTCTGGCCCGGGGTGGGCCGAAAATCCACAGACTTCCCAGCAGTATAATGCCATCACTTAAAGAGTCCATTGGCCGCTGGATCAGCAACCAACCAACAGTATAGAAGACTTTAATTACAGAAAGTAAACAAGTCTTCAATCGTTACGATTATGATTATTGTCGTGCTAATCGTTGGACATTATTTATATACTTCGAATCACCCGCCAAAAATAACCTAGACCGACCAATGAACGGCACAGAAATAAGCAAAATACTAGCCGTCTAAGTCATATGCGCACATATCTGTACTACTCTGTCGACGGTCACGATGAATGTCTTCTGTGGCACAAATATGTTTAACAGTATCCTCGTAGAAACGCCATTCAGGATTTGCCTCTTTTGAGCCTGATTTCCTTGACAGAAAGGAGGCAACTGTACAGTGGGTGACCTGTCTCGGAATTCACTCTAGGGTATGCTCTGGCATACCACATATTCATTCTGTGAGGTATGCTCTGAAAGTCAAGGAGGAACCTTAAAACCACACAGAGTTCAACCAAGGATGATTCGCATTGCTTCGTTTTGGATTCTCAATCTGAGTTTGACTGGGAGTGATATTCAATGGCTGGGAGAACTAGAGCTTCATATAAGATTGCGAGCTATGAGTGTTTAGTGTCAGTCGCTGTCATCACTTTCAAACATAAAAGACCTTTGCTGGTATTGAAAGAACAAGATCAACGTGTTCCCGAAAGCATGAACTACGATAAAATCGTACAAGCATATATTGTAGTGATACATTCCTAACGAGTTGTCTTTGATTATCACTGGATGTTGATAATATTTATTTTTGAATTACTATACTGGACTATTCTTGTATACCGTTTGGTTTGTTACTATATGCGACTATTCTTGTATCCCGTCTGGTTTGTTACTATATGCGACTATTCTTGTATCCCGTCTGGTTTGTTACTATATGCGACTATTCTTGTATCCCGTCTGGTTTGTTACTATATGCGACTATTCTTGTATCCCGTCAGGTTTGTTACTATATGCGACTATTCTTGTATCCCGTCTGGTTTGTTACTATATGCGACTATTCTTGTATCCCGTCTGATTTATTGTGCGAACATCGTACAATTATAATACAGTGTACAAGTAAACTACTGGTATATACATGGATACGAAGAGGAAGTTATAGGTTCTCCAGCAAATGATGATGTGATGATATAAATTCGAGTCCACTGTGAAAATGGAAACATATATCTGGTGCAAAAAATTAATATTGCAACGAATATAAATATTTATCGGTTATGTACCTACCACTTTATTATACAGTTAAGAAACATGGACATCATACTCAAGACACGATTAAGACTCAATATATATCATATGTGCTGTTTTCTCAACATAAAGTACGTCAGGTGGCATGGTACAACTACAAGATCAGAGCTGACGCAGGTGGTAAAAGTACCAACAATTACAAGAACAGAGCTGGTGCAGCTGGCAAAAGTACCAACAATTACAAGAACAGAACAGCTGCAGCTGGCAAAAGTACCAACAAGTCATGGAATACTTAACATTAGAAGGTTAAGATGGATAAGTCATATGCGACAAATGAACAATAACTGCATCCCGCAGTACATTTTTTTGGGTAAACTTTCAGACGAGAGAATAGTTATAGGCAGACAATTCCTGAGATATAAAGACGCATTTAAGACATCAATGAAAGACAATTTTATTAATCATAATGTCTGGAATATGAGGCTGAACAACGACTCGTAAGTAGATTGTCATTCCTAAAAGGCACAGAAGCGTATTTAAAACTGTATAACTTTTCAGAGATAAGCTAAAACACAAATCACGTAACTCCGAGGTAACTATAACTTTATAACTTTAGACTGCAAAACATAGCCACCCCACCCCTACAATGAGTTTTTGTGTAAAACAATATCAATTGATTCATCAATAAGAAATGTAGATACATTGCCTCTATTTATCTACTGTTAATTTTGTTTGTGAATCTGCACTGATCACATTTTAATAATCAGAGTGTCGTAAAGACTAAGGGTACCCCAGCCCTATGCAGTTTTATGTTTAAAAATTAGAAATAAACCAAATATCGGAGGATGTCCGACAAAAAGGAAGTGCCGCAGTAACCAAACAAATAGAGGTAAATGCAAATAAAGTAAATAGGTTACTAGAAAACTATCAATAGAAAATAATAAAATATAGAAAATAACAATAAAACAAAGAACAAATACAATTGTCAACGTGTTGGTCCAATTGGCACCTTTATCAAGACAACAGAAACAGTTTAGAACACAAAACTATAACAAATATAAATAAAATGGGTTTCTCCCACCAGGAAATCAACACCCAGATAATTGTGTTGAAATTGTGTTTCACTGGATCTGTTGTTGCTGGGTGTTGATTTCCTGGTGGGAGAAATCCATTTTTTAAATATTCGTTATGGTTTTGTGTTCTTAACTGTTTTTCTGGTCTTGATAAAGGTCCCAATTGGACCGCCACGTTGACAATTGTATTTATTCTTTGTTTTATTGTTATTTTCTATATTTTATTATTTTATATTGATAGTTTTCTAGTACCCTATTTACTTTATTTGCATTTACATCTGTTTAAAAATTGTAGCCGTCTTCAGGATTTTCTTTTTCATCACTAATTGCTCAGCAGCTTTTCCTGCACAATGTTAATCACATGCTACTGCTAATGTAATTGAGGTTTGTGTACAGTTAAGTCGATATTCCAAGCTTTACTTAGACACAAAAACACTTTCGTTAAGTTCAGCTATCTTCTGAATTCAATTTATGTTTATTACACGCACCTGCAGAATTAATATTAAAGATAGGCACTATTATCTAGTGATTTTGAAATTAGTTTATCTTTCTATTGTAATTTTCACTTGTGCGGCAAAGCGTCGTAAAAAAAGGGTGGGGGGTGGAGAGTTGCAGTTATCTGTCTTTGGTCATTTGGTTCACATTGGCCATGGTCAGCCCGTGTCTCTATTTAATATTTCTGTGATTGTCTCCACCCATTTAATAGGTCTTCTTCGTGCCCTGTAACCCGATCTTCTGCTGTTGTATGCACGAAGTATTGGTTACGTTTGTTTCATTTCATGAGGTGACCAAACCACTTGGTTTGCTGTCTCTATGTGTAAACTTAATATGAGATGGTATATATTTCTTTCCGGATATCATACTTACTTCGTCTGCCTATTCTAGTGACTTTTATAGCTTTACTGAAATATCTCATTTCACACGATGTGATCTTTTTCGCTAGTGTCTTTGTCAAGGGCCATATTTGACATTGATAACATAGAATTAATAAAATATAATTTATCAATTTCCGTTTGGTCCGAAATGGAGGGCAGAGTACATGGGAAGAAGAGAAAGGGAAAACCAAGAAGACGATGGACTAACGACATTAACGATAACATGAATATATCGTTGGAAAATGAAAGCCGCATCGCCCAAGACAGAGAGGGGTTCAGAGAATTCATTAGGAAATCAATGTTCTGGAAAGAATACATCACATGACACAGCCACACAAATTGTTGGGTGTTTTATTGGCTATCGAATTTTAATAACAATGGTTTTAATAACAACGAACAATGTATGTTTGCGTTGGTTTTTATCGGTATCGTAATATAATATGTACTTGAACACAATATCGGAAGTATGTTTGCAATTTGCATTATCCTTTTACTTGTATACTTGAACAGAAGAGATAACATTAATAATTTAATGTATATATATATGAAATCTCCACCAACACATTTTAGCCACATTTCTGCTAGAGCATAGGTGCTATGTGAAAGAAGCTACATTTCAAAATATGGCCACATATTTACAAATGACCAAAATATTATTCTCATGGCTAGTGGCTATAACAAATGGCAAAAACTCGAGACATTTGGCAATAAACCCAGATATGCGTGATGGATAAGATATGGAAATACCGTAAGGATTGGCTAAAGACAAGAAAACAATGACGAAATATGCTTCTTAAAATCCCTATCTAAATATGGAGATGAAAAAATGCAGTTATCATTGCATTTAAAAGTGTGCAGTCGAATTACGGAATTGGTCTGGTACTGTTTTATAGTCTTAGCACAGTTATAATATCGATTTATGTGAGCGAAATAGCTCGCAACCGGATCAATCAATCTTGATTTGAGTTATAAATTTCTTATATTTTATCATAGATTAGTTCCATAATCATTCTTGTCTTTCGTAATTTTTTCTGCAATTTAGTAAGAACTTTAGTAAATGGTTCAGTAGCGGCCAAAAACACTGTATATGTAAATCTACAATAATGACTCTCCAAGAAATCTAGTTGTATATGTGTTACAATAATGACTCCCCATGACGTCTAAATGCTCTGGTTGTTGCTGATGTTAATATATGTATGTATGGTCTTTTGCGTCTTGCAAATTGTCATTTAGCAATACGAAGAAGCAATCCGTTGAATATTGTCTCAGGAATGGGGACTTTGCAAGCGATATCACTATTCTCTTTTTTCTTCCATATCTTTAAACATATTATTTCTGAACAATACTGCTCCTGCAGGCAGGTACTGCCTCCATACATTCCGAATTTCGGTCGTGTTTTTTTCAGTTTTTTGATCTATCTGGAAGCCTTTCATTGAGGATTTACACATGTCGCTATAACTCAGCATTTGTCTACCGTGGGCTCGATGACCTTCAGCCACTACCCCGAATAGTATTTGTTACAGAATGTGGCATGTTTGACATTCTGTGTACGTGCCCAGCCAACATCATCTATTTATAATGAGTGTTTCCAAGGCAGATGGTAGCTGAGTGTGGCGCAACACTTCAATGATGCGTAATGTTGTTGTGTCATTTAATGTTTAAGATCTTGCAGAGACATCTTAGATGAAAGATGTTAAGTCTCATCTCATGTTTGGTGTAGGTAATCCATGATTCAGATTCGTAGTATAGTGTATTCAGCACGCATGTTTGATAGATCTGTATGTTTGTTTTCAATTTTAGCTGATAATATTTCTAAGCTCACTTTGAAAAAAATGGTAGCCACTTTCCCTATATGTGCATTTATTTCATTCTCCAGGGAACAGGGGATGTAATTGTGGATCCTAGGTAGCAAACGTTATCGACTTGCTTTATATAAGGATTGTTTAAAGTGATATGTGTTGGTAATGCAGAACCTTGACACATTGCTGCAGTTTTAGTGATGCTTATTGACATGTCCGGCTCTGTGGCGAAGTGGTACAGTACGCGTCTGTGATGGTCAAGATACCGAGTTCGAACCCCGCCACAGACAATTGTGCATCCGGAACGTTCAAAAAGCAATGGCAAGCTACTGAACGTATTTATATTGCCTAGAAAATCACCACAGCTAACAAATGCTGGGTTTATAGCTACTTCCTGAATAGGATCTGCTACGAATTTTTTGTCATATAGTCATGGCCCTTGTATTGCTTTCAATTTGGGACTGCAAGGTGTACCACTAGTGCAGCATCATCGACAAAGAGAAATTCTGAGTATTTCTGATGTTTTCGTCTTCGCTCTGAGACGTGCTAAGTTGAAGAGTGATCCATTGTAACATGTGCTGATAGAAACGTCACCTGCTGCATCTGCAAGAGCATGTTTCAGAAGCGCTGCCAAGACGATTCCGAAGTGGGCTATATCGCACACCTGCTCTCCTCCACTCTCTACTGCGAAGAAATAGACGTGTTATCCTCGAACGATACGAGATCATGTCGGTGGTGGATCTTTTGGCTCTGAAACCCCACTCTGACTCTGGCAAGACACGTTCTGCAAGCAGTTGGAGTGGCTTTAGAAGGATATGTGCAAAAACCTTCCCGGTGATGCTGAGATGGGAGATTCATCTGTAGTTACTTTAGTCACCTTTGTCACCCTTGTTCTGGTAGTTATTATCAAATGTGAATATCTGCTACAATAATGACTCATGAATCTTAATTATCGCGTTTTAACTCAATAACCATTTTTTTGTAGCTAGAATCATGGCCGGAATCCATTTCTGCAGCATTCATTGAAAGAATGTGACGTAAAAAAGTAATGTCATATTCAGCGACTCTAGATGATGACATGTATACAGAAAATGATACATTATAAAAAATATTATTTCATTTGGAAGCCGACATTTTCATTGAGACGTTTGACCAGGTAACATTCTTGTACAAAACATCAATCTATATTTGCTCAAATGGTTAGTTTGGCGAGAATATAATCACAACTTCCACATTCATAAATCATCATCTTAGTTCCCGTCCAGCAAATTGTACAGTGAAAGAATGTCCTGATCGGGAAGCAGGAACTGCGACAGAACGAAAGGGATGAATAGGCACTTTAACATGTTTTGGAAGTGAGTTCTGAGTTTCAGACTCATTAGAAGAAGCTATTGCTTCTTCATATGACAGTGGCATGGGAAGATGAGTTTTTCTCGATTGTCTGGCATGTTCACGTTTCAAGATCATTAACTCTAGTTGTCTTCGGCGTTCTTCTTGATATTTTTCCTCGTGTTCTTCTAAATCGTTGAAAAGATTGACTGTCTCTCTTTGATGGGCCTGATTTGGAATAAAAAACGAGAGTAAGAATCTGGTTAAAAATCGTTTTTCATACAACACAGAAACCATTCAAGCAATTGTTATTAAGTCTAATGCATTAAAATAACACAGCTTAATAAGGTGATGTTATGAGTGATTAGGTCTCTTAAAAATACAGAAATAATATACACACATTAAGTGATGAAATCTCATAAAACACAGAAATAATTTATACACATCAAGTGATGAAATCTCATAAAACACAAAAATAATTTATAAACATCAAGTGATGAAATTTCATAAAACACAGAAATAATTTATACACATCAAGTGATGAAATCTCATAAAACACAGAAATAATGTATACACATCAAGTGATGAAATCTCATAAAACACAGAAATAATTTATACACATCAAGTGATGAAATCTTATAAAACACAGAAATAATTGAGCCAGAATGTATTACGTCTAATAAAACGTAAAGGTAATATGAGTTATGAACCGGCGTAATAGTATACGTTTTTCCATAAGTGCTCAGCTGCCTAGTCAGTGGTTGACTAGAAACAGCTTGAATAGCATCCCCTGCCACATTTGCTCAGTAGAGATGTTGCTATCCCTCAACCTTCACAGAGCATAAACCGTGGTACCTTACTTCCAGATAGTTGGATGAACCATGTAAGTAATATTTTTTTTATTTCGTCTAATAAAATAAAATAAAATAAAACAGCCACAGCTTAATATAGTAATTTGATTAGTAATTTAATTTGATCTCATATTACACAGGTATTGCTATAGCAATAATTTAGGACGTCTAATACATACAATAATATATCTAGTGTCCAGAGCAAGTCTAACCAATTTAACACTTTTGTAATGTGATTTCTTATTGTATATTGGCTGTCACTAAGTAATGTGATAATTTAGTGCTTTTATGTCATTCAAAAATGGTGACCACCAAGGTGCGTTGTGAGTGAATGAAACAGAAATCCCTCAGGATAGGTCAGTTAAGTAAAGTGGATGTTCCAGTAATTGTCATCTCACTTTGACATTTCTGTCTTGGGATAATCGGGTAGTTTATGTTGTGGTATTGTCATTATGGAACCGTATTCCTCTAATCAGAAGATCTGAACATTTTCTTGCAATAGCATACAGAGGCATCAATAGAGCATTGAAGAAGGATACTGCATTTACATCGTCTTCTTTCTTAAGGAAATTGGTTAACCCTAATCTTTGATAATCCCTGAACTGTGTGAGCATAATCTTTCTTACTCTGGGCCCAATTTTAAGTGTTTTGGCAGAAGGTGAGGACGATGTCTCCACTTTATTGATACAAAATTTGGACAGCGCGTAGTTGTGTGTGTTTTTTTTAAATTTTCTTGATGAGGAGGGGGGATGAAAAGTATGTTTTCTAAAGCACAGATTGTACATAATTGCACAGAATTGTACAGAGAATTACACATAATTGCACAGAATTTTACAATTGCACAGAATTTTACAATTGTACTGAATTTCAAAGAATTTTACAATTGTACAGAATTTCAAATAATTGTACAATTGTACAGAATTGCACAGAATTGTACAACTATACATAATTGCACAAAATTGTACAATCGTACATAATTTCATGGAATTGTGCAAGTGCACAGAAGCAAACATGCATTAGGTGGAGAAATGATTTGAGCTAAACGGCTAATAACGATAGAACTGTTGCAACTCCAATAGGTTGTTCACATGGTTCAGTCTACAGCATAATATAACAAATTGAGATTTTGGATAGTGTTCTCACAATTGATACCTAGAGAGCTGCGATTCCAAGATGAACCGATCGGGCATGCTCGTAAAGCATCTTTGTCAATGTGCAGATAAATGGCGATAAGTTGCCCATTGATAATACACTCAGCATGTCTTCTGCAGTTCCCTTCCCACCACCAAAAACATACGCCCAACTATTCGTTGTTCAAATTCCTTGTACACGTTTCAAGTACGGTTGTTATTTTGTATAAGTACTGCTCATGCTTGTATAATAATTACTGGTACATCTATCATCTGCCACACACATTCACCACATAAATTAATATTTAACCTCATAACCGATCCTTTAAAATTACTTGCTGCGTTTCGATTCTGTTTCATAGTAATGTTTGTCTTACTTATTCACGTCCTCTCGAATATTACTATGTTTGTGTCATGTGACGTATTCTTTCCAAAACGTTGTCTTCCCAATGAACTCTCCAAACCTCTCTCTGTCTTGAACGATGGGGCTTGCATTTTCCAACGATGTATTAATGTTTTTATATTTAATGTCGTCAGTCCATCGTCTTCTTGTCTGCCCTTTCTCCTCTACCCAGCCACTCTGCATTCCTTTATTTGCCTTTCTAAACAGTTTTGTCTCTTTATATGACAAAACAGGTGTAGTTTTCATTTTGTTATTGTGTTTAGTAACCAATACTCTGGAATCTTCAATATGTTTATAATATCTGAGTTTCTCTTTTATTTCGTCCATGATATTCTAAGTATATTTCTGTAACACTTCATCTCAAATGCATTGATATTCTTTGCCGCTGCTTTACTTAGTGACCATATTTCGCTAATGTTGCAACCGGAAAAATAAAAGTTCGTAACATTAGCAATTTCGTTTCTATTTTGCTGTTTTTCCATGTTTTTCAACCGTGTTATTTTACAATAAGCCATTGCCAATCTCTTCCTTACATTATGTTTAGCACTGCAAAATGCAAAATAAAAATATAGTCATACCTCCCTTACCCTTGAGTGTGTCTACAAGAAATAAAGTGGGTACCCCCCCCCCCAATATATTTCAAAATATAATTTAAAGATGTTTTGGTACTAGATAAAATCATTGCTTAAAAATGAATTAAAAATAGTTTTACGGTCTTTCAGTAGAAGATGTCGGTCTCAAACATACAATATGTGCCGCCGTACTCTTAGTAATTCATTAGTATATTTTCGGTGCATATGCAGTGTCTTATGAACTGTCTACTACTAACTACTTCTAAACCTAACATAAAGCTGCTCTAGTATGTTTGCCTGTTACTCGGACATTAATTGCTCTTAATCATTATAACATTTGTCGTGCTTGAGAGTGAGTCGTAGTAAATAATATGCAATAAAAAGAGTCCGTTAATTATGCACGTCTAATTCCTTTGGACTTATGTTCAGTTTCTAACGACCTGCTACTGATAATTCCTTTGGACGTGTCTAGTTTCTTACGAATTGCTCTTGCCAATTCCTTTGGAAATATGTATATTTTCTAACGACCTGCTACAGCTAATTACTTTCGAGGTATGTCTATTTTCTCACGACCTGCTACATCTAATCCTAACCCCCGACATTCATTCCAGTATGTGCTCATCTTACTCATTCATAACTTTACTAATTCACTACATCTTGCAGCTGCACTACATTTTCTACAGAAGCTCGGTGGAAGGTTTGTTACTCTCTTATTCGTTGTTTTCATGCACACTATAACCGCTTTTATTAGGACACTTGCCCCTAATCTCATTTCTGAAGTCGTATCTACGGTTGTGTAAGCATATAAATGACTCAAATATACAGTAACATACCTTTTCATCAGTTGTAATAGTATCAGGCGTTCCTGGTAACTCCAACTCCAATTCCGCCACACTTGCAGACACTGTGTTAACAGCTGGTGTCGTAGTCATATTTCGTCTGAATGGTGTGACCATAGACGTCTGTCTTTCCGATAGAACAGAACATGTGGTAGATGTAGAATCTATCGGATGAACTTTCTGTTTAGAACGATCTGTCGGAGAGTTACATACTTCTACTCCAGAATCTATAGATGGATTCTCGTCCTTTTTCTGTTCTCCAATAACAGTTTTCAGGGAATTAAATGTCTTCTTTTTTTTCATATTCATCGTAAGCTTCTGAATAAACTCTTGCGCTTTCTGATTCCTCAATATAATCTTTTTTTGTAATTCCTCTCGTTTTGGTTGCGGCAATCTAACCCTAGATTGAGCATGCGAATAGTAAAGAGTAAAATTGTTGACTACAATAGGAACTGTGAAAGCCACAGTTAAAACTCCGCAAAGTACACACATAGATCCAATAACATATCCACCTTCAGTTCTCGGGACTTTATCCCCATAGCCTACGGTTGTCATAGTTACCAACGCCCACCAGAAAGCGATGGGAATATTGTTAAAAGTACTGTTTTCCGTGTAGAAAATAACACTGGCAAAAATCAGAACACCGGTGAACAGAAAAATAACCATCAGAAGAAGTTCTTTAGTGCTCACTTTTATTGTGTAGACGAGAATTTTGAAGGCTGTATAATGCTTCATCAATTTAAAAATACGCAACACTCTGATTATCCTTAAAGCCAGCACAACTTTGATTACTTGCGAGCTTTTATCTGAAGGGTCAACAGATTTAATAATTATGGAAGATAAGTGAGGCAGCAAACACAGTATATCTATAACGTTAAGTGTCTCCTTGAGGAAGGCAAATTTCTTTGGAGCAAAGTAAAAGCGTAAAATATATTCCACTAGGAAAAATCCAAGACAGATATAGTCTAAATAGACCATTGCCTCGTGAGGTTCAGACTCATCATATGTTAACTCTTCCTTTATGTTATATCTACAGCAACACGTGTCTGCTAAAGACATGGAACATGAGGTGGAGCTTGTACTCGCGGTGAGGTTCAATCCTTTTATGGGAAATCTGAACAAGCTGTGTGTTTCTAAGACGAAGACGGCGATGGAGAGTAGGACAAAGAACATTGATGTGATTGCGTAAATCTGAGGAAAGACAGAGATTATGTATAGTAATTCTGTTGTACGCATATATCAATAAATCATACGTTTCCCTCTTTCCGCAACTTGGCTTGAAGTTTATTTGGCTATGGTGTTATGTCAATATGTTATTATTGACCGACGATATATCTAAAGGTAATTAATGTGGGCATTGTTACACCGGCAGTCTACATTTTCTAGAAAACACGATATACAATTCCTTAGGATGGATACATCTAGGAGCAGTAGGACATTATTTCCAGTTGAACTGGACATCGCACCTTAAATCATCTGACTAGAAAGACAGTGCACCAATAACCCAATCCTTAATTCTTCTTCTTCCACATTCATTCTTAAACTCCTGAAGATTAGCAGGATGTAGTACGGAGAACGGAATGTGTTGTGGCACAGTTTAAAACTTAGCGACAATATATGCATCTATTCACCTGACACATTCGACATGAGCTTCGTTTCTGGATCATATATGGGATGGGGCAGCTATAAACACCATCTCAAACATATAGCCCCATCTCAAACACCTCATTAGTCGCCTCTTGTGACATGCATGACATGTAATAATGTTAATATTCTTTGCTTCCCTCTTGGATCCTGTCATTACATGGGCAAGCCCTTATATCATTAAGTGAATTACATGTATATACAATAATTTATAATGACATTATATTGAGAAAATAAGGAAAACACGGACAATTATTAATAAGACTAAACAAATCCAAAATAATCATATAATAATCATCAATGATACAATTGACAATCCATTAGTGAGCAGCTTAAATAGGAAAGCAAGATGGAAAGAATACGCCCAGGAATTATACAACCTGAACATCGTAACATAATATAAACCCAACAACGATCAAAAAGACATACAAACCACAGACATACTAAATATATACTAAATATAAGATATACTAAATCAAGAAATAGATGAAGCCTTAAAACATAGCCCAAGTAATAAATCACCAGAAGGGAAGGGACTGTCTACCAAGCACAGCAATAAAAACATGTAGAAATACAGGGGCCCAGTGGTTAGCCAGATTATTCAAAATAGCCTTGGCAGAAGGAAAAGTACCAGACGACTGGAAAAATCAGTAATTGTACCAATATGGAAACACAAAGGTAGTAAGAGAGTGAATCATATAGAGGATATCCCCTTCTTAAGTCATACAGGTAAAATCTACGCAAAAATAATAGAACAGCGAATGCGATACATTGCAGAACCACAGCTGCGTACAGTTCAATTTGGCTTCAGAAGTGGACAAGCTGTACAGACGCACTATTCAGACTGAAACAACTATGTGAAAAAGCAATCAAATACAATCAAGATCTAAACACAGTATGTGTAGACAAGGAAAAGAAGTTCGACAGAGTAGATAGAAACCTTAGAAACATTCTCTTAGAAACCTTAGAAAATTATAACACCAGAGGACAGCTGTTAGATAACATAAACGCGCTATACAAAGATGTAAATGCTTAGTAAGAACAACATATGGAAGGACTGAACCTTTTGAAACAAAATCTGGAGTAAGACAAGGATGCGTGCTTTCGCCTATACTTTTCCACAGTGTAAAAATGGACAGAATAATAAAAGAAGCTCACATCAACAAAGAGAAAAACATTGCAAGTAAACCTGATGAGGAACTTAATAATGAAATCAACAAACTACTATTTGTCGACGACCAATGTCTAATATACAGAGATGAGGAAAATTTGCAAATCCATATTAATACATTGATATTAGCATGTTATAAGTTCTCATGTGACATATTCTTTTCAGAACCTGGTCTTCCATATGGATTCTCTGAACATTGTGAGATTTTTTGCGAGTTGTCCTGTCGCAGCTAGAGACATGTTTAAGCAATCTGATATAACACTGCACTATAGTCGTCTTGGGCGCCCTCTTCCCCTCATGTTAGAAGTACAACATGAAAATTAACGTACAAAAAGCAGAAGTTCTGAAAATTAGTAAGTCTGCAACACCAATGGAATTAACAATAGATAATACCAAAGCGAAACAAACCAAACATTTAAATATCTAGGCACCATTTTTGCCAAAATTAGAAGACTAGACGGTGAAATAGAGATAAGATTTCAGAAAGCAAAATCAGTGACTTACCAACTTTCACTATTATTTCTTCACCTAAAGATTAAGATGGAAATCAAAAGACAGATATATCTAAAATTTTTGTACGAACAAAATACTACCAATGTCGAACATGGTCTTTAACAGCCTCGCATCAAAGGGAAATCGTTACTTGTGAAATGAAGTGTATGAAAAAAGTTGCAATGGTCCCTAAACTCTGAACTAGATAAAAGAAGAAAAGAAAAAATTAGGAAAAGAGTTGGTATAATGTCCTGTATTGAACATATTGAAAGACATAAATGATTCGGTCACCTTATGAGAATGAACCCAAACCAAATACCAATAAGAACATATAACAAAATAATCATCAGCATGAAGTTTCATGCCGGCTGGCGTAGGCGATCATAGATCACCACGGCTCTTTATCTCCAGTGTTATGTATCAGGATCTTTGTTATTTCTCTGGCATGCCATGTTGATAAACTGTCTAATATTTTCTCACTATCACGCCCTCTCTTTCTCTTGCCTTCAATCTTGCCTGTTGCAACGTGGTCTACAGAAGTCCTTGTCTCATAAAAGTGAAGATTGTGGCCAAAAAAGGGAAGATTGTCTTTTTTTCTTATATTATTGAATAAGTTCCGTCTCGCATTTGACTCTGTCAACACCTCCACATTAGTTTTCCTGGCAGTCTATGGTATTCTCAACATTCTTCTATAGAACTACATCTCTACTTTCCCACTATCATGTTTGTTCATTGTCCACGACTCGCATCCATATGTTAGTATAGGAGTTATGTAGAACTGCAGAGCTCTCTTCCTCATATCTAATGACAGGGTCATATTACACAATATATTTTTCATTTTTCTGAATGCTGTTTTTATCTGCCCTATTCTGCTTCTTATTTCTGTTGCACGTACTGCGTATGATGTTATTGATATTTCTAAATACTTAACTGGTGGATCAGTTTTAATACTATGTTGTTCACTTTGATCTTGGTATTTTGTTTCTTTGAAAAAACCATAAGTTCTGTAGTCGTGACATTAACGAAGAGACCAGTATGCTACTTTCTGTGTTATCCGTATATCTTAAATTATTCATTTTATGTTGTCCCACTGATATTCCTGGGCTATTAACAATGGCACGCATCATGTTTTCACTGTATAAAGAGATCAAGTCTGGTGAAAGTGCACATCCCTGCCTAACACCTTGTTCTATATGTTGAGAGGGATAAAATTGATTTCCTACTCCTTTTGCAAAGCATGCACTCATGTGTCCCAACATAAAGTATTGTCAAAGGCTGTGGATATAAATGAATATCCCCCATATGGATGTAGAAAGCAACGGGAAACTGCCGCATCATTCTCCCAAGAAGAAAGTAATAGTGACACACAGGAGTAGGTCTACAGTATGTAATATTAATATTGTAACGTGGAACGTACGATCGTTAGCACAGAATGGAAAAACCAAACAATATTAAACGAGAAATAGAAAGAATGGAAGTAAATATCGTAGTGGAATGGGTGAGATGATAGTGCACTGGGGAAGGAGAGATACAATCAGAAACAAAAGAATATCCGGACATAAAGACACAGGCAGACCAAGAAAACGATGGATATAAAACATCAAAATAACCTTGAACAAACGTGGACTTAATGCAACCGAGGAGACATATACTGCCTTGAAACGACAACTGAAGCCCCCACAGCTACTCTTAATGGCAAGTGTGAACTGCCAACTATCATTCACCTGAGAATAAACAACAAACTAAACAAACCTCAATTAAGTACAAAATAATAAATGAAAATGTTAAACTAAATACAAAATACAGAAGATGTTATTTAGAGCTATAATAATTAAAGTACAAAAAACGATGAAACTTGTATATATACATACATAACAATGAGTATGCCACGAATATGTGGTAGAAATGTGAATGCGGCAGAAAATGAATACAAAACGTGATTGTATCACCTTGGCTTCTCTTGAGGAAGACGGGTCAGCCAAGAATATCCACATTTTCTTTTTAAACTGCATATATGGCGATGGTTTTTCCCCAAATGCGTCTGTGTCCACTTTGAAGGTAAAACTATCATCAATTGCTGCAAGAGTTTCTTTATTTTCTTTAAAACGGTTGTAGTGACCCCAACAGCATGGTTCTATATCTAGCTCTGTCAGACCCCAGAATTCAAGTTCCTGAAGAAATAGCAATTTCCATACAAAATTATATTTTGAAACCATACAATACAGCTAATTAAAATCATAACCAGAACTATAACTACATTCTTCCCCAAAGACTCAACAAATACACCTAATTTTCCAAATACCTCTTAATGACTCCTAGTACCTTTACTGTTAGTCTTGAGTTCTCAAGCGGGTTTAAAAATGCATTGATGGAGTTAGGCCTATTAGAGGATGCAGCCCGTGTTTCTTTCTGTGTCTACGCCCAGAATGCATGATTTTATAGTGAAGATTGACATTGCTGGAAGCGAGTGGCGTACCTAACGAGTCCTAAAGAAGAATTTTTAAAAATTTGCTCGACAGAAGCAAATATGATTGATGACGTCTTGAGTAATCTAGCTAGAACATTTGTCGCTCTGGTGTACTGACTACAAGGCAGTATCAATCCCACTAAAGCAAAGATCTTCTGGTTCTTTCTGAAGAACATTGTCACAGACACAGTACAAGCTGCCACCTGCATGGTCATCAACATTTACATGGAGCAGACTATGAAATATCTAGGCATCACTTTTGATAGAAGTCTATCTTTTGCGAAACATGTGGACAATGTCATTCAGAAAGCTGGTAAGGGTGTCCGTGCAGTCACAATCATGGCGTCTGCAGAGATGTCACAGCGAACCCTTTTTTCAGATGATGCTGGCAGTGGTATTATCTGTGGTGGACTATGGTTTATATGTACTTACACTGTCGTAAACACAGGTGGATAGATTTGATATATTAATAACCAAATGGTCGGAGAGTGTACGATAAAGTGGAGGGTGCCGCAGTAACCAAAGTAACAAATAGTAATGCAAAATAAGATAAACAGGTTACATGGAATACCTAACTATGAACAAATCTAGATAAAAATGTATATAAGAAATATGCAATAAAACAAAACATGACAATTTTCCATACGTTGCGGTCATATTGGGTTCTTTTTCAAGAAACACACACAAAAAACAACAACACCAAACCATAAATATATTAACTGCTAAAATGACTTGATCCTGTCTCTCATACCAAAGAAGCAAGGTTCACTTGACAGCTATCCCTTATCGACGCCTTGCTGAAGACCTTAGTTGAGGGGAGGCGAGTAAAATGTAGGCAGAGATACAAGTGGGAGAGAAGCAGCTTGAGATGGACAGGTTACAGTCTAACAGAGTGCACACCATAATAATAGACAGTGGATGTTGGAGGTCCGCTGAAGCCAACCTTCGTTGCGGAGACGGCATTTGATGATGATGAAAGTTTTAGCTAAATCTGTTAGAGTAGGTCCGGTAAAGTAACCAGGAGTTGTAGTGAACTATGATGACCCCGGATGGATTCATAGTTGCCACTTATTTCGTCTTTAAGTAAACCAGATCCATAGTTCAAGTAACTAAAGTATTTTACATAAAGAAAGCATCACACGAAAATCTACGGCCAGTAGTATTATAGAATGATTTCAACTGTAAAGACCTTCCAACGGAATGAATTAGGACCCCCATTCGTTGCGTTTTTTATTATTGTTTGACTTTCAGTTGGTCCCTATATATATACTTGGAATCTCATGCCATCAATAGCCAAGGCGATTTCAAGTATATAAATAGTGACTAACCGAAATACAAACAATAATCAAAAACGTAATAAATGGTACCCTAATTCATTCTGTTGGAATGTCTTCTATTTTCAGGCGGTCTCGGTTATATAAACTGAACTACTTATTGGACAATATAAATATCAGCATGCAAGTCAACATTTTATAACATACGCAAGCGCGTAGATAAAAGGTAGTGCGGTTGAAGGGTTTTAGCACCCGCTCCCCAGAATTAGGTCAATAGAATTTGACATGCAGTACGAATGAAACATCAAGTCTTCAAAGGGGTAACCCCTATCACACCAATACTAGAACCCCTACTTAAGCAGAAAAAATGTATTAATTCCACACAATGAAACGAGTAGCGCTTATTGGGACCTGACTTCTTTTTATTTAACCTTATCTACTTTTTATCTACTACCTTACATAATATATTTCTACTATCTCTCAGCTACACATGTAAAACGTATCTAAGAGACACACGTGATAGTCTGTCAGATAAGTGTCAGAAGTGGTCAGCGTTACAACAGGAATCAGAATGAGAAATACAGATATCACATGTTTGTTAGGAAAAAAACAATTGACATGAAAATAATAAACAACCGTCATTTTATATTTTTCCGTCACTGAATATTGTAATGGCCTATGTGATAAAGGCCACATGCTCTTGCTGTCGCCACGTCTTGTTCAGGGAGCATATTAAATATTTTAAAAAATGTGCTTTATGACAGAAAAAACCCACAGACCTTACCGGAGATAACTCTGAACGTCAACGGTGTGAGACGAACGCTCTAACTTCTCTGCCATGCACCGCACAAGGAAACAAGACACGTGAATAGAAAATTGATCATCTTATGGACATTTATCCTTCTTAAGTTTGTCTGGAATATGCAAATATTTCAAATTTTATCTCTTCTATAAACTTGACTGTGTTTTCTAAGTCTTACAGATGTCCATAGAGTTTTTCTTCCAGTGCTTTTTCTCTTAGCGAGTCTATTTGCTCACGACCGACAACAATGGAAGTCGCAACAATGTTTTTGCTCACGACCGTCAACAATGGAAGTCGCAACAGTATATTTGCTGATGACCATCAATAGTAAAAGTCGTAACAGATCGCATGTAAACATCCACTCTGAGCAGGTCTTATTTAACTTATCGAGAGAAACATACCATCTGCCTACGCTGTTGCGTGTCACTACGAGAGGATTCTCATGCATGATTTGCAAAAATATGTGTGATGAGTCATTGAAAAGAATGAAGCATCCGCTAGTAGTGGCACACAGTAGGATAGTGTTATGGCGTGTGTCTGCCGATATGTCTAAAGGCTTTCGAAGCGCGGATGTTTCGAAAGATTTCTTATGACTTCTATTGTGGACGGTTATGATTTCCCTCAGTATTTCAGATTCGAGATATTTTTGAAGTACATGTCCAGCAATCGAAGGTTCGTGTCAACATGGCCGTGTTACCAATCTTGAAATTCGTATTCATGTAGTTGCAGAGTCGGATGTGTCCTGTACTCACGAGAATAAAATTAAATATTTTATCAAATAGCGTCTGCACTATATAAATATCTGATCTGAAAAAGTGAGAGACAAGGACAAAAATGGATGGATAATGTTGAAGATATTACGACACTAGGTGTTTACACTGGGAATTTTTTCTGCCAGAGGGTAAATTAAAAACATTACACTGTACATGACGTGGCGACATCAACAGCATGCGGTCTTTATCACACAGCTACAATCCATAACGGGAAACATGCAGTATTTGACAGTTGAAAGTTTTCATATCGAAATCTTCAACACAATACAGGTAACGAGTTTATTACCTTCCTGCTGTTTTTTCACGACATAACTCGAGGTGATGTAGTTTTGCTAATCACTGGAAACACACGTAATAGCACACACACACACACACACACACACAAATCAATGTTTCGAGCAAAATGTCTTATCAAGAACACACACAAAAACTACCAATAAGAACGACACTATTCACGTTCACATGACAGAGCTTAATATATCAATAACCCGCAAGAGTTATATTTATATAAGAGAAGATCACAGGTGAGACGACACAAACGAAATAATCGGACAAAACACACTCAAATATCGGTGAAACAAGACAGAAAATTTACGAAGCAACAAAATATCCATACGACTGACGGGCATTGATCGCAAATAGTTAAGTCGTGTAAATGTATATATATACATATATATATATATATATTTATATATATAGCGATTCTCAAGTGCATGACGGGTGCCGTCATCTCAGAAGTGCTACTTAATGGTTCTCATCTGAATTTCACGAGCAGCCCTTTTTCATGACGTACTTGACCAGACAAGAGATGAATAGTAAAGAAGAATCAACTTTCGCAACAATACAATTCAGTAGGGACCAGCACTGTAGTGAGCCCATCTCATCGATTGATGAAGCTGATGATAACGGATCATGTTAAATTTGATTGAGTACAACACTCTTCATTTGAGCGAGATAGTTGTTATTCCGATCACACTTCATCAAATGAAGGTGCTTGTAGTGTCTGCGATATGATCATGAAAGCGTTAATTGCATGGAAACAAATATCATGGCGTCTGTTTAACAGGAGTGGTCTATTGCCAAAGCGACAAGGCGTGGTATTGCTTTTTGTTTATATTTTACACATCCGGTTATTTATTGATTGTTTCTGCGAGGTATTTTTTTATTCTACCTGAAATAATAGATAACGTTTAATTTGCAAAGAAATTCACGATCAACATGGATGCAGAAAGAAACAAGGGGAACGGATATTACATGGGTAACTTGGACACAGAAGGAAACATAGGGAACAGATATTACATTGAAAACATGGACGCAGAAATAATTTCGATAGTATCATGTGCAGGACATTGGTACAGTACAGTGACATGTACAATATTTGTTTTTCTACTATTTAAAACCTGTTAGATGTCTTAATTAGGAAGCTTCAATTCTTTTCGGTCAAAATTTTTTAAATTTTATTTACAGAAATATCTAGAACCGTTATCCCGAACAGATGAAGAATATAGTTTCTGCTGAACCCTAGAGACTCCATAGATAATCTCAGACATAATCACGTAATGAACTGAATTATTGATATTGTAACATGTAAAGCCAGTAATACGGTAATGAAGTTTTGCCAAATTACAAATGTGTGTGTAATAATTATACACAAACAACGACGTTTCGACCAAATGCCCTTCATCAAGATTACATACACAATAGAAAACGACAAGTAAGAACGATACTAAAGGCGTTCGCATGACCGAGTAAAATCTAATGTGATGATGAACCGAAATGATTGAAACTATGTCAGAGTTGAAACAACTCGGACAAGGAATACACAAAACATAGCAACATATATGCGAAACGAGACAAACAAATATATGACGGAACAACGAGATACCATCCATAAGACTGACGTTCATTGATCCCGACGGGTTTGAGAGTGCCAAAATGATATATGAAGCGCGAGACTGCTCCTGTCGTCAGAGAAGCATGACTTAATTGTTGTAACTTGAATGGTCTGGGCGTCCCGGTTGCCTGGGCCATGTCCATGGGATAATGAAAATCGAAGAATCTGCCTTTTTGTTCAAGACATTAATTTATAGATAAGTAAATTAAATGTAACCGAAACTCTTTTATTTTCACCTCATCATTACAAAGTGCATATTGTATGTCAATAATTGAGTCCTGAAACGTAGACCATTACTTGTATCATGGATACATAATCATAAATGGTTGTATGTGTGAACCAGAAGTTTAATGGCGAGTAGGAATGGATAAAAGCAGTTTCAATGGCATGAGAAAACTACCAACATACAAACAAATCACAAACTAAACATTAGAATTGTAAAATGTTACAAGTATCGAAAGTAAATGAGAGTCTATATTAATGGGTGGTTCAGAATCATAGATAATGAATCAGAATTTATGCCTTTCAGATTATATATATATAGCCGAATAGGAAGAACTTCATTGAAAGAAAACAAAGATAACAGCACTGCACATTAAAAATAACTTAGAAGAAATATAAAATATAGCAAATAAAATATTTTGAACATATTAAAATACATGACACCTTTTTGAAGACCTTAGTTTAAGGTTTAGTTCTGTGGCGGGAAGTAAGAGGTAGACATATATACAAACATGAGGAAAGCATCATAAGATGGAAATGATCAAGTCTAGCATTGTGCACCATCAAGCAAGTGACAGTGTTAAAGTTCCGTTGCAAGCAAACTTCGATGCTGAAACGGTACTAGCTGATGATGGTATTATGAAGACTGGGAGCAGTCTGTAATGTCATGTTTCCTAAATAGCAACAGAGCAATCATCGTATTCGATTTAGGACAAAAACTTATTTTTGTAATACTTATACCTATTTTTGTTCATTTTGATATTTGCTCTGTGTTACCCCAACCACGCATATCCAGTTTAGGGTTATTACCCGACACTGGAACTTTTATCTCTTGACATAAACCGGGACGGAATCGAGCAACTTATGTTCATATTACAGATTAACGTCTCGAAGTTCAACCATCAATAATGACAAGGACATAAACGTGACCGGCACAAATGTCAGAGATGTCGCTTAGTCAAGCTTCTTGAAACAAAGAAATGTCTAGGCATGTGAAGAACAAGGGAGGGATTGAGAATATTGATGGGAAAATGACAGATCGACAATCGGCTCAGATAATGTGGCTAGTATTTTTTATAGTTGTTCTCAAGGATGGATTTAGTACACAAATAAAGGTAGGGTGACTAGGTTGGGTCTGATAGAATATGTTGGGTCTGTCGGTTATCCCATCAATTGTGAAATCGTGTCAATGAGAATGATAATGAGTTTTTTTTTGCTTGTATTCCGTTTCTTCTTCTTCAGCGTTCATTTTTAAACTCCCGCTGGATCTCTCTTGTAACAGAACCATGGTCCTACTAGATTTCCAGCAGGATATATTCCAGAGAATAAAAATGCGTTGTGTCACTGTTTTATTTGCGCCATTGGCCTGACACATCCGTCTTCAGCGGAGTATTCCGTTTGACGTGTATCTTCTCTATTTTCTTTCTTATGTTTTTCGAAAAAGGCATCAAAAAAGAGTTTTAACAATAATTAGGACGAACATTTCGATCATTTACAAGTTAGTGAGCACAAACAATCATCATCAGATACCATCTAAACTTAGTAGTTCTGTTGAAGGAGCACTGATGGTATGTCGAAATTATTTATAATTTCATGTACGCTGAGGACTTGGTGGTGTGGTGTGTAGAAGAAAATCTAAAGATTGGCAACAACAAAATACGTAAGGCAGCAGACAACATAGCAGCATGGGCAGATAAATGGATGGTAAAGATAAATGCTGAAAAGTCATCAACAACACTCTTCACACTCTCAAATAAGGACAAAGCAGGAGAAATAAAACTCGGAAATGTACATATCCAAACAGAAGACGAGCCGGTGTACTTAGGCACTACGCTAGATAAGAGACTGACATGGAGGCCTCACATTGAGAAAATAGAAGCAAAGGCAAGAAAGAAACTTGCCTTCCTGCGGAAATTGGCAGGAACAAACTAGAGGGGAGGGGCCAATGAGGCAACTTTAAAGAAGGTATATACTAGTGCAATTAGACCAGTACTAGAATATGGATCAACAGCATGGACTTCAGCAGCCAACTCCCAGCTACAAGCCCTGAACAAAGTACAAAATTAAGCACTTCGCCTTATCACAGGTGCCATGAAGACCTCTCCCATAAATGAAATGGAAAACATTACAGGCATCACCCCCTTACCATACAGGCGAGACACTAAGACCATGGTACATGCAGAAAAGTACAAGAGCAGGCCAGCACATGCAATGAGGACCAGATACAGTGACCTAGCCAGTGGAAGACTGAAGAGGAGCAGTTTTATACACTGATCCAAAAAACTAAGCAGAAAATATAAGGAAGAACTACCAGACGTAACAAGAGAGATAACACCAACACTTTTTTCCATTTCCGTGGGAGCAATACCCAAATATCACTATCAGAACAACTATAAACAACTACCACACTATGATAGAACTGAATAATCTCCAAAATAAAACAATAGTATGCAACATGATTGAAGATATGTACCCCAGAGAAGCATGGATACAAGTATATACCGACGGATCAGCAACCAGGGCAGTGAAGAATGGAGGTGCTGGCGTGTACATAAAATATCAAGAAAAAGAAAATGAATCCACATGTTCACCAACTGGAATATTCTGCTCCAACTACTCTGCAGAAGTGCAGGCTTTAAACATAGCTGCAGAAATAATTAAAAACACAAGTCAATGTCAGCAGGTGGTATTTCTTACTGATGCTATGTCTGTCCTACAAGCACTTGACAGCGATAAGCTGCCAGATCTGAAGAAAGCCATGCGAGCAGTGAGCATCAAAAGAAGGGTAGTACTACAGTGGATACCATCCCACTGTGGCATACCAGGAAATGAAGAGGCAGACCGAATGGCAAAGGATGGAGCAACACAGGAACAAAAAGACAAAGAAATCACCTACCAAGAAAAGAAGACCCTCATCAAAGTCATCAGAAAAGTCGACCACCCAAAAGACAATTACCACTATCTCGACAGAGCAGAGCAAGTTATTATCTTCCGTCTTAGAACAGCACACAACCGATTAAACATCCACTTAAAGATTGGTCCCATCACCACTGTGCCCTTGTGGGCAGGCAGCACAGACCGCTGAACATATCCTGCAAGACTGCATTACACTAAACCAGTTATGGGAAGAACACTGGCTCACAGATATGGATATCCACAGAAGGATGTATGGGAGCATTGAGGAGCTTTCAAATGCAGCAGCATTTCTTAAGAAAACATGACTTGCTGTGTAGACATGTCAAACTGCGAACGAGAAGAAGAAGAATATTTATAATTTCAACATAATCAAAAGTCAATGCACTCCCATGGGAAAGTGAGAGACTTCAGGGAGCGGCAGGGGTCGATGTAGGGTCAAGAGCAAAATAGCTCCTATCGTCATCATGATCATGTAGTTCGTCCATCACAAGTGATGATAGTCATTTGTTACATCCACTTTTGTAAATTCATTTAGAGTTATGTCCTTGATTATGAGTTTAATACTCATAACCCTTCAGTGACCAATGGTGCCACTCTGTAAACATCAACACAAACTTCCTGCCATGCCTCTCTGTTCTCAGCTCCATGGTGAAGTGTAAAGAATCTTAATCCTGCAATTCTGTAATATATTCAATCCATACTCTCTTTGTACCTCCTCTTCTTCTTTGACCCTCAACTATTTCCAGCAGGATAGTTTTGAAAACCCATTTGAAAAGGGAATCGTGCTTCATCAGATGGCCAAACCACACAAGTTTGCGACGTTTCCTCACTGTCATGTTGGCACTCAATGTCACTGTCATGAGATGTACTTATTAGTCTGCAAGAGTATTTATTTTGTTTCTCACGCATATGTTGGTTTTATGTTCTGCGTAATGGATGCGAAATGTTCGTCTGCAATACTTGTTTTTAAAAGCCTGTATTATCCACTGTAATTGCCCAACTCTCACATCCGTACACTAGAATAGATATTATTAGAGATTTAGATTAGAGATGTGGATATTCACTGTAGTACTTATTCTGTTCTCCCAAATGGTATTTAACATGGAAATTGCAGCCGAGGCTATTTCGAGTCTAGCCTTTATTTCTTTGTTATTATTTCTATCGCTGCTGATGTAATATCCTAAGTATTTAAAGGTATCAAGTATTTAAGTATCAAAAGTATCAGTGACATTTAGTACGCTACCATAAAACTATTAACACTTCACTGGTCAACATCAAGTTTGCTGTCTATGGTTGTTTTTTTTACAGATTTAGGATAATTTTATTGTGCTTAATCCAAAAAGCACGTTGGTTGTGCTCAATCAGATCAGGTTTTTATCTAGCACCACATGATGTTTTTTATAGGTGGGTCATATTCCATGTCAAATCAATCAGTAAAATGACAATTGATTTCCACACATTTGATAAATAGTGGTTTTTTTCCTATTTAAAAGGACAAATGATATAGAAAGCAAGTATTTTATTGTCACATGTATGGATATTTTCACGCCATATGTTGCAAAATTTCTTAATCTATCTTGGAATATACAAATTATGAAGATTTCACATGTTTAAACTTACTAGTATTGCTAATTTTTGTGTGTATTTTTTAAAGTTTTAAGTGATTCAAATGGTTTCAACTAGAAAGTCTTGCAGAAATAAGCCTAACATCTTCTGCTACATCTGCGGTGAATACACCCTCGTTCCTAATAGGAATCCAGTCACGACTTTCATAAAGCAAGTTTACCATGCGTATTTTGGTATAAAACTTGGTGACCAGGATAAAGCTTGGACTCCTCACATAGTGTGCAAGTCATGCACTGAATACCTGCGTCAGTGGATTAAAGGCAGGAAGAGCAGTCTGAAATTTGATATACCAATGGTTTGGAGGGAGACCACAAACCATGTCTGTGACTGCTATTTCTGCGATATTAAATGTGACTCGGATCAATAGAAAGAATCAAAATGTCCTCAAGTATCCTGATCTTGAATCAGCACGTCATTCTGTAGCTCACTCTGATGAATGTCCAGTACCTGCCTATGCAGAACTGCCTGACATCAGTGATGAAGATTTTTCCAGTGTTCTAGAAGGTCAAGAGGAGAATGAAGAAGAATAGACTTTTAGCGGTGATGCTCCACTTCCTTTTTACCAAAATGAGCTTAACGATCTTGTTCCTGATTTCAATTTGTCGAAGTCCTCAGTTGAGCTCTTGGCATTCAGATTAAAAGAAAGGTACCTCTTGTCTGACAGTACACGCATCACTATTTATCGCAACAGGCATCAAGAGTTCCTCCATTTTTCTTTGAAGAGAAATACTTGGTGTACTGAACAGATATTGTTAACCTTCTGCAGAAGCTTGGAGTGCAACATTATTCACCCAGAGATTGGAGACTGTTCATTGACAGCTGCAAGAGATCACTAAAATGTGTTCTGCTTCACAATGGCAGTCAGTTTGCTTCTGTACCACTTGCTCGCTCGACTACACTGAAGGAGAAGTATGAAGCGGTGAAGTATGTGCTGGATAAAGTTTCATATTATCAGCACGAGTGGTATATTTATGTCGACTTGAAGATGGTAAATTTCCTATTGGGACAATAGTCTGGTTTTACAAAGTACCCCTGCTTTCTGTGCAAGTGGGATAGTAAAGACAGGTCTCAACACTATACCAAGAAGGAGAGAAGAATTGGTGCCGGGTAGATCATCGTCAACAATCGTCAACAATTCTCTGATAGACAGAAGCAAGATACTATTCTCACCGCTGCATATAATGCTTGGATTGATTAAACAGTTCACCAAAACCCTGGACAAGGATGGTGGCTGAATCACTTACTTGTCCTATGGTTTTCCAGGATTACCCATATAGAGGTTGAAAAGTGGCATTTTTTATGGTCCTCAAGTTCGTCAGCTCATCTGAGATCCTGAGTTTGAAAAATCAATGAACAAATTGGAATTGGAAGCATTGGAGGCCATTGGAGCATTGAAGAATTTTTTGGGGCAACACCAAAGCTAGTAACTATGAAGAAGTTGTCAACAATATGCTACTGTTTTCAAATACCGTGGATGCAATATGAGCATAAAAGTGCATTATAATTCTCGCGTATGGATCGGTTTCCCGAGAATCTTGGATCAATGAGTGACGAGCAGGGAGAGAGGACATAAAAGAGATGGAGACCAGGTATCAAGGACATTGGAATGCAGTAATGATGGCTGATTACTGCTGGACTCTGAAGAAAGATATCCCAGCTGCTGAACACTTGAGAAAAACTCGAAGAAATTGAAATTTATGTCTTGAATTTTGCTCAGTGATGACATGATTTATATGTCTCTACCTTTTTCAATGACTTCTCTTCATTTATATAATTCCATGTTTGTAACATTTAATAAATACATTCTGTTAAATACTTTTTATGTGAGAAATGTAACACATAAATGAACTACTAATATCACCATAATGTAGTTATGAATAGAATGATATAGACAAAGAATATAATTTTTTTAAATCTATTTAGAAAAAAAAAACCTTACCTGATGAGAAAAATGGATGTCATTTTTGACTTCAGTTGCGCAAAATGCTCCTAATTCAGTTAAAAAATTATAGACAACTTTAAACATCATTTTTTTGGGTAAACCAGTGAATCAGAAAATGCGCATTTCCAGTGTCAATATACGGTTATGAGGCATGGACATTAAATAAAACAATAGCAAAGAGAATCGCTGCTTTAGAAATGAGATGCTACAGAAGTATTGTACGTATACCATGGATAGCTAAAAATACAAATCAAGAAGTAGTGTTAACATCAAGAAACGTCGAAGAGGGCTCTACACCCTAACAAGAAAGCTGTGATTTTTTGTGTGGTCATATAAAGAGACATAAAAGCATGGAAAGTTTAATAGCTGAAAGCAGAGTTAGAGGCAACATGGGAAGAGGGTGTCAAAGACAACGACGGTGCAGTGATATATCACTTTGCTTAAACATGTCTCTAGCTGCAGTAGCTCAACTCACCCAGATTCGTGGAGTGTTCAGAGAATCCATAAGAAAGTCCACGTTCTGGAAAGAATATATCACATGAGACGCTACCAAACTGGGCCTTCATTTATCTAATTATTTCACATGTATCACCACTTTGCAGTTTATAGATATCATAATGGAACACTGCCTCTAATTTTCTTGTCAACAGCTCTTTATTTTCGCGTTATACTCCTAAATGATTGTCATTCTCGTTTATTACTGTGATGCTCATTTATCCAAGTTTCATTTTCAATGCAGCATATCATAACAATATTTTCTATTTTTTTTTCCTCACGGAAATATTTGCTTCTCATTGCAACTATATGCGGCTTCTCACAGATAATGTTTCTACCACCGGCATGTTTTCTAAATATGAATTCTAATCTCCTAATAGTCCCCCATGGCGTAGATTTGGAAATATCAATGTCATTATTTTTTCTAAACCAACTTTTCAATTTTCTTAAATTCATTATTTTATTTATTGTGAAATATATTGCAAATTTCGATCAGATCAATTATCTGTCAAAATTATCTACTAATTTTGGCGTGAGCTGACACCAAGATACAACCCTTAAATTATAAATACCGTCTTGTGTTGGAAAATACAGAATCGTGAAATTTCAAGCTTAAATCATGTCAATTGTCTGATAAACAAGGCATGTGTAAATGCCGTCTTATAATTGACTGTAAACATCCTAATTTTTGTGTGTGAAATTAGTGCTCACGCGTAGACTTTTGATCTATATCGCATATAAACGAAAATTTAAACCAGTGGCTATATGTTAATGAAAGACATTGATTCATAGTGTCTATAACATTTCAAATTCATATAACATTTCATTTTAAGAAAGTAATGGTTGAACAAATTTCATCCATATTAAAACTTCAAATTCACACACTTTCAATTATATGCGTTATATATTTGCTTAGATACATTATTTTAAATTTGGGCAAAGTTGGTGTAATACAGTACCGATTTGTAATAAAAAAGATTGAAATAATTCCCAACCAGGTGCCGTAGATACGCCTCTCATTCGGGGGCGTTGGTCTATAAAATGTATACGAAAGGAGATGATGGCAGGAAAGTATTTGAAAAACACTGAACTAAACGAAATCATTGTGTAATGAAAAATTTAACAAACATTAAACTGTTGCTGTCTCACACACGAGGAACACCGTAAGTGCAAAAAGAAAAGGAGAGTGGTGACATTATCTGTTCTGACCATTTTACAAAAAGAACATGATAAAAAAATAAATTATGACATCATCTGTTCTGACTATCTCACATGAGGAAAACTATAAGTTTTTTGTGTGTTTTTTTTAGGAATAATTTATATAATCTTCTCTTACAGTATCATATAATGAAAAGGGTAAGTTGGAAAAAAAGAGTTATAGTATAATTTAGATTATCCAAGTAACAGACAGCACAGACAACTTGGTGTCTTCACACATGCAGATTGTGTCATGCAGAAGTCCATAAAATCTCACTTGTCCAGTATGGATGGTAACTGGTATAATCTGTGAAATCTAAGATTGGTGATAGTGGGAAACAAAGTTAAGTCAGATATGTCTTGAGCACGACAGGAGGAAGGTTTCATTACTCACTACTATCCAATAGGACTGATACGCCGATGAGTGTGATGTTAATCACGGACAAATATTAGGAGTGGTACGGTAATGAGTTTGTTGTTAATCACGGATATGTATTAGGAGTGTTACGGTAATGAGTTTGATGATAATCACCGACGTGTATGACGATACCCGATCTGTTTTTTACAACTTTCTTATACCACGTTTCACTAGCTTTGTTCAACTTTAAATTGATGTATCTCAGCAAATGCAAATATATAACGCATATAATTGAAATTGTGTGTGTGAATTGAAATGTAATAGGCCCTATGAATTAATTATTTCATTAAAATGCAGTCATTATTTTCAATTTTCGTTTATATGCAATATGGATCAAAAGTCTACTTGTGAGCACACATCCTATACATACATATTGGGGTGTTTACAGTCCATAAGACGTCATTTACACATGACTAGTTTATAATAAAATTGACATAAATTAAGTGTGAAATTGCATGATTCTGTACTCTTGAACACAAGAGACGGTATTTAAAGGCTGTATCTTGGTTTCACGCTCAAATTCTCCGCCAGAAGGGCATCAACACAAAGTGTGTACTTAGTAGGAAATATTAATCTGCTAGTAAAATTTATGACATTAGAACAGATCACAAATACGATTTGTATGTATCTCTGCAATGAAGCTACTCGAGAAAAACCATAAATATAAGTGTAAATATCATTTTATTTCAACTCTAGAAAATAGGCATATTCATGTCTTAGAGATATATAAACCAACATTAAACCGTTAAATAGCAAAATCTGATATGTCCGATTCAAGTTATTAACACACGAAAATTAGTGGATATTATTGACAGATTTTAGTGGATAATTAGTGGATAATATTGACTGATCTTATGGAAGATGTATCATATTTTCAAAACCACATGTGGACATAAGCCCTAAAATTGCACTATATAAAACGATCAGCATACCATCACTATGCTATCAATGTCAAACGTGGACACTTACAAGAAAAGCCACAAAAAAACTTGTTGCAATAGAAATGACTTGTCTACGTAGAATTATTGGAGTAACAATATGTCACAGAATCAGAAAAGAAAACATTAGAAGACTAACAAGACCCTCGAAAGAACATTGCTATACATGCACGATGGATACAAATCCAGGGCAAAATTTTTCATGCAAAAGATGGATTACAGAAATAAAAGAATCGACGAGAACAAACATATATGAAGCACACAAAAAAGCCTTCTGCAGATAATTTTTCTACCCCTACGCCGAAAGTAATTAAGGGGTATAGCATGGAAAATAAATAGCCGTTGACAATCACATTAAAGGAGAAACATTCCATTATAATATCTATGAACCACAAAGTGGTGATACATATTAAATAATTAGATCAATGAAGGCCCAATATGGTAGCGTACTAAATGTCAATAAAAAAGTGCCACAAGTATATTGTATACCGTCATTTAAGAAATAATCTTCAGGTATGCAAACATGGTGGAAACATTATTAAAAAAGTACACACCCCTATGTCTAATCAACTCACAGAATCTGTGTCTGAAGTGGTGAAAAGTCTTTTTTTCGAGACACAATAATGAGTATGTCGACAAAGATCAGGGGATTTCATTCGTGCATAGAAACTGGACATGGTGTACAAAAGTATAAATTTGTTGGGACTAATAAAAAATAACATCGCATGCAAAAATTGGCATTAACACGTCAGACGGTTACTCAGATAATTACATTTATTTGAGGGCAAAGCTAGTGAAACGTGTTATAATGCATTTCATCTTCTAGCACACTGATCGCTTTTATCTCGCCTAACTGCTTTAACTTCCTTTGACAACTCGGTTCCATCACGTCTTCCATTTTTCTCATCTAATCTACTATAAAATTCTACCATTTTTATATTTTCTTATTCATCATCTCATCTCCCACCGCAACTCTGTCCTGCTTTGAGGATAAATGGAAATAAGTATAAATGTTACCAATGTATATGCACCACTTACTAACAACGAGGTACAATGACAAACGACTTTTCTACTAGAAAGTTTTCATTAGGACGAAAGGCAGCACACAAATAGCAAGTTAGAAAACAATCGAAACAATTTATTATCTCGTGATTTAATTTTCAGCTATGGTTGCATAATTTCCTTACTTTAACTTCTGGGAATAAAGTTTCTACTTTAGATTCTTAGAAGGGTAAAATATTGATTCATCCACCTATCTACGACTGGCTGATAATAATTACGTCGTGGACAATAATTGTAGCAATAATAATGATGACTGTGACAGTGAATACGACAATTATCATCACATTCTAGCAATAGTGGTGCATGATTGAATCTGAACATTGCTTCAAAACATGAAACTCAAATACAAAATAACGTACAATGGAAGGATGTACAAGAAATCAATACGAACATATTCATCATTATAATAGCTGAATAAACATATTTCCAATAGACAATGAGCCAATGGTGTGCAACTGCGTGTTCTCAATTGAAGTGTCTATCACGAACACGGCACATTTCATGCATGTCAATCATCGCTTTTGGAAAATCCCGGCAAAATTAGGTTTGCATTTTAGTGACCATTAGGTACATGTATATACTGATGCTCTCTCTCTCTCTCTCTCTCTCTCTCTCTGCCGCTCTCACGCTCTCATGTATATTCATATATATAATGAAATAAAATGTGTATAGGAACTAAGGTCCCCATTGTTCAAAGGCGCATGGAAAACTGAGAGCAAAAAATTGGAAAATAAAAGCATTTGTCAAACAAATCTGCTGAACACAAAATGTTGTGGCTCTGGAACGTGAGCTGTATATTCAAAATATAAGAGATGACTGAACACATGCAAACTTTGTTATCTGCATAAAATCATGAATATTGAGCGAGCGACAAGACAAAATCACGGATATCGAAGTACTACATCGTGCTTAGTTATCATCCAATATAAAACCTCGATAGACTATGATCTGCAGAAAAAATGTTTGAAGTAGCTTTCTTAACACGTGAATCCATCATAAGCAGCACAAACTATGTATGAAAGCAGATTACACTGCAGAAAAGCTTCTACCCAAAAAAAGAGGCAGAGATTAAGAATACATCTCAAAAGAAATAATGAATTTAATTGAAGATATAAGGAGATGTAAATCCGCCGAAAAAGTTATTACAACTAATTAAGAAACTAATTAGGCACGACAAACAGCAATACATAATTAATGCATGAAGAGAAATCGATGAAAATAAACAACAAAGAAATAGCAAGATCATGTTGAATGCTATAAGAACATTACAATAGAATAACTTCATGCCTGCACTCCGAGTAGTAAGGGATAAAAATGTGAGTACCCTTACAGAGAAAACATATATTCTACATAGATGGAAGGAATATTGTCAAGACATGTACAAAGGAGCAACCCAGTCATCAAATGAAAGTGTAAATGAAATAGAACAAGATCTAGAACCTACAATGAAAGAGGACAGACTTTCAATCTTAAATGTGAAAAAAATTCGGAAAACTTCCAAGGTACGACGGATTAACATTAGAAAGGATGTAAGCCGGCGGAGATTCCAGTGTTCAAATATACCATACTTTATGCAAGATACGGAAAAGTGAAATATGGCCAGAAGAATGGGAAAAGTCAGTATACATACCTTGCCAAAGAAAGAAGACCTTCAACTATGTACCAAGTACAGAAAAATAGCATTAATTAGTCAAGCGAGCAAAATACTACTACAGATCATACTGAAAATAATACAAGACAAATTAGAAACATAATTTCATGAAGTTCAAGCCGGTTTTCGGGCAGGAAGAGGAACAAGAGGCTACATATTCAACATGAGGAACATAATTTATAAATGTAGAGAATACAGCTTAGACGTACATTTGTTTCATAGACTACACTAAGGTATTTGATTGTGTTAAACATCCCCAACTATGGTCATCATGGAAGACATGGGCTTCCCCAAACATCTAATACATCTTAATGAAACACTATACCACGAACAAAAAGCAACAGTAAGAGTGGAGGGAGAAATATCTGAATGGTTTGCTGTTCAAAGTGGAGTGAAACGGGTGCACTCTATCCCCTTATCTTTTTAACATCTATACAGAGAATATAATGTGCAATGTAAGAGAAGAACTAGAGGAAAATGAGTTTCATTCAATAAATATCAGTAGATACACAATTCCAAAAATAGAATATGCAGATGACACAGTCATCCTTACTACAAATCCTAACGGACTGAAACAGCTAATCACAATTACAAACAAAGATATAAACCGATATCTAAAATATATCTCTAAACGCAGAGAAAACAACAGAATTATGACAACAGACAACACAAAGATCAAAGCAATGATCAAAATAGACAATATAGAACTAGAATGTGTAAGAAAATTCGAATATCTGGGAGCAAATACAAGCAGTTTCCGAGATTGTTCAGTTCAGATTAGGAGAAGACTCGCAATTGTAACAGTAAAATTAACACACATTAGAAAAATGTTGCAAAGTAGTAATAAGCAAACTAAAGTAACCTTTTTAAGATCATGTATTTTTCCAGTGACAACATATGGATACAAGACTTGGACTTTAAGCAAAACAACATCCAGAAGCAGAAATTCATTTGAAATGAAGTGCTAGAGGAAGATCCTACGAATATTATGAACATGGGCAACCTAGAACATTGAAATTTTGAAATTACTGAAACTAAATGAAGGGTGGCTTCTAAATACCATCATGAGAAGGAACTATAGTATTATGGACACTCAAAGTGACATGATGATATCGAAAGGCTGATTCTGGAGTGAAGAGTGCCAGGTGAGAGAATGAAGACCAAGAAGATGATGAATCAACGACATCGAAGAATATATGAACATGGTTCTGGCGAATGCAGGCCTGCTTTCCCTAGACAAAGAGTTGTTCAGAGTATCAACGATGAAGGTCAATGATTTGGAGAGAATATGTCACTTGATAATATATAAACTATGATCCCTGAGTCAATATAGAGATGTCTAAACATAACAAGGGTTAGCTTCTCCTGACGTATATATATATATATATATATATATATATATATATATATATATATATATATATATATATATATATATATATATATATATATATATATATATATATATATATATGATCATATTTAAATACGATAATATTACCTAATACTAACTTTCACTTCGATACATACTATCAGCTTTCAACATAATATATACTACCAACTTTCGGCAGGATATATACTACATACTTTATACAGAATATCCCGCCGAAGACGGATGTGTCGGACCATTGGCGCAAATAAAATGGCGACACAACGCATTTGCATTTTCTGGACTACATCATGCTGGTAATCTAGCTAGACCATTGTCCTGCTAAAAGAGAGATCCAGTGGGAGTTTGAGAATGAACGCTGAAGAAGAAGATACAGGATATAAACTACCATCGTTCTACAGGATATAAACTACCAACGTTCTACAGGATATAAACTACCAACGTTCTACAGGATATAAACTACCAACGTTCTACAGGATATAAACTACCAACGTTGTACAGGATATAAACTACCAACGTTGTACAGGATATAAACTACCAACGTTGTACAGGATATAAACTACCAACGTTGTACAGGATATAAACTACCAACTTTCTACAGGATATAAACTACCAACGTTCTGCAGGATATATACTATCAACTTGTCATTCGATACATAATACTACCAACGTATATATTTGTCCTGCAGAAAATAAACAAGCCTGCAGGTTATCAAGAACTACTTTTGGCAGTGGTGAAACGGCATAAATGTGTTTGGTTTGGACATGTAACGAGAATGTCTCTCTAAAATTATTTTGCAAGGAACAGTCAAGGGTGGAAGTAAAAGAGGAGGAAAGAGAAAATCCTGAATTGATAACATCAAGGAATGGTCTGGGTGTGCTTTTTCTACACTTCTCCGAATGACTGAGGACAGAGCTGATTGGAAGGCATTTTGTGCTGATGTATCCATTGTGGCACACCTACGATTCTTATTATTATAATTATTATTGTCATTATTATTATTATTATTATTATTATTATTACTATTATTATTATTATTACTATTATTATTATTATTATTATTATTATTATTATTATTATTATTATTATTATTATTATTATTATATTACGGACTAACAATGGAAGTGAAAACAATGCATATTTAAACACATATCTGCAATAGTGAGAAGCCACAAGTTATTTTCTTTTTCACTTCGCTATCCACTATTCTACAATGTCTGCAATTGTTATGTTATGTTGTTATGTTATGTTCCTCCAGGGCCATAGGCGGCGCATAGGGCAGAAACCATAGCTTTCCATTTCTGTCTTTGTGTTGCCAGGTCTTTCAATTGTTGCGTGTTGTTTAGGTTCATTGACATGCCTTCTCTATTAATGGTTCTTCGTAGAGTTTCTCTAGGTCTCCCTCTTCTTCTTACTCCAGGTGGCACCCAATATAGTGATTGCTGGGGAATTCTTAGGCTGTTCATTCTGAGAACATGGCCGATGTAAGTCCAACGCCTTCGTCTAATGAAGGAAGATATATAGGTTTGTTTGCTTTCCTCTCTAATAGTAGTGTTAGATTTAAAGTCACTCCACTTAACGTTCAGAATGGTACGTAGGCATTTGTTTTCAAAGGAGTCGAGTCTTTTATATGTGGCTTTTGTGGCTTTCCAACTTTCGCACCCATATGATAGAATAGGGATGATGTTGGAGTTAAATAACTTGAGTTTTGTGGTGTTTCGTAGTGTGTTTGACGTCCATATGTTGCGTAGTTTATTAATGTCTGCAATTAAGTAACATAAAACACGCCCACGTTACAAGCTATTGAAAATCATTCTCATCCCCTTTTTAGCGCTGAGTCGGTCTTCTCTTTCTCCCCCCCCCCAACTCTCTCTCTCTCACACATACACGCTGTCTATCTACCTTATCCATTTATCTATCTATCTGCCTATCAATCTATCTATCTATCTATCTATCTATCAATCTATCTATCTATCTATCTATCTATCTATCTATCTATCTATCTATCTATCTATCTATCTATCTATCTATCTATCTATCTATCTATCTATCTATCCATCTATCTATATCTATATCTATATCTATCTATCTATCTATCTATCTATCTATCTATCTATCTATCTATCTATCTATCTATCTATCTATCTATCTGTCTTTCTGTCTGCCTGTCTATCTATGTATGTATGTATGTATGTATATATCTATCTATCTATCTGTATGTCTGTCTGTCTTTCTATCTATCTGTCTACCTGTCTGTCTGTCTATTTTATTATTTTTCCGGAACAATGAGCAGCATCACTTTAAATATATATGTGTCTGTCTGTGAAATATTCGACACAACAATGAATCTTATCCTACAGGAATCCACTTCGAGTGACTAAACAAACTACTGGCGTCAATCGTCTTGCTTTATTAATACTCAGACACAACATCTTGAGAGATTTCCACGAATTATGCAAGTCAAGCAGTCGCAGTTAGAGACCAACTTGATGATCGATTTATCGATCAATCAACGTTCAATCACTGCTGTAGGCAGCACATTTAATCTTGTGTTTTAACCTTTCTTTTCCGAAGATTACAGCAATTACGGTTTCTTGGAAGTCTTTAACGTGTTGTTTGTCTCGTCTTCAGAAAACTTCAAGGTTGATTTTACGACATTAACATGTCAAGACATTAGAGCAGACACTGACATTCCACGGGCATCACATAATACTTTGTCAAATTATGATGAATAATGTAGACCAAACATTACATATGTGAAACACAGTTTAGAAAAGTTAACAGATGTACAGAATAGCTTCTTACTGTTTACGCATGTGATGAATGTCACAGTTTAAAGATGTGAAGAATAGCATATCACATTTTTCAGATGTGATGAATATCTTATCACAGTTTACAGGTGTGACGAATAGCTTATCACAAATCACTTATGTCAAGAATAGCTTATCACAGTTTACAGATGTGAAGAATAGTTTATCACAGTTTACATGTGAAAAATAGCCTATCACAAATTACAGATTCGAAGAATAGCTTATCACAGTTTACAGATGTGAAGAATAGCTTATCACAAATTACAGATATGTAGAATAGCATATCACAGTTTATAGATGTGAAGAATTGCTTATTGTACCTTACTGCTTAGAAGAAGCGCATATCAAAGATTACAAATGTAAAGAAACACTTATTATAAATAAACCGAGTGATAAATTTCATGAAAAAAAAATTGGTAGCATATCCTATCCAGGACGTAGCTATCAACCCAGCATTTGTTGGCTGTGGTGATTTTCTAGGCAATATAAATACGTTCAGTAGGTTGCCATTGCTTTCTGAACGGTCGGATGCACAGCCGCCTGTGGTGAGGATCGAACTCGGTACCTTTGCCGTCATAGACGCGCTCTGTACCCCACTTCGCCACAGTTTCATGAAAAAAATTTTTACCGCCACTTTACAAGACACTTTCAGTGTTTCAACCTTAAGGGGTACTTTTTTTCAAGAATATGCGAGACAAAAAGTGAACAACACAGTATACTAATGTCACTGCCACAAAAACATCAGACGGTAGATACTGAACAGCAGAGACGTCCAAGGCAACAATGACGTACATGTACACAAGTATTGTCATAGAGACGTGCATTAAAAATATATAAACGGAATGAGAACGGAGTAAAATAACTGTACCTGGAAACAGCATGAACAACAATACAACAAATACACTCGCCAAATTCTAAATAAATGAATGATCGGAATTTAGATCAAATGGTTTATGGGTACGAAACTGAAATATATATCGATTTCCACGGGTGTCCATACAAAAACTAAAAGTAGAGGCAGCAGACCACAACGCATGGAAAATCACAATTTCTGCCCTATATGCCGTCTGTGGCACGAAAGGAACAAACTAACTAACGGGTGTAGTTAACTGTGCATACATATCATTCGGTTACTGATGATACAGTTAACTTTGCATACATATCATTCAGTTACTGATGATAAAGTTAACTGTGCATACTTATCATTCAGTTACTGATGATAAAGTTAACTGCGCATACTTATCATTCAGTTACTGATGATAAAGTTAACTGTGCATACTTATCATTCAGCTATTGGTAGAAAAATCTAAAGACAAATGCCATTTCCCGGAATGCAATAAAGTTTTGTATTTTCAATCTGTCACTACTTCATTTTTCCAGTAGTTTGTGTGATAAAGGCCGCATGTCACTGATGTTGTAAATCAGGTTTAGGAAGGGTTGTTTTAATGTACACTCCGACAGAAAAAAACAGCATAATTCTGGACCTCCCGCGTGTGAGACCAAATTTCTAACCTCTCTGCCACAACAAAAAGTTGATTCATAACTGTTTCTTTGTTCATTTATGCTATTGTTTCCTACTTTATATTAATACTAAAACGTAATTTCACGATGTTCCAGTGCCGACTGAAAACATGCCTGCTTCATAGCTTCAAAACAAACTCATTTAAGATTGAAAAAGTAGAACTGGAGACAGAATATGTGTAATCACACTAAACGCGTGCAATAAATCAACACAACAAAAACATATCTTTGTGTACTAGGCTAAGCTGGTACCCATAATTTTCTTGCTGTAATGATCGATTTAAATTGGAGGTCGAAATAAGTAACAAATACTGGCATAATGTAAGTTCAATGAAGAAACTGTGAATCCAATTATACAAGAGGTCTATACTGTGTTTACTCTAAGAATGATGGGGGTCAAAACACACCCTCATATTACTCCGCGACAAAAGGTGATTTTGAAACAGCTGATGACATGTAACAACAATATTGTTTAAAACATTTAAAAACAACTAACAATAATATTTAAACATTTTAAAAAACATTTCAATACGAAATTTAAAAACAATGGTATTGGGCACCTAACAATCTATTAATGCTTTCTGCGTCCAAAAACCAATCAGAAGCGCTGAACCACATTATTCTTAGAGTGAACTGAGTATATCTATGAGGGATGACAATATAGAAAACTGATTATATCTGAGAGTGACTGAGTCGACACAGTCTAGTATTGACCACTATTCAAATACGAGTACCGGTAGTTGATATTGTTTTCTATCCGCATGCGGGAGGTCTGAGAGTCTTACCAAACAAACTGTTAAGCTACATTATACTTCTAGTAAGTAGATAATATTGCAAGGTTTCTATTTCAGTGAGAATTGCTACAATAATTTATATTTCATTGTTTTTGTTGTTGTCACTAATTCATACGTTATGTGCACGTCTTGTCTAATTTTTTGAAACTTGTCATCTATTACAGGAACCCAACGGGTGACAAAAATGGAGGTCAGCAAGGATTACACCTTCGTCTTTGCATGACAGAATTCTCGATAATCTCCAATGCCACATGTAGCATACTGCAGGTGGAGTATACAGTGGAGACCGCAATTCTCTCTATAACCTTCTAACGCGAAATATGTAGTATTCATGTGCTTTTTAATATCACGTTACTTCTCTTTGATACTGTAACCAGTTAGGAAGATAGAGAAGTACAGAAGATACTGTGTTAGACCCGTATTTTTCTTGATAATTGGTACGTAATAGGTGATGCATTCAACTCTACTTCCGTCCTCTATACTAGTACAATTTTGTTTTCACAGATTCAGTAGACCATGGAGCCGTATTCTAAAACCTTTTTTTCTTGTAAATAGGAAATTGAATCAGATTAAAAAGTTACTGACAAAGCGACTGCATGTATTGATGCCGCATAACGAAAGTGTATAATGTGTGTGAGCGTGTGCGTGTGTGTACGTGTGATGTGTGCATGTTAGGAACTATGCAGATAATTAAATAGTTTAGCCCAGAAATTGTTGTACAGAAAAACAGACCAAAAGAAAAGCACATACATTGAAGAGAATACAGAACAAGACATCGCTCTAATACTTTCAGATAATATTCAGTTACCAAGTTAATGATCTTCACAATTTAATTAAACATCAAATGTAAACACAATTATGTTTCAGAATGATGTAAAATAGTTGATTGAGTCGCTGCATACAAATAGTAATTTAACAGAAACTTTCTAAAACTATTTACGTACAATGCAATCACTTCTCATCTTCAAACAAACAATTCAAGTCTTGCGTCTGTCATGAATTCATCGCACAAACAATTGAGTTTCCCGTGATGTCATTATCAATAGAAGGGAATCAAAAGTGTATGAGAGATGTGCAGGAATTGATCATCAAAGTATGGCTGAATATATCAGTGTTGATGTATAGTTAGTTAACTAGTTAGTTGAGAGAACATTATCACTGCACACAAGTCACGTCAATAGATGCTCCGGTCTCCCCCTAAGTATATCGACTGGCAGTTCCAAATCTCTATTTGTTATCAAACATTCTTTGCTGACAATAATAATATATATTTATTTCCACGTTATATTTCAAGCCCAGCTACTTTATTCTGCATATAGAAAATAAATCATCATCTTAATTAGATTAAACTGCAATATTACACTTTTCCTACATTTTCTATCAAAAGTTATCACTACTCGAAAGAAAATATAGCAATCTACGGGAACATTAACAATTACGCACCATGTGCTATGTCACATCCTACAGTGAGCTCACACTTTGTATAATATCCCCAGCACGCCCCATCTACGACTTTCCATACTCTAGTCTGCCACCTTTCACACTCTGTATTTCAGTACGCAGTGAATGCCCTTTATCAGTTATGATTTCTAGATTTCTATGATGATTTGATTTGGTTTAATCAGTGATGATTTGATTACTCTTGCTTTGCACAACTGTAATCTGTGTTCCATAGTTGGACAAGTAAGAATCGCATTGCTCGTACATATGTGTCTCTCGAGCACCCAAGAATAATACACATCGCCTTATTCTGGATTTTGTCCAATCTTTCAGTCTGCCTCTGGCTGAGAGTAATAATTGCCAATGCATATTCCATCACAGAAACAACCAATCCTTGATATAGAAGAAATAGTAACATATGTTCACTCTGAGAAGCAGCCTTTACTTTCATTGCTGAAGCACTTTTCTTGCCCTTGAAATGATGTGATCACATGATGATTGAAACTCAGACTCCTGTATAAAAGTACACACAAATATTTCATTGTTCTGGTTCTTTCAAGAAGATCCTCACACAACGTAACACTCGGCATTGTATTTGCAACGTGATATTGAGAGAGAACTAAGTAACAGATGCCTTAGACGAATTACCTAATGCACATGAGTAACTACACCACTCTCCTAAGCTCATATTGTAATTCCTTAACGCATAACATTCTATTTCTAATCTACCTATATACCAAAATGTCATCTACATATTTTACACTTGTATTTAATACACATGTTTTTTAGTGCTGTTTGAGGGCTATATTACCTCCTAGTGACATATATTACATTTGATACTGTAATCGTATATATATATATATATATATATATATATATATATATATATATATATATATATATATATGAAACAGCTACCAATTGAAAGCACATTATACAACCTAATATGTAGCATTGTAACATGTGGCGGTCATTTTAAAGTCGTTTGTCAGGCATTTATTAAGTAAAGAACAAAACCACTGCATTTTATAAACCATACATTCGAATTCAACAAGGCATACACATAGAAACACACATAAAGATACTCACATTGATACAGATAGAGATACACATAGTTATACATATAGAAATAAATATAAAGATATACATAGAATACAGATGGAGATACATATAGGTATACATATAGACGTAAACATAAAAATATACATAGAGACAGATATATATATATATACAGAAAAAGATATAGATGACGATACAGATAGAGATACACAAAGAGATACACATTTGAGATATAGATAGACATACAGATACATATAGAGATACAGAAAGAGATAGAGAAACACTTGAGTTACACATTGAGATATAGATAGAGATACAGATATACATAGAGATACATGGAGAGGTACAGATAGCTATAAAGATACATGGAGAGGTACAGATAGCTATAAAGATACATGGAGAGGTACAGATAGCTATAAAGTTAGAGATACACATTGACATATAGACATAAATACAGACAGAAATGCACACTGAGATGCACAGTGAGATATATATAGAGATACAGATACACATAGACATACAGATGGTGATACAGATATATATATAGAGAGATACAGATACACATAGACATACAGATGGTGATACAGATATATATATATAGAGATACAGATGCACAGATGGTGATACAGATATATATATAGAGATACAGATACACATAGAAATACAGATGGTGATACAGATATATATATATAGAGATACAGATACACATAGACATACAGATGGTGATACAGATATATATATATAGAGATACAGATACACATAGAAATACAGATGGTGATACAGATATATATATATATAGAGATACCGATACACATAGACATACAGATGGTGATACAGATATATATATATAGAGATACCGATACACATAGACATACAGATGGTGATACAGATATATATATATAAAGATACAGATACACATAGAAATACAGATGGTGATACAGATATATATATAGAGATACAGATACACATAGAAATACAGATGGTGATACAGATATATATATAGAGAGATACAGATACACATAGAAATACAGATGGTGATACAGATATATATATATAGAGATACAGATACACATAGAAATACAGATGGTGATACAGATATATATATAGAGAGATACCGATACACATAGACATACAGATGGTGATACAGATATATATATATATAGAGATACAGATGCACAGATGGTGATACAGATATATATATAGAGATACAGATACACATAGAAATACAGATGGTGATACAGATATATATATATAGAGATACAGATACACATAGACATACAGATGGTGATACAGATATATATATATAGAGATACCGATACACATAGACATACAGATGGTGATACAGATATATATATAGAGAGATACCGATACACATAGACATACAGATGGTGATACAGATATATATATATAGAGATACAGATGCACAGATGGTGATACAGATATATATATAGAGATACAGATACACATAGAAATACAGATGTTGATACAGATATATATATATAGAGATACAGATACACATGGAAATACAGATGGTGATACAGATATATATATATAGAGATACAGATACACATAGACATACAGATGGTGATACAGATATATATATAGAGATACAGATACACATGGAAATACAGATGGTGATACAGATATATATATAGAGATACAGATACACATAGAAATACAGATGGTGATATAGATATATATAGAGAGATACATATACACATAGAAATACAGATGGTGATACAGATATATATATATAGAGATACAGATACACATAGAAATACAGATGGTGATACAGATATATATAGAGAGATACAGATACACATAGAAATACAGATGGTGATACAGATATATATATATAGATACAGATACACATAGAAATACAGATGGTGATACAGATAAATATAGAGAGATACAGATACACATAGAAATGCAGATGGTGATACAGATAAATAGAGAGAGATACAGATACACATAGAAATACAGATGGTGATACAGATATATATAGAGAGATACAGATGGAGATACACACATGGATACACATTGAGGTGTAGAGATATATACAGAGATAGAAATACATATTGAGATGCACATTGATATATAGGTAAAGACACAGATACACATAGAGATACATATTATTGTAGAGACAAAGATACACATAGAGAAACTCATAGTGATGCAGATACACGTACAGATGCAGATGCACTTATAGATATACAGTTACACATAGAGATACAGATAGAGATACACGTAGAAATATACACTAAGATATAGATAGAGATACAGATACACATATACAGATTAATTTAGAGACAGAGATGTGCATAGAGAAACTCGTAATTATGCAGATACACATATAGATACAGATAAACATATAGATATACATATGCACATAGAGATATGCACATAGAGATATAGATAGAGATACAGATAACGATACAGATAGATATACACATGGAGATACAGATACATATATATAGAGAGAGATACACATAAATACACATATAAATGCGTGTACACTCTGAATAAACAATAAAATAACACGATTTCTGTAAAATAAATCTGTATATATTAAATATATACACTTGGTAACATCATGGAATAATATATTGAATGGCAACATCAAACTATATCAACTTCGTGGACTTATAATATGATTTGGTAACTTTTGAACTAATGAAATCTCAACTCACTCCTGAACTTTCTGGATTTGGTTATGACATTTTTCTTTTATCTCTAAAATTAAACATCCATGATAAAATTATCCATTGAAGTTAAAACAATATCAAAGAGAATCGCCGCTTTCGACATGAGATGCTACAATAAAACTGTAATATACCATGACAGCTAAAAAGACAAATCAAGAATTGTTAAGATCAATTAACGTCGAAGAGGGATGGCTCCTTAAGGACATCTTAACAAGGAAACTGTGTTTCTTTGGTCAAATAAAGAGACATAACAGCATGAAAAGATTAATAGCGGAAGGTAGATTTAACGACAACATGTGAAGAGGGCGCCCAAGGCGACGATAGTGCAGAGATATATTTTATATTTGACTCGCGAACAAAATTGCAAAACTCCTATCTACAACGCACCATTGTACGAGTAATTACATTCATGTAATACAGTATAAATCGTTGGACATACATCGGTCACGCACTTAAATTGAATGAAGACAGAATACCACGTCAAGTCTTTACATGGTCATCCAGTGGCAAGAGAAAACAGGGAAGACCAAAAACAACATTGAAAAGAACAATTGAAAAAGAAATAATAACAACTGGTATGAAAACGAACGATCTGGAACAACTGACTGTTGTTCCACAAGCATGGAGAGCTATGACATCTGCCTTATGTACCAAACTTGGCACAAGAGGAACATACTTATGATGATGAATACATTGTACCACTAAATCTAAACTTACTCTTTTGACTACATTCCGACACTGCATTGCGTGTCATTAAATATAGAGTTACTCGGACTACATTACAAATATACAATGTGTATCAAACTCTGTGTTACCAATGTCAAACATGGCCCTTGACAAAGACTCTAGCGAAAAAGATCACAGTTTGTGAAATGAGATGTTTGAGGAAAGCTATAAATGTTACGAGAAGAGCCCGCAGGAGATATGGAAATATCAGGAAAGAAGTAAGGACTGACTATCTCAAGTCAAGACTACATCGAGAGGCAGCAAACGAGATAGTTTCGTCACGTCATGAAAATGGAACCTGTGCAACCAGCCCTTTGTGCATACACCAGCAGAAGATTGGAATACAATGCACGAGAAAGACCAAGAACTAGATGGACAGAGACAATCGAAGAAACATTAAATAGACACGAGCTTACCATAGCCAATGCAACTTAAATGGCCAAAGACAAAAAATTAAGAATTCCCCCCTCGACAATAAAGCGCTCAAGTGGAAATGACGATAGATAGATCGATCACTAAATCTAGAGTTAACCTTCTGACTACATTCTGACTACATTCTGAATATACATTGTGCATCATTAAATGTAGACTTTTCCCTATGAATATACATTCAGAATATACATTGTGTAATAATTAAATCTAAAGTTATCCATCTGATTACACTCCAACAGTACAGTGTATATCATGACATGTGGACTTACCCCTTTGATAATATTCCCACAAATATTGTGATCTGTGTGCAGTTCTTCTGTACGATAGTAGTGCATGACGGTAGAAAAAATGCCAGGATGACGATCAAAGAAGTACTCTCCCCTTTCTGCATCGTAACTATCATCCTTATCCAAATTACGCGCAAGACTAGCCAAACGTGTGCCTGGTCTCTTCAGAAGTGTGTGTGTCCAGGTTTCGAACACTGCTCCTCCAACGTTCAACTTGATACGCTTGCTTTTGTTAGCGTTGGCAACGGCAGCTGCTGCTGCTCTGCGGATGACATCCATTGTTAGGAGTTGCCTGGAAATGAAGAATATCCTCTCATCTCGTCTAGTGAACTAGACAAGAGAACCATTCATGCAATCTTCGTGAATCATACCTTGCCCTGTCAGAGAAGTGTAAACAAATAGAATATAACATTATAATTTAGAAACATTAGGTATTCGGTATTAGGTATATTGATTATCCTCTTCGCACACCGGACACGTTGATAGGTGCTCAGATCTCTGCTTCAGTAAATCTCTCAGGGTTTAACGTCTGATGGTTCCGTTTCTATGTTGGTTCACTGCTCTTTTTGAAATCTTTGTCATGTGTTCTCTACGGGCCACGCCCATCCTCGCTCCCAATTCGCGTATTCTCGATATTTACTCGTGCTTATTCATCTCAAAATTCTTTGATCATGAGTACTCACGAAGAGCAATGAGTATGTCTGCTCGGTCCACAGGCTGACCATCTATTGTGGTGACGAGGCTAGCTAATTGGTTGGTTCCGTGTGTCCGATGTGAAAGATAAGCGTGAACTTTCGTAGATAACTGTGATGAAATTTAGAAACATGTACAAAGAAAAATTTAGAAACATTTTCAATAAAATACTCTGAAAGTTTTCGTGTAAAATCTCGACCGAAGGTTGGAAATCCTTTTTTGTGCCCACGGGCCGGGCATTTCCCGTGACGAATACGATCACCATGTTATAGTATTGTGAAGTACTTCTGTGTGTAGTTCGGATACTCAGATAGTTTACTATACTATATTTTCCGACCTCAGGACCACTGCACTTAACTACAGGTATAGTAAATCAGCTGGTGAGCAAGAAAAATGATTTTTCGGGTCAGTAAAAATGGCTTAGTAGGCCGTATTTAGCCCAAAAGTTATCTGGACAAATTTATCAAACAAAATATGATGACTCTCTCTAACCTATCTTCCTCTTCGTTTGTTCTCACAGTTCTTTTAGTTAGCGGGTTGCAGTCCAGGAATCGGAATGCTGTATATCATGTTTTAGAGTTTGGTTGCGATAGCTGCGCTTTTCAGCCTCATACTTCCGGTTTCATAGTATATTTTGGTTATTGCTACATGGGATCGGAAGTCAACCTCAACCACGAAACTCCACAAACGTCTACGACACACTAGACAGTTCAAAGTATCGTTATTCGTTATTCGTTGCTCCATTTCAAGTCTGACAACACTCTGATAGTAATATTTCTTATATAAGTTGTTGAAGTTATTGATAAATGGTAATAGAGAGTTGTTCATAAGAATTTTAGAAAATAGCGTCATTCTGTTTTAAATTGTTCATTAGTATTTATCTCATCAACAAGCACTCCGAACAAGTCCATAGCTGCAACACATACTCAGTAGGAGATGACAACATGTATTATTGAAGTGTTCATAACTGCAAAAACATTTTCAGTAGCAATGACAATATTCCTCGATCTTTCAAAAGCACTAAACCTAGTACCCATTTCCTGGCGGTTGATTGGATCACATGCACAGAAGAAAAACACAACCTGCATCCTCCAACTAGCATACCTCATGTATTGCTTTAGAACAAGACTACGGTCGATTGAACTACTTTTCACTGTAACCAAGCTAGCACAGACATGTTTTCTCTCCCCTTTTCCATAACACAAGTATGTCCAGCCACGAAAATAAAAGTAGTTATATTCAGCTCAGATGTCATCGACTCCAGCCGATTTCAGCTCTGAGATTTCATCATTGACTCCAGCCAATATTGGCTGTGTGATTTCATCATTGACTCCAGCCAATGTCGGCTCTGAGAATTCATTATCGACTCCAGACAATGTCGGCTCTGAGAATTCATTATCGACTCCAGCCAATGTCGGCTCTGAGATGTCATCATCTACTCCAGTCAATGTCGGTTTTGTGGTTTCATCATTGACTCCAGCCAATGTCAACTCTGAGATGTCATCATCGACCCCAACTAATGTGACGAAGATATTTTAGCTGCATCTTTATCATATCAATATAATTTATCAATTTATTTTCCAGAAAATACTTATGATTATTGTTTGATGCATCAGAGCTGCGTGCTATGAATCAGTTCACTATTTCCTTCATTTTTATCTTCATTTCACCATCGAAAATACAGCGAAAAAGCACAAATACGAACCATATAGTCATGGTGACCAGCATAACTCGCAGAAATAGTCAAATCGGTCAAATTAAGAATGCTTGATTTACCATTAACCTGCAGGTCTAAAAAAGTAGAAGGTCAGGTATGAGTGTTACTTCTGGCACTCAATGTGCAGCTTTGTTTAGAGAGGCATACGGGGTTGTCCATAAATAACGCCAATAATTAGGGGAGGAAGGGAGTGGGACACATTTTATCGTTGTTGACATGTGGGTGGGGTGGGGGCTGAAAAAAGTTGACGTCAAAATTGCTATCTTTAATAAACCAATACAATTGTTTTCTTCTTCTTCTGCGTTCATTCTCAAACTCTTGCAGATTAGCAGGATGTAGTCCGGAGAACGGAATACGTTGTTTCATGGTTTACAGCATTGCTGCGATATCTGCGCCTTTCGGCCTGTCACATCCGACTTCAGCATGGCTTTGGATCACTGGCCCTATATGGAATGGGACAGCCAACTCCATTCCATAACCTCCTTAGTCTCCTTTTACGACATGCGTGGAAGGTAAACAGTGTTGCTATTCTTTGCTCCCCTTTCGGGCCCCGGCAACACACGGGCGATATAATTGTTTTTACTTGAAATATTTTTCTAAAAATGAGAAACAATTCCTGTGATGTTTTCTTTTTCAGTTATTCCTTTAAAAAATAATTGTTTACGGGAGGGAGAGGATTGAAAGTTTTTAAACATTTTTTAAAATAATTTTGACATATATAAGCAGTGGAGTTCATTGAATTCTGGACAGTTATTGACAGGGGATGTGTTAAAAAATGGCAAAAGAATTGTTGGCGTAATTTATGAAAAGCCTGTAATACATATGGAGTTATCGAAGTACAGTTAAGTCAATCTACACGTTTTGAACCCTTTTAGAATTAGACTTACCAGCTACAATTTACTACGTCTTTTTGGCGTCTATTGTAATAAAATATTTACGTTTCATAATTCCCATCATGTTTCGATGTTTATTAAAATGGGAGTATTTATTTCTTTTCAACATTATATTGTTCTGTTGGATCAAATATCCGCAAATGGCTTGTTTCCAATTTCATGTCTGTTCAGCAAATACAATTTGCTCATTGTTTCTGGATATTGATAGTTGCATGTTATAACGCTGTAGATCGATGCGGGCTAACTTGATTCGGATTATTGAAATAAATAAATAAAACAACCCAGCATTAAAGTATAAAGCAGTGCTTATAAAAGTGAGCCATAAGGTAATATCCCCCCTTGAGGGCCAGGGTCATTTGCAAGGGGGGATGCAACAAAGTAATTGTTTAAATTGGGGACCAAAAACCCCTTCAGGGGAATCACAGGATGTGGTAATCTCCACATTTTCTAGGCAATATGAACTTCTGCTGTGTCATTCCTGCTCGTATTTTTTAATGTTTATGTATATCTAATATTGATAAAGGTATTTTGGTGAAAACGATGTGTTTGTGGTTATGTGTGTTTCTAGTGATTAGAAAAATTTCATTACCCTGTTTCAAGCTTTACCTATAGCCAAACTGACAAGTAGTCGTGACCTAATGCAGCCTTGTTTTACTCATTTTTTTCTGTGTAAAGGCATTAAGTTTTACTCTTGTATATTCTAACACAGCATCTTGTAGTATCATATAAAGCCGTGATTACATTTCAATATCTAGTTGGAATGTCATAATTGGCGAGAATTTCACAGTCGGACGGTGCAGACTATGAAATACTTTTAGAAATTAACAAAGTTGATGATATGTGTGGATTTTATTTCTACTGATCCTTTAATGATTGTTCTATGTGTGAATATTTTATCAATGCATGATCATTTTGATCCGAATCCAGCTTGCTCTTCGTTAATTTTCTCATCTACCTGTCCCCTGGATCATTATAGCATGGTACTATATCAGTGGCTCTCAACCAAGGTTGAAATTCCTTCCTAAATAGGAATTTTTGGTTCTCAGTGGGAGAGGCGTGATGGAATTACATACCAAAACTTTTTATATATTTAAAACATATATGTATATGTTCAGAGACATAAGAAAATTTATGAAAATGTGGCGACGACGATCAAATTTAAGACTTATGTTTGCGCTTAATGTAATTTATGAATGATCCACAATATTGTTCAACGACTTCAATAAGAAACGTAGTTGAGAACAAATTTGAGCCAGAAATTAGATCTATGTATTTTTTGACCATCAATATAAGATTTAATTTTTTTTTATTATAAGGAATGGATTTTGCCTTGCCAATGTGAGGTATATTTGAGCAATTTTTCGCCTTAAACTGAGTCTTCAGGAGCAGGGAAGGAATACAAGTAATAAAATTAGTTGATTCATTGAATGCTTTCATGAACAAAATGGAAATAGGAAGAGAATGTTGAAATTGAAAAGTTGTTGCATCGTTTATGAAATTAACATTCTCTTTCGTTGCTAGTGGTGGCATGCTACTCGAGCTGCTCGTGGGTGGGGAGACTCATTCGGAAGATAGGGATATGTTCAACGAGAAATCAGTCAGCGAAATTTGGTCCTTGATGTGCGATTTTTACCCAAAAGGGGCAAAACAGATATATCCATTCATTGCTTTCAAATATGTCAACATATTTTTGCAAGATATGCTATTTATCTCCGGTGCAAGTCGGAACGAAGCAGCGAGGTACGTTGTACATTGAAAATGATCTGCATTTTGTGCCGTTCAAGCACATTTCCACGTATCATCCAAGAAATTGCAAAGAATAAACAATTCAATTTGTTGCAATCTTCATTTGTTATGAATCACAATAGTCTAGGCCTCTACTGAACTGTTTGCTAAAGTATGAGTTTTCGTGACTAGTTCGTTAATTAATATGTTATAAACAATTGTTAAACTTCTTTCATTCAAGCTTAATCATTCTTTGATTTTATTTATTGATATCAAATTAGTAAAGCTTAACTATAAAAGAAACTAAAGCTAATGCGTATATGCACAGTGTACTATTACAATATATGCCCAATAACCTTATTATAATGTAATTAGAAGAAAAGTATATTTTATAAGCATTTTGTTAGAAGGGGCGAGGAGTGGGGGGAGGGGTGACACTTTCTCACATGGTGGAAGTTGGGAAGGGCCTATTTAGGTTGAGAACCACTGTACCACATATCTTTCCTGGCACTGACAACGTGTAGCTATTTCTCGATAGTTGTTAAAACCACATAGATCACCCGCAATAGGTAATTTTACTATAATTCAATATTTACATTGTTGATGTTTCTTCCCTCCATACTTCATTTATAATAGCAAGCATCGGTACATGACCGGAAGATGTGACCAAATCACGACATAAAAGGCCAACTTTTGTAATGTTATGCACAGAACCATGTAAATATGTGATATAATTTGCTCATCTTCCGTGGCATGACAGAAATATAATTTGACAAGAAGAACTAGCAGACGAGTCGATACTAAAACACAATGGATAATGCAACCGCGGATGTCTGTTATCTATCCCTAACGTCACCTGTGAAACCACCCCCCCCCCTTCCTAACAACAACACATCCTGTGCCACACTGCTAGAACTATAATGACAATCCTACCCCCGCCCTCACCCCTCCCTCACCCCTCCCTCACAAAAACTAAAATAAACTGTCTCCCCTCCAAGTTATATTTCTCAACTTCGCGCTCACATTGGTTCATTTTTTACGATCCTATGATTTGTTCCGAGAAAACTTAGCCACATCTCCCAGTTATGAATCCAAGCATCTTTAAAAGAGTTGAAACAACAGATGTTATTTGGAATCGAACCATTGATCTCATAGTCTGTTGTTGTTTTTTTGTGTTTAGTTTTCCTACTTCTCGTGCGATCTCCTCTCGCGAATTAATCGCATGGTACTGGCATACATGATATGTTTTGTTCGATCTCAAAATGGGAGGGTTGATGAATTGGATGGTCCATTCGGCACCTCTGTAAAATGTTCTGCCCATTACTGCATTTGTTCTTGATCTGTAATGAGAAGGTTATCGTGTTTGTCTCTGATATGAGTATTTGCAATGTATTGTTTATTGTGTATGCGACCGAGTTTAAACATCTACTATTCCCTGCTTTTGTTGCATTTTCAGCTGCTGTGCTGTATTTATGCATTGGTTTCATTTAATTCCGAGTAAAATTAGAATTCGCGATGTCAAACAGGACTCTATGAAATTATTTAATAGCTGTCAAGTTGAACATCCTTCTTATAGAGAACACCAACAATTTATATCTAGTTTCTTCTCCCAAGGACCATGTACACTTTTGGATTACCTCAGCCTAACGTAATTATTACAATTAATACAATTATAATAATACATTTGCCTAATACAATTGTATTATACCAAAATGTAAATCGTAATCAATTACACATATATTGTAATATTAAATGTTTTTCTAATTCTGGCCAAATCTAATTCTGCAGTGCCGCCGATTATGACTCATTCTATCATAATATTTGATACTGAATGTTCTCTAATCTACTTTAAAAGCAATGTTCGTGAATGATCTACTGACAGAGTATGATAACACACATTGCTGTTTCGCGTTTATTCCTGTATAAACATTATAGCATAATCTGCATCGGATTTAATTGCAGAATCGTGATGCAATATTGATCTTTCCTTTTATCAGTTTTTTCCCAGCCGAAATCTACTGTTGTGATAACAGTCTACATTCATATGTATATGTCATCATAGTTGGTATTGTTTATCAGACCTAGCTATTAAGCTCGTAGAGAAAGTGGTCGGAGTTGGGTCCCTGCTACATATAGGATTACGTACATATGTATATATATCTAGTAACATATTCTTTCCAGAACGTTGTCTTCTTCGTGGATACTCTGAACGACTCTCTGCTTTGAGAAAGCAAGCCTGTATTGGCCAAAGACATGTGCATACATTCTTCGATGTCGCTGGTCCATTGTCTTCTTGGTCTTCCTCTTCTTCTATAACCTGGAACTCTGTCCTCTAGAGTCAGCCTTTCGATACCATCATGTCGCTTTAGTTGTCCAAAATAATGTAGCTTCCTTCTTATGATGGTATTTAGAAGCCAGCCTTCATTTAGTTTCAGTAATTTCAAAACTTCAATGTTCTTCTTTTTCTCTGTCCATGATATTCATAGGATCTTTCTGTAGCACTTCATATCAAATGAATTTATTCTTTTGGATATTGTTTTGTTTAAAGTCCAAGTCTCGCATCCATATGTTGCCACTAGGAAACACATGATCTTAAAAGGGTATACTATACATACATATGTAGGATGTATATACACTCGTTTTCTAAATTGGGGAATGTCATTAAGTTGTTCCGTACTAATGTTAACAAAATTAATGTATGCGTATAAAAACAACATATTGATTCTGAACGCGTCTCTATCTAAGACAAGCAGACCTTCGTTGGTCAGTGACATACTCACATACATGTGATGAAATAGTAAATATAACTGTGAGTTGATAGCTCTTAACAGTGTGATCTCCAACAGTCCAAAGCCATTCTGACAAAAGCATAGGCCGTCTTCTGTTGAGTAACCAAGGTGACGCTCAAACGCATACGGTTTACTGTCTCAAAGTCACAGTTGTATTAAGGCAGGCTAATAAATACATGTTAAGTCCCCGGAGAGAAGTATTCCAGTTAGATAGCATCCCGGGATCATCACGTCGTGCCTGGAGTGCAGCACATACGTCATACATATTGGCCAACTAGTTCATAATTCTTCCATTAGATATGTTGACCCATCTGCAGTGGTGACCCACCTAACATCCCCCCCCCAAAAAAAAAACAACATAGAAGCCATAATGTTCACTGATCTGCATCTTTCCGTCATCAATGGAGAACATTTCACGGAAGACAAAAGGAAGAAACAGTGGAAAGACATGCAGTGTATCCATGATGAAGACACAGTTTCTGGAAAGAATACATCACTATATATATATCCAACATCAATTAAGTACTATGTAAGCTAGTGTCTGTTTTAATATATCCAGTATTCGATGTTACATCTCTGCAGATATTAGTCGTTTTATCTTTTTATCTGTCTTGTAGTTCCATATATTGTTCTAGTCTTTGCATTTAGTTTTCTGTCCAATGGTTTTTGGTTCATACATCGATTTTGTGTCTATTTTTATTATCAATAAAACTACACCACACCGTGCTTCCACTTTTCGAAAAATATATTTACAATTCTACTGCTGTTTCATCTGTTATTAATTATGTCCAACCGTTCATCACTGGTGGTTCTATAATGTTTAAAACTTTCGCTTCTTTGGACCCTCTATATATCTATGTATCTATCTATCTATAGATAGATCTTTCTCTGCTTTAGCTGTATGATGAGACAGAATTGAATTTCGATGGATTATTGGGCTTTTCACATTTGATTTCTTGAAATGCAGTAATAAAGAGGTAAACATTGCTAGCCACTTTTTTTCATTTTAATATTCAATACGATTCAAAAATAGATGCCGTGGGGCACATTTCATATATCCACAATTTGTACGCATCAGAATAACATGAATTGCAGCTCATTCAAAAATTCCTTACTGTATATGGGCAATAGACTTGCGATAATCCACAGACTTCCAAGCATTGTAATGCTATAACAATAAAAAGCATTTACAAACGAGATCCGGCGTCGCCTCGGTTATCAAGGTCCGCCGAAGGAAGTAGGTAACCAAACTGCTCTGTCCGAGACATTGGCTATTGGAATGCATAAAAAACAACAACGCAAACACCGACACACACACAATACGTAACACAACAATAACAATGTCAAACATCTACACAAGCACCAACACATTAAATCAAGGGGGAAAAATGGCATTGGTTCAAAGTACATGAGCCCATGGACCGCTGGATCGACAACAAAACATGTCTCTAGCTGCGACAGGTCAATTCGCAAGGATCGCGGAGTGTTCAGATAATCTATAAGGAAGACTACGTTATGGAAATGATATGCCATATGATGATGATATAATTCTGATTTTAATGATTCGACGGTAGTATAATAGTCAAGCACGTCCGTAGATTAGTGGGGGAGGGGGGTGTAGGGCTTGTGAGTAAAATACAAACCTATTAGGATATCGAAAAATTATTATAGTACTATAAAATTTGCCTAAAGTAGGCTAACACTCCCTCCCCCCAATCCCTACTGAAGACGTATCTACAGCCCAGTAGGCAGGAACTGCGCATAGACATTTGAACATTGTTTAACATTCCTACGGTTCTTTCGAGAAATGGACACGACTGAATTATTGCATAGAATAGACATGATTTATGCAGTAAGAATGCATTCAGATACCCATATATGTCGGCTAACTTGAAATGAGTCCCTAATCGTTATAAATGTATGACTGAAAGTTAGTTACAATATAGTTAGCAAGTCACCAGATCTTTATCATTGCATTCTTGACACCTCCATATCGACTCCGTCTCCCATTCAGTATATATTTCAGCGGGTTGTAACTGAATGCTTATGTACTGTACAAGTTGGTAGTTATTTCAGTGGGTTGTAACTGAATGCTTCTGTACTGTACAAGTTGGTAGTTATTTCAGTGGGTTGTAACTGAATGCTTCTGTACTGTACAAGTTGGTAGTTATTTCATGATTCAGCGGGTTGTAACTGAATGCGCATGTACTGTACACGTTGATTGATGTTTATCGGGTTGTAACTGAATGCGCATGTACTGTACACGTTGATAGTTATTTCATCGGGTTGTAACTGAATGCTTCTGTAATGTACACGTTGATTGTTATTTCAGCGGGTTGTAGCTGAATGCTCCTGTACTGTACACGTTGACAGTTATCACAGCGGGTTGTAACTGAATGCTTCTGTACTGTATACGTTGATAGTTATTTCAGCGTGTTGTAACTGAATGCGCCTGTGCTGTACAAGTTGATAGTTATGTCATCCGGTTGTAACTGAATGCGCCTGTGCTGTACACGTTGATAGTTATTTCATCGGGTTGTAACTGAATGCTTCTATACTGTACACGTTGATTGTTATTTCAGCGGGTTGTAGCTGAATGCTCCGGTACTGTACACGTTGATAGTTATTTCAGCGTGTTGTAACTGAATGCGCCTGTGCTGTACAAGTTGATAGTTATTTCATCCGGTTGTAACTGAATGCTTCTGTACTGTTTACGTTGGTTGTTATTTCAGCGAGTTGTAACTGAATGCTTCTGTACTGTATACGATGGTAGTTATTTCATCCGGTTGTAACTGAATGCGCATGTACTGTACAAGTTGATAGTTATTTCAGCGGGTTGTAACTGAATGCTTCTGTACTGTACAAGTTGATAGTTATTTCAGAGGGTTGTAACTGAATGCTTCTGTACTGTACAAGTTGATAGCCGTTTCCTTGATTATACATGTCGCTGGTTTATGACATTTCTACGCGTCCCTCTCTTGGTCTCAATTTTGGACATAGAAGAAAAAAATACACCCTGAATCAGATAGTCGGCATTTAAAATAAGATATCTGTATAGAAAGTAAACAGGACTTCATTCGTTAAATTTTTTATTATTGTCGTGTTTTCGTTGGTCGCTATTTCTATACTCGGAGTCAGATGCAAAAAAGCTACGGTATATCAACGAAATGCACAGAAATAATCAACATCGGCCTTTCATATCATGCTTACATTTTTGTACATATGTCTTTATAGTGGAGCCCCATAAACGCATGCATCCACCAACATTGCAGTCCATAATACAGAATCAATTCTAGAGTAGATGGTATCGCACGTCGTGTTATCACAAGTAAAATCATATTTCAGAGCAGATGTCTGAAACTTCAAGATGAACTCTTGATTTCCTGCTCATTACCCGTCGTCATTCATTTCAAAATGAATCTTATTCCTAGGTTCATCTCTACGGAAGATGTAGAAACGTAGGTTAAAACATGTAACTTGTAGCACTTTCGCTAAGGTTTGGTTAGTTGGTTGGTAGGCTGCTGATCCAGCGGTCCATGGGATCATGCTCTTTGACCCTTCGCTAAGATTTAAATTGTAACAAACATCGCTATGATCTCGTAACAATGTGCATCAAAACGAAGCAAACTGTGATAGCAAACAACGCGCAGCAAGTTTAATGAAGCTATAAAACACAACTGAGACTGTTAATAATAAACTACATTACATGTTGCGCATTATCTATGCTCGACTATGCCGAAATCGGATGTGCTAGGCCTACAAGGCGCATAACGGTGGCACAACGTAATCACGCTCCCGGCGGAAACCGCACGGATATCCATGATGGTTACAATGGAGTGAATGAAAAACAAACAAACATATCTATGCTCTACTGACCGCTAAAGTTATTTTATTATTAACCAATGGTTATTTAACTTGTGCATTTATAGATGATATAATACTTTATAGAGTGAACTCGTTCTAACCACTTTGTTTAATATAAAGTGTAATATCCCAGAAATTATTTTCATTGCTTAAATATAACATATTGAGCAAAATTAAAGTAACGCTTTTCGCTAAGACAACAGCACATCGCAATTTTAATTACAATATCAATCATGAAAGGAAAAATATTCAATGCTGAAACGGTGGAAAAGCACGGAGCCGTACTAGTTTTCATGCCTTTATTACGTGTGTCGGCTAGAATACGAAACATTCAGTTGAACAAGTCGATATGAGAACTAAGGTTTGAATGATCAGATAAATGTCAGAGTTCAACGACACATTTCTGGTGTCACTAGATGATAATTGATTCTCCACAATATTAGTTATCACCCAATAGGTGTCGCCAGGTAAGCTAATTCCAGACACAGCTGGAGGTTTTATGATATTCATTACATGTCACACAGAATTAAGTGACTATCACATCTGACAATACTTTCGTTTATAAATATGTCCATTTTTTTTTACTGCAGCTTCATTTCTCACATAGATACTGCCTTTAACACAGAACAGATATTTTTCTACTTTATTTACTGATATCGACAGTAAACAAGATCTCGCTACTACTTTGAGGAAAACAAGCTTTTTGATAGTTTTACGAGGACAACAGACTATCGGACTATGTAGTTTGTGGACGAAATCATACAAATAACAATATACAAGATAAGATCCCACGCAGTCTGTATATTAATAATTGCAAGTTTAGCAATGTGCAAATACAGATTATAGTTTTATGACGAGTAAAGGCGTTGATTTTTCCGAGTGACGATGGTGACCATTACTGGATACAGAAAGCAATTGGTATTTATAAAGCATTTATATATTGTACTAGAAGCAATACTCGGCGTTGCCCGGGTTAGATTTTAAAAGAATAGTAATAACTTAAGAGCGCGGTAGCCGAGTTGATAGTGAGCTTACTTTCTATTACTGGGTTACAGCGTGCCAGGTTCGAAACCACGTCCGGACAAACAAAAATCGGGGTTGTGATTTCTCTCTTGACGCGACCACTCCTGCAGTCCACTCAGCTGTAAACGAATACCTGACGCATGAGTTAGGGGAGGTAAAGACAGAAAGGAAGGGAACTGGACACCCCACCTAATAGTTGCTGTGGCTTAGTACATGAAGAGTTATCTTCATCCCTGGCGGCAGGTTGCTGCCATGGGACATACCTTTACCTTTAATAATTTGTTGCGATGACTGTTTTGTTTTAGTGTCTACATATTAACACAGAAAAACAAACATTAAAAAAATTATCTAAGGATCTCAGTCCCTCGCAGTCCCTATTACAGTTCACGCTCGTACGAAGTGAGCTATCCCGGGACACGAAATACGCCGTAATATTGTAGTTTTATATATATTGCGTACTCTCACGTATGTCATGTGATGTGTTTTTCTAGAACGTAGTGACAACAACGTTTACCGAAGAATTTGACGATCTATAGATATGATTTTAAAAGCAGATAGAACGGCTGATGTAAACCATATCCTACGATTTGCTCATAAATATATACGCGACATTAGCAAAAGGAAAGAAGAAAGAATAGTGAGCAAATTAATACCGAGTAATATTATTTCTAGGTCTAATCCCACAATTTGTATTGACCTTTGTGCAGCGGTCATAGGTAAAAGGATAACTAATCATATCCATTCAGTGAGGTAGTAACGTATAAAGAAAGGTTAAGGTCAAGAGAGTATGATATCGCTGGGAGATTATTGCATCAATACTCGATCGATGTGGATTTTGGACAGTAATTATCAACTTTTAAGATTTCTTATATGGACTGCGTGGGATATTATTTTCTAATTAGTTTATGTACCAAATTTCATTGGCCATTGCCTGGTCACCTGAAGCCAGAAATCTTTCATTCAGCCTCGCTAAAGTGGAATGGTCATAATTAAATTGTCTGGCAACTTTTCTGGTCACTATACCACTCCTCAACATACCGACAGCCTGCCATCGCTCTTGTGACGAAAGTTGAGACATCGCAAACACAAAAACACACTTACTTTCGATGAAAACAAAAGATGGCGTTTTACTCTTTGAAACTTTATTAATGTGTATGCCAAATTTCAATTTGATCCGACTAGTAATATGGACGGTTCTGTGGTGAAATGGTATAGAGCGCGTCTGTGACGGCTAAGGTACCGAAGGCTAAGGTACCCCGCCACAGGCAATTATGCATCTGGGTGATTCAGAAAGCAATGGCAAACCACTGAACGTATTTATATTGCCTAAAAAATCACTATTAATGCCAACCAGTGCTTGGTTGTTGGCTACGTCCAGAATAGGATACGCTACAAAAAAGTAATATGGCCAGAATTCAACAATTTGATGTTGTGCATGTGAAACGCGTTAAATTGGAATAAAACATACACAAAGGAAAAAGGAAATCATTAAAGTTAACCAGTACACATTCACGTGGTTTGAAAATCTCTCACTAAAATAAAACAATTCATTCGTAAAAATAGATCACGCTTTTTATAAGTTTTTAATGATTGCTGATATATACGCAGATATCAACAGCCTAATATCATGAAGCGCCACAGACTTATAGCACATGGTTATGACAGTCAAACCACATAGCGAGGCAAACAATTTGTTTCACCGTGTAAATAGAACAAACATAATGCATATCAACAGAAATGAGCTCGTACCTAAAATAGTCATTGATAAACAACAACTAGAAAATGTCAACAACTTTGATAGCTTGGATCAACCATCAACACCACAGGAGATTGCTCAGCAGAGATAAGAACGAGATCAGCACTGGCTTTATAATAAACATCACAGATGAAAAATCTATGTCAAGGGGCAAACAGAAAAACAAATTGACAACTATTAAGAAGCTATATTTTTTATTGGTAAGATATGGTTGTGAGATGTGAACAATGACATTCTCAATATAAAAGAAAATATGGACATTTGAAGTGAAATGTTATAGAAAGGTCCTAGGAATATCATTGACAGAAAGAGAAACAAACGCAGACGTCCGAAAAAACCTGAACATAAAAATAGATATTGACTACTCAAATTACCAAAAACACAAGTTCGCATATTTTAAACTTATAATATTTATATTACAATGTATTATATTTTGAACTATTTAAGGAAATATTAAGTGTGGAGGAGAAAGTTCCATGAAAGAGCACAAGAAACAAACCAAGGCTACAATGGGAAAAGGATATCTTGAACATGAAATTAATAGAGGCTGAACGGTTTGCACAGAACCGAAATACTTACATAGTGGCAGTGACTAAAACGTTTCGTAAATGGTATGTCGCATAGATAGAACATATTTACCAGAATATGGGCTCTCCCAGGTAATGTGTCACGTTCTGAGCAAAGCTTATTTTCACCATACCTCATGTCCCACCTGTTCATAGCCCTTTCTCCACCTAAACATTGGCAACTAAGATCATAATCAGTTCTGAAACTCATCAGATTCCAACAACGAGAAGTGCAAGGCTGGGTTCTCTGAATGTCACACCACAGGGGTAAATGTAATTGTACAGATTAAGTGTTGTGACAATACACAATGGAAAAGTCTCACTGTAATGACATGTCGTCTACTGAAAGAATACTGTCGCATAATCGTTGTTCTAATATGACAAGAATAAGACATTCAGATATTCCTAATATCATCTACTGAGAGTTCACTCTTGCATAATGGTTCGTCTGACATGGCAGTAGTGAGAACTTCAGATCTTCTGCATGTCGAAGTATTCACAAAATATTGGTAGCATATCCTATACATAATCAACCATCAACCCAATATTCATTTGGTTATATGGATTTTCTTTACATTATTTACGTTAAGTAGTTTGTCAGTGCCTTATGAACGGTATGCACAATATTCTGCGGCTGGATTCGAATCAGGTAACTTGGCCGTCACAGACACACACTACCTCGCTGCCACAGAACCGAAACTATTACTCTAAAAACAATATATATCCATTAAAATTTCTCCATGTTTCAATTTCATATTAGAAGACAAAATGAAAGAAAATTTTACTGTATAGGCAGACAGACATAATAATAAGCGACTGGCAATTTGTCTTGTGGTATGTCATAAGAATGCTTTTATCGAAAAAACTCAAATTATTTTCCAGAACGAAAATTTTTTGGACACGTCCTTATGTTAAACAGTTATACATTAAGTAAAGGATTCTTTGAATGCTTGCACACGTATTTGTTATAATAATATATTGTAGTCACTATTCCTTAATTCTTAATTTGTATTACCGATTTTCCTCTCATAAATGAAAACTTCTTGAAACAGATGATAGTATTGATATTCTGGTACAGCAATTGTTTTGTAGTTTAAGCGTTGCGCGTTACAGTTCATAATCCGGATATGATGAAAATGTGACCAGGTGTCGCTTAGTTAAGTTTATTCTAATCTTATCAGATCAGCATATTCTTCCTGTTTATTCAATGGCAATGTTTTCTTAGGAATGCGTTATTCTACACCATGTGAATCCAAAAATCTGTTAGTCACTTCTATATACAGTCTCTGTACCAATTTATCTTGTGATAGTGTTGCTCGCTATGTGCTTACTACTCCTATATTACTTCGTACGAGTATCTTTTTTGAAGTCCATACAGTGTGGTGGTGATTATCTTGTTTGTCCACAGCCATCTGTCTTTTTTTTTGCAGTTAGTCATTTCCAATACCAATGTTCTCTTATGCCACAAAGCTAATCTGATCAGAATCGTCTCTCTTGCTCTTCAACTTGTCTGTTCGCGACATATGCTAAATTTTACCTCTTCGTCATGCTATCCATATGGATTTTTAAAAGTTTGACAGTTGTTGACAATGGTATTGGAAGGGGGGGGGATCTATGCAAAGTTTACGTCAACAATGCTTTATATTTTATACATTATATGAATTTAAACATACAATTGGTGTAGATTTTCATCATTATCTATTGCTCTGCCTTGACACTTGAGAGTATATTACCTTGACACTTGAGAGTATATTACCTTGACACTTGAAGAGTATATTTACCTTGACACTTGAGAGTATATTACCTTGACACTTGAGAGTATATTACCAATGTAAGGACAACTGCTACAACCAAAATCCCCCATCTCTAGCACCGTCTACTTCTTACTTTTGTCTTCTATTAAATAATCCCCATAGAAGACGAAGAGATGTAGGCCACTGAACATTGTCCCTTTGTGGCAGACTCCTCCTTGTGGCAGACTCCTCCTTGTGGCAGACTCCTCCTTGTAGCAGACTCCTCCTTGTGGCAGACTCCTCCTTGTGGTAGACTCCTCCTTGTGGCAGACTCCTCATTGTGGTAGACTCCTCCTTGTGGCAGACTCCTCGTAGGTGACGGGAAATATTTGATGTGCCATCAATGCAGATGTGTCAACAAATTTGACAAAAGAATGATAAGATACTTGGCCCAGGAGTGTGTGAAGTACTACTATCAGGACGTGATAATCCTGGGATACTCGCCTACTTGAATCTCTCCCTTCGTGGACTAAGCATGCATCCATACACCCCCTTTAAACATCCAAGCATTTGAGACCTTATATATGTCCGGGGGTCGCCTAAGTTGCACAACTGACAACAACCTGTGCATTTGTCAGAAAGATTATGGGCTGTCAAGAGCTGTGTGCTCACGGATAAATTTGTTATTTCATCATCATCAACACCCTCTATACAGACACGAAGCTAGTGGCGCCTTTACCGCAACAACATGCAGTCTTACAATGGAAGTATTCGCAGTGACGCATGCACTGATTGGAATCGCAAGCCTATTCCCGTGCAGGCATACTAAGTGACTCACTGAATATGATTCATAAGGTCAGAACAGGTAATGTACGTAGGAAATGGGTGGAGTCATTAGAGACAGCTAAAATGCGGGCATCACTACGAACACTCACGCTTATCTTTGTCCCCGGATACGTGGGCGTGGAAGGTAACGAACGGATCGACCAATTAGCTAGCCTCGCCATCATAACGGATGGTCAACCTATGGACTGAGCAGACATACTCACTGCTCTTCGTGTATCCTCACGCTAGGAGGATTTTGAGATGAATGAGCATGAGTAAATATCGAGAATGCGCGAATTGGGAGTGAGGATGGGTGTGAGCAGTAGAGAACCCCTTACAAAGATTTCAAAAAGAGCAGTGAATCAACATAGAACTGGAACCATCAGCCGTTTTACCCTAAGAGATTTAGTGAAGCGGAGATCTGAGCCCCTATGGACGTGCCCGGTGTGCGAAGAGGATAATCAACAGACCTAATACCCTCTCTACAGACACAACACAGGTGGAGAATGCACCTACTCCCTCCTGGCAGAGGAGAAAAGTCTCCGAAATGTGACAAGTCTACGTAATTAGCAAATATATGCAAGAGCCTTTAATTCTTCGTAATGTATCTGCAGTGTGTATTCTTTATGTAGCTTTCTTTTTCATATCAGTTAGTGCTAGTGTTGCTTGGGCAGAAATGAAGAATAAAATTAGCGTCAATGTTACCTGTCATACATGTCGTAAGAGAGGACCAAACCGGTTTTGGGGTGCAGTTGACTATCCCATTCCATAAATGGTTAAAGTAACACACAAACTATGAGGAAGTTGGATGTGTCAGGTCTAAAGGCACATATTCGCAAGTAAGCTGTAATCTATGAGACAGCGCATTCCGTTCTCCGCACTTCATCTTGGTAAGTTGCAGAACGAACGCAGAAGTGACAATATGTACTCGTATATAATTTTTTTGTTCATTTTTTATCAACCTTGCTATGGCAGCCACAGCCGCGCGCGTCAGTTATTTACTTTATTCGTATTTAAGAATTACAATCAATGTACACATGGGATCAATGGTAGAAGGTCACCACCGTCTCCAGTTATCTAGAATTGTCACGTGACCGGAAGATATATTTTTGGGGGTTCGGTTGGTCACTATTTATATACCTGGGCTCGCTTTGGTTGTTTTTGGCATGCGATTCCAAGGATATAAATAAGGACCTACCAAAAGTCCAACAGTAATCAAAAACGTAACGAATGAGAGTCCTAATTAATTCAGTTGGAAGGGCTTTTGATGAGAGGGGTCATGATAAGGTAAAGTGAACACTTAATGTGTGACACTTTATTCGAATGTTTACATATCCTTGACAGGAAATATACTCGCCAGTAATTCGTTCCTTTCTTGTTGATGTTCACGACACATGTTCTAACATTAATCTTAATGAGATCCTAATTTTCAAATTTAAAAGTAGCTATGAGAACAATAACATAAGCAAAGCTACAATTGCGATGAGAACAATAACATAAACAAAGCTACAATTGCGATGAGTGTGTTTCTCAAAGAGTTTGTACTTTGATAATTTAATGTTTCTTGCGAAAAGAGGAAAAATGCAACAGATGAAAAGTCAGGTGTAGCTAGAAAGTCGCAGGTATATCAAACACCATCTACAGTGATACCTGAATTGTCCAAGCACGTTTTCTTATAGAATAGGGATTATTGGGATTGTTCATAAATGACGTCAACAATTAGGGTGAAAAAGTGTAAAAACATTTGACAGTTGTTGAAAAAGAGAGGGGGTTGGAGGGGGGGGGGGTCTTTTTTGACAAAAGTGACTACAATCAATCTGATGATAAGTTATTTATATCTTGGTTTAAAAAAAGATATGTGTAAAGGCATTATCATTACACTTGATTCTGATGTTGAAGATTTGTACCGTAGTATTTTTAAATATAAATATAAATAAAAATACAAAAGACTTTGGTTAAATGTCAGCTTTACGCTGAATACACTAAATCGACCAAATGGTATTTATCATATAAAGAGGTCAGGAGGCAGACGAAGACGAAGATGGACACAGGATATCGTAGACCTTCTCCACGTGACGTTGGAGAATGTTTGTCAGCTTGTGCAAAACCGAGAGACTTACAAAGTGGCAGTGAGGACAACGTTCGTTAAAGGCCACATCACATAGGTAAGTAGATCTTTATCAAGACACAATACAGGTGTACGTATGTATATTGTGTGTGTGTGTGCGCGCGCGCGCGTGCGTACGGCTTTGTGACGAAATGGTGCAATATGCGTCTTGCACTGCAAATGAAATGGGTTCAAACTACGCAGCAGACAACTGTACATCAGGACCGTTCAGAAAGTAATGGCAAACTACAGAAAGTATTTATATTGTCTACAAAATGACAACAGAAAAAATGGGTTAATCGCTACGTCCTGAATAATTCATGATATTTATTATCATGTAAATATATGCATTTACAGTATAACTTAGGAAAACTATCACTGGTTTTAAAATAGTGTTACACTTGAAGGTAAAGTTCAGGGGATGTGAGCAAGTGCTAGGCAAACATAACACGTAGGAAGAAAATATGAGATATAATAATAATTGCAGAAAAACCGATATCCAACAGGCGAAACTAGCATATCGTCATGAACAGGATATGCTACCAACTGTATATATATATATATATATACTTTACATTTACCCCCCCCCCCCGCATATATGTACAATACTTGGCCGTACGCATCTCACTACTCAGGTGCCCTAGTGATAACGGTAAGTCACGCTTTGGCATCTATAATGTTAACTAAGTACCAGCTTGACATGTAGTTGGAACAACAGAAGATAACATGATGATGTTGTAAGATTAACTCTACAAAAACATTATGTATAACACAATACGTATGTTTTTATTGTAATCTACCTGAACATATTTGAATATGAATTCCTCTTGAATACTATAAAAGGTACACTACAGATCCACAAACGATTTATAAGAACCATGGCCAACATCTCACAGCCACCGATATTACTGGCACTAGGTAAAACGAGTGAGTGCTACCTGGGCTGCAAGAGTCAAACTTATTTCTTAATGTGTCGCGGTCCCTGCTGGAGTTATATTCAGCCCGTTATAACACAGTCATTATAAGGAGACTAACAAAAATCTATAAAAACAACCACTTGCGCAAAAATCTTTCTCAGAAGAACATCGCTAAGTTGATTTTAATATCAAGATAAATTACGTTGATACTAGCACGTGAGACATGAGTGTATATGCATTTACAGTATAACTTAGGAAAACTATCACTGGTTTTAAAATAGTGTTACACTTGAAGGTAAAGTTCAGGGGATGTGAGCAAGTGCTAAACAAACATAACAAGTAGGAAGAAAATATGAGATGAAAATCAAGTACACTCTGTCATAGTACATCTCCAAGACAGAAGTTAAAGGATGTTGGAGGTCTTTTGCAACCAACACTCGAAACGAAAACGTCCCTTGATAATGATCAATATTTCAAAACAAATAATGACTACAATTAATGAAAATATTGTGACAATATTATGGGAAAAAAAGTACTTTTAACAACAATATATTAGACATTATATTTACTTCCTTTTTAAAATTACCTTCGATTAGTCCCAGCATTATCAGACACAAAGTGTGTATAACGAAGGAACTAAATAAGTTTTGAGCTCCTGTATCTATCCATTATGTGCTGAATGAGACTGCGCACCTATGTGTATGACTAGTAAACATTTCAGTTAATTGTATTGACGAATAAAAAATTATACTGTACAAAATTTACTCCTGGTTGTTGAAAAAGAAAATATTGTAACCATTCATCCGTTGAGTTGCATCTGACACATTATTACGATGCGTCTTTTTCTCAATAGCTAAAGGATGCTGAGTCGACCATGACGATCGTCCTGGTTGGAAGCGGCAACAGTAACTTTCAGGGGCGCTACGGCCAAAATTAGTTATGTAAATGACTGCCAGAGCTTGCACGCAAAAATTGTAATACAAGAACGCGGTCTATAGAAATTATATATTCGCTTATGAATAACTTTACAATTCAATGAGAAGCTATCGCTGACCGGTAGAAATGCTGCTTCTGCTCGGCACCGGAACGCGTCCAGACGGATGAGAAGCACTAGTTTAAATGATGTATTCTAGTATTATAGGGAAATAACTCCATTATTTGCTAAAACTATAAACATAGTATCACTTCCTTATACATCCATTTCAACTATAGCTGCTTTATTTAATTTAATCACATTTCCCTGACAAAACCCTCGTCAAAGTGCATTGTAACTTAACGACAAAGATTTAAATGAATAATGGGTTGAGCTTGAAAATGTGGAAGTCTTTTTGTGTATTTTTACACGGTATTAAGCGTACGGATTATATTTTAATACCAAGCCTGGACACTTGATTCTGCCTTTTGCCCGGTTTCCACAGCCTTTTTTTTGCCACCCTACCATACATTCTAAAGGTGGGAGATTTTCAACATTTGAAACCGGGAAAATTTTTAAATTACTTGTTATGTTACGGGGTTTTTGCTGGATATAAGCAACATAAACCCACTCCTGAGTCATACTACAAATACTGCAGCTCACCAATACTTAATGCGTCGATACACAGATTATAAGGGAAACTAAAGTGGGTGAAATATTAACTTATGTAACCCTAAGTATTCTTAAAGTAAACCAATGACATGTTTCTTATTTACAACTTTCGTGTGAACTGTCTTGAAATTGAAATCACTAGATACCGTTGAATACTATGTCATGACGATTGGCCTAAGAATGTTAATGGTTTTAACAAACAAACAAACCAGATTTGGCATACTTATACCTAGTTAATTGATAGCATAACAATAATTATCATTATCAACATTAAACGGAACAAAATATAATGTATTTTGTCACAAGTCAAAAGAAAATAATACATTACAAAACATTTCAAAATATATCATGCCAAGCTTATCAGTTACAATCTACACTATATTTCATTACGCTAGCATTAACGTGTGTAAAACAACAACAAATCAATCAACATAGCCATAATTTTCAAAATTAGTGAGAATAACAGCAACGGTCAGCATTGTCAGTACCGTGTATGTCCTCCATTATTTACGATGATGGCAAATCCATCAAGGTGCCGCATGTAAGTGATGAGCTTGCAAGTAAAACATTAGGGCACTGTCTGCCACCAATGATGAAGTACCAGAAGAAGTTCATGCAGAGTTAGGAATCATGCAGAGTTACAAGAGATGGCGGGTGTTGCTTTGCTCGTCTCATGGAATTCATATCAGGACTGTTTGCAAGAGACTTCATTCTATTGACACCCGCTTGTTGCAGGAAATCATTTACTGCGCGAGAAGGCTGTGATTTTGCATTAAAATCTTGAAGAACTGCACTGTGCCCAATAATTTGCAGTGCTGGGATGAAAATAAGCAGTAGAATCTCTTCACAGTAGCGGTCATCATTCAGATTCTCACTCACATGAAAAAAGAGGAGGAAAGGGGGGGGGGGTCTGTGCGTAAACTAATGCCTCTCCACATCATCACTGATCCCCCATCATATCGGATACGTTCGAGGACTACACCTTCCTAAACCGTTCGCCACGTTGCTTCCATACGCTGATTCGCCCATCTGCAGGTTTCTAGAGAAATCGGGACGCGTCCGTTAGTCCACTTTGCATGTCTCCAGTGCAGGTGGTGCTTGCACCATGATAAACAAGCTGCAAGTGTGGTCGAATAGCTGGACGGCAAGCAAGAAGATTGGCATCGTGAAGGGAATTCAAAATTTCTAATCACTGGCTAGTGTTGGTGGCTTCTCTGAGGAACTCTCTGATAACCTTTACACATGCAGTTCTCTGTTGCAGTGCTCGTCTCTGAATTAAGCGATCTTCTTGAAGTGTAGTCACTTTATGACGATATATGTGTTCTTCGTTTCTCTACGGGCCCAGGCTAGACCAAGCGCTGCTCCAGTCTGGCAATAGCTGAATGAGATATTACAAGCATATGAGTCACATTCTGGACAGTAATACCTTCCTGCAACCACACAACGGGTCTTCATCCATAGTATAATCCTGAGTGTCATCCATAACACTAAGCTATCGTCGTTGAGACGTATTTTTGTGTACTGGTTCTGCGGCAGTTGTGTTGCGTTTCAGGGTAACTTTGTGAGTACATCTCAAAACCAAAACTATAGTCCCGCAAATGCATCATTTTTTTGTTTTGAATTATCACTTTTCATTTCATACTCAGGCATCGCTAAAAATCAGCCACATTTTGGTAGCAGCCATTTTTTCAGTATGTTGTTCGTCCATCACAAGTGAAGATGGCCACTTGTTACATCCACTTTTGAAAATTCAATTTTAGTTATGTCCCTGATTATGAGTTCGTAGATGGCTAATGAGCCCTATTCGAACTGTAAATGTCCTTGGACAGTTGGACATGGAATAACAACTGTAGACGGATAATGGTCTATCCGTGACTTTCTAGCTGCTCTCCGCTGTTGAGCTGCTGCATTTCTCTTCTTTTCACAAGATGATGCGCTCTTTTTTATTTTAGAACGCCATGTAGATCTATTTTGTGCAAGTTCTTTCCATGTATCGTGGTCTATTTCCAAGGCTTCCAGTGAGTCCTTTAACGAGTCCTTGAAGCGATTCCTTTGGCCACCTTGAGATCGTATACCCTTCTCTAGCTCACCATAGAGAAGTATCTTTGGCAGACGATGGTCTGGCATACGCACCAAATGACCTGCCCAACGAATCTGTGTCTGCATCAGGATCGTGTCAATGCTTGGGATACCAGCTCTATCAAGGACAGTGGTATCTGGAATCTTGTCTTGCCATCAGATGTTCATAACTTTTCTGAGACAATTTGTATGAAAATGTTTGAGTTTTTTCACATAACGTCTATACACAGTCCATGTTTCACTAGCGTATAGCAGCACTGGAAGTACCACTGCTCTGTAAACTTTCAGCTTAGTCTGAAGGTTAATGCCATTTCTACGCCAAACATTTGCGTACAATCTGCCGAAAGTACTGCTTGCTTTGGCGATCCTTGTATACACTTCATCATCAACGTTGGCATTTTGTGATAAAGTACTGCCTAGATATGTGAATCTATTCACAACTTTCAATGCTACACCATTTACCTTTATGCACGGCTCGATGTAGCTTTTGCCAAGTGCTGCTTGTAACATGACTTCTGTTTTCTCTGTGTTAATGGTAAGCCCAAAGTTGGTACAGGCTTTGGAGAATCTGTCTATAATACATTGTAGATCA
>CM067298.1:107626823-107749962 GCA_034231615.1 Meghimatium bilineatum
ATTCTGTGATTAAATTCCTATATTCATAAACCTATACATACGCATCAATAAATGCCGACATTTTCACAAGAACAAATTACAGGACACAGAAAACTATCATCACACACACACAAAAAACGATTTTCTTTGTTGGCAGAAATGTATACTGATTATTAATGTCAGCAGTGTTTTTTTTTATCTGTTACAGAAACATTATTCGTTATTTGTTATTAAATGTTCACTGCAGGCACACCAGATAAATTATATTTTTAAGCATGCACATTATGTCATCTTTCTTATAAATCAATAAAAATGATTGAAGCTGTAACTATTGGAAGTAAAAAAATGAATATATATATATATATAAGGGTTACATGTGGGATTATTTGCGTCGTCATAACAATGGTTGGTAGTAAACACACATTTCTGGGTGTTCTATATATGTACATGATTGAGTATCACAAACAAAACATCTGATTTCAAACTTCAAGATCATGTGCTAGAGAAAGTTAAAACATTTGATTATTTGAAGAGCGAGTAGACAGGAAGGCCATATTCAGAGAACGCTTCTATCCATGACGCCACAAGGCAAACAAGGACCACAGCCTATGGATTTATAGAGGAGCGAGTTAACACACGATGGAGATGCACACAAAAATATTAGATATAAACTCGCATAGATCTAGCAGACAAGTGCATTTAATCAGCTTTCAAATACAGGACGTTTACAGGAGTTTAACAAACACAAAAATCTGAGAATGTTCAATGTATACTTACTGGCTGTATTGACATTTGGATGTGAACGTTAAAGAAACGTTAAATTCCACACAATTTATAGAAGTAAATGAATCGTCCTTGAAAAGATGTGGAATACCGAATTGAACCTTAGGACTTAAAAACAAGTAAATCATTGAAGGGAAAAAACGCAACTAAATGCGTGACAACAGAATTCATAAACAAACCATCATATGGAAAGATGAGGAAAAAGAAAAGTAAGTCTCCAAAAAGAACTAGAAGCAGAACAATCAATAAAGAAAGCTCAATATTCGGCATATAAGAACTATGCAACATGCAACAAGGCAACATGGGAGAAAATCGCTACTGCTTATTAGGCATATATAGATCCAAGAGAAGTTAATTAACTAACATTTATCATCATTAAGTGACGTCTCCGCAACGAAGGTTGGCTGCAACGTATCTCCAACATCTCCTGTCTCTTGTCTTGGTGGTGCACTCTGCTAGACTGTAGTCTGTCCATCGTGTGATGTTACTCTCCCACTTGTATCTCTGCCTACCTCTTGCTCGCTTCCCTTTGACTTTACCCTCAAGTAAGGTCTTCAATAAGGTGCTATGTCTTTTAATGTGTCCAAAGTATTTTATTTGCCTGATCTTTATTTCTCTTAGTAGTTCTTTCTTCATATTAAGTGTCTTTAGCATCTCTTTATTTGTTTTCTTCTCTTTCCATGATGTTCTCCATATTCTTCTATATACCCACATCTCAAAGGCATTAATTTTGTCTTCTAATTGTTTATGTAGTGTCCACCATTATAGAACTTTGAATAAATCTTGAGCCTACTTGGAGATAATAATAATCAATAAGTAACCCCCTCCCCCTTATGGAGTCAGAACATGACATTCGCTACTAGGAAGCAAACCCTGAAAGCGGATAATCCCCTCTCTTCCTCCACTTCCCACTTAAATGTTTTTTTCCCAGGAAAGGTCATTAAAACTCCCAAGAAAAATAGGACACTAGTTAATTTTTGGGAACAAATACCCCTCCCCCAACCAAAGAGGTGTCAACGGCTCTGCATGCACTACTTTTTCTAGTATAGAGTTCTATAGCTAGAGTTACAAAGCAGAAGTAACATGCTCACATATTAAAGAAACCTTAAACCTGCATGGACTATTTGTTCTAGTATAGTTTTATAGCTAGAGTTACAAAGTAGAAGTAACATGCTCACATATTAAAGGTACCTTAAACCTACATGGACTACTTGTTCTAGTATAGTTCTATAGCTAGAGTTACAAAGCAGAAGTAACATACTCACATATTAAAGAAACCTTAAACCAATGAGCACATTATTTCATTAGATGGATGTTCAGAAATTACGTCAACCATTGGATGAGGGGGTGTGAACAAGTTTGACAGTTGTTGACAAGCTAGAGAGCGATTTGACAAAAGTTGGTGTCAATAATACTGTTTTTCTTCTACACCAATTACATTGCTTGAATTTGAGACAAAAATATATTTGGAAAAAAAAACAGTTTCTTTCGTACTTTTTCTTGTTGATGATGTTGGATGGCAGGAAAATGCAGTAGGTGGTTTCTAAAGCTGTTTATAGTTGATATCATCATATAACTTTATGTTTATGTTCGCTAGATGGCGCTAGCTGTACCTTGCGCATGCGCAGCACAAAAAACAAAATGGCTACTGTACTTACAGAGTGTACAATCAATGAACAACGTGCTGTTGTGCGTTTTTTATGGGCAAAAGGACTGCCTGCAAAAGACATTCATAAAGAAATGCTTCCTGTTTATGCTGACAATTGTTTGTCCCGTAAAGCGGTGCACAGCTGGGTAAAACAATTTTCTCAAGGACGCTCTAAAATTGTTGACGAAATCCGATCTGGTCGTGCTGTTGAAATTGCAACAGACGCATCTGTGCAGCGGGTTGAGGAGATGATTCGAGGTGACAGACGAGTAACGATAGACGCTGTAGCAGCTGCAATAGGGTGCTCACATGGTTCAGCATACAGCATCATGCATGACCGATTGAAATTTAAGAAAGTGTGTTCAAGGTGGGTGCCCAGACAATTGACGGACGAACACAAAATGAACCGATTAGGCTTGTCATTGGAGCATCTCTGTCAATACGCAAATGAAGGAGAAGACATGATGAACAGGATTATTACTGGGGACGAATCATGGGTGCATCACTACCAGCCTGAATCAAAGCGTGCTTCAATGCAATGGAAACATCCTTCTTCGCCTTGTGTCCAAAAATTCAAGGTTACACCATCAGCAGGGAAGGTTATGCTGACAGTGTTCTGGGATTGTCAAGGAGTGCTTTTAACCAATTTCAAAAAGAAAGGTGACAATGTGAATTCTGAATCATACTGTGAAGTTCTATCAGTGCTTCGGGATGCAATTCGAAGAAAACGTCCAGGGCTGCTGACTAGAGGAGTGCTACTCCTTCATGACAATGCTAGACCACATACGGCTCGATTAACTCAGGAGAAAATAAAAAATCTTGGTTGGAAAATTCTGGAACATCCTCCTTACAGCCCCGATTTAGCCCCTAGTGATTTTCACCTTTTTGGTCCACTAAAAACCCACCTTGGCGGGAAGCATTTCGCGACTGACGCAGAAGTTGAATGTGAAGTGAAAATGTGGCTTAAAAAGCAGAGCACGCAGTTCTACGCAGCAGGTTTGGGAGGACTCATAAAACGATGGGATAAATGCATCAATGTTGGTGGAAATTATGTTGAGAAGTAAAGGGATAATGTATGTGTAAAAATAAACAGTTTTCAGGTTTTTATCGTCTTCAGTTTTTTTCTAAAGAGCCATTTGTGACTTACTTATTGACTCCCCCTCGTATATATATTGTTTTGAGGGGGGGGGGGAAGAGGGCGGGAAAGGGGGGGATAAATGCTTGATATAATTAAGGAAGATGGATCCTGAATTATTGACAGTTGTTCATGAGGGAGGGTGTAGGGGGTGGTCAAGAATGTTCAAACGTTAGTTGACTTCTTTTATTGACAGTCGCTTATAGCTTAGAAAAAAATAGTTCTTACGTCGTTGAACATCGATCTGTATATGAACCCCGTGAGAACGTAGAATAGATTGATTATACTATTGGGTCACTAAACTCTGTAATGACGGCTATATTTAGTAGTCAGATCTAGTACTTGGTGGGATATCAAGTAAGGAACGTGCATCTTGAGATATGGCACGTTGAGGAGACAATCTGCCGCAGGCTACACAATGCAAAGTTCAAATCTTACAAAAACAGGCCTGAGCAAATATGTACATGCTTTTAGACCGTTTTCTTAGGTCGGCATATAATCAGGTCTGAGTGCAGAATTATTGGTATCCAATTAGATTTTATTTCATTTAGCTAACATAAATATGCTTAAAAAGTTAGATTTATAGATAAATGGATGGAAGGATAGTAGTATTCGGACATAAAGTGATGGTGTTAGGAATATACAACGATGTACAGATGTTGAGATTCTATACCAAAAATAAAGCCTTCAGAGAAAGGCTAGAAGACAGAAAAATAGTTCAGAATATGCTGAAGAGGAAACAAAATGAAGAAAGATGGCGATGGTAATAATGATGATAATAATGTTGAAGTTGATGATGAAGTAATCCCTCGCCCGTGTGTTGCCGGGGCCCGAAAGGGGAGCACAGAATAGCAACACTGTTTACCTTCCACGCATGTCGTAAAAGGCGACTAAGGAGTTTATGGGATGGAGTTGGCTGTCCCATCCCATATAGGGTCAGTGACCTAAAGCCATGCTGAAGTCGGATGTGTTAGGCCGAAAGGCGCAGATATCGCAGCAATGTTGTAAACCATGACACAACGCATTCCGTTCTCCGGACTATATCCTGCTAATCTGCAGGAGTTTGAGAACGAACGCAGAAGAAGAAGAAGAAGTAATCCCTTTAGCTGTGAGCAGGTAGGTCTTGGTAGCCCATATTCTTTCAGACACTGGCAAATGTCCTCCGCTTTACTGCCCAACTGTCATATTTTTGTTTTAAAGTCATTTTAATTTCTCAAACCACAGTTTTTCAGCCAAAACGCCAAAGGGAATATAACGAACTTGTTTTTCTCTTCTCCCTCTGATCTGCTGAAGGAAATTAGAGATCACAACAGAATCATGCGCGTAATTTTCGTGGTGAATTAAATTTCCATCTTTCGTACTAAGCATTCTTTATCTGTAAGTTTCCTATCCATGTCGTAATATACTTCAAAGTCCTTATTAAAACTTAGAAGTTATCAGCTTAACTGCAAGTCGCATACCGCATAGTAGCCGTTTCATCGACTTGATGTGAGGTAATAAGTTAAACTGCAGTTTGTAGTTTGCTTTTTTGTCACTTTTTACACACATTTTGGTTACTGTCACTATCTACTACAATAGTCGTCTTTCAAACTTCCTTCGTGAGAAACATATTATGTTTCTTGTATATTTTGACTATTTCTTGTATTTCAACATATCCATTTATGGATGATGTGGTGTCATCCGAAAGCGAGATTTAATAACCTACCCAGTTCTCTTTTTTGCATTTTGGCTAAAAATGATGCGTATATGTTAACAATACAAGTGATTGAACTGAACAATGTGGCAGTTCCAAGGACATACACGTAGAGAACATAGAGACTGACGTCTGTATTTCTAAACGTGATTAAACAGCATTAAGACTATAGAAGACACATCATAGACCAACAATTAAGTTCAGCCCAGTTTGGTTTCAGAAGAGGAGAAGAATGCACAGATGCACTATTTACCCTTAAACAACTAAGCGAAAAAGTTGATTGAATATGACAAAAATCTAAACATCATCTTTGTCAACCGAGAAAAAGCGTTGGACAGAATAAACAGAGACATAATGTGGCAAACGCTAGAAATATGTGGAATCAAGGGACAACTAGTATACAACATCAAAGCATTATACAAAAAGACAAAGCTAGGTGAGAACAACAGATGAAGCATCAGAACCATTCACAACAAAAACAGGAGTCAGACATGGATGTGTGATGTCGCCTATTCTATTCAACGTCTACATAGAAAAACTTATAAAAGAAACACAAAATGAGATATGTAACGAAACAACAGAGAATGAACAACATACCACCGAACTCAGTGAACTGCTTTTCGCTGACAATCAAAGCAACATATAAGATGAAGAAAAACTGCAAACGCACATCAACTCAATATCACGATAATGCAATAAATACAGCATACGGATTAACATACAAAATACACAAACTACGCAAATAACGAGATCAGTAGATCACTTAAACATCGAAATGGAGAATGCAAAAATAAAAGAAAAGTCAAAGAATTCAAGTACCTATGAAGTATCTTCACAGAAGACGGACGACTCGATAGAGAGATAGATAACCAGCTGTCACCATTGCTATTGCATAAAAAAAATCAACATGCAAGTAAATAAACAAATGATTAACAGTATCTTTATACCAATACTATGATACCAATGTCAGGCTTGGCAACTGACATCTACACATAAGAGGAAGCTCGAAACTTGCGGAATGAAATGTCTAAGGAAGGCTATTGAAGTCACCATAATGGACAAAATGCTCAGTGAGAACATCAGAAAGATAATAGGTATCACTTCATGCATTAAATATATAGAGAAACAACATATAAAATAGTTTGGACATCTTATGAGGATGAACGATCAACTTCCCATAAGAGCATATAACAAAATAGAATCAGGATACAGAGTCAAGGCAGACCCAGGAAAAGGTGGATAAACAACATCAAGACCACCCTGAATAAACATGACTACATCTCAACCAGGACAACACCTGACTCTGGAACGCAGACTACATCTTCTTGACAAACCCCTACGCTCAATGGCAAGAGAGGAAGCTACAACAATACCACCTGGGGATAGACAATATACAACAATAGTAGGGAGTGGGGGTGTCATCCTCTTGCTACTTGTTCCTAAGTGTTAGTTGTCCTGTTATATTTTTCTTGGTGTGTGTTGAAGGATGGGTTGCATATTCTATCCCTAACCTATGTGCTAATCTCTTTACTCTAATGTAAATTACTAAAATGTGATCTACATTCGGAAACGGTATACATCGCAGAAAGATGAACGAACTACTGGACTTCAATAGTAAATTACACAGATTTACACGCACACATGAAGTCTTTCAACGCTTTAAAACAACGTAGACCCTATACTGGGCCTATACCATCCAATTCAAATAAGCTCACACAAATGTTGGCCCTATACTATTGATTTGAAGAATCTGGTTTACTACCTAGTGATCAATTCACGAACACTTATGTCTTCCACATACTCACAGCCAGTACTTCCTACCATTATCAACATCAAAATTACAAATAAGTCTGAGTATATGATAAAACGTCATTGCTCGATATACAAATGTCACTGATATTTGCTTGTGGTGAATGATATCACGAGTGTAGTCGATAATCAGTTCATAAGTGATTATATTGATTTCTAAAATTATCGCTGAATAGTATCTTCCATTACGTTATTATAAATTGTTTGAAATATTAGGCCTATTTTACAAAATATTTATCCTTTGTTTTCCAGCGTGAATCGCACTGTTCCAACACTAACTTCGTTGCTCTCAAGCCTGTTGATAATGTTATTGATATGGGGAGGGATAGCAGAACATGGCACTTAATATTGGGAAGCAAGCATACAGCAAGCAAATTTCCCTTTTCTTAAAAGCAAACAACCCCGTTTAATAGTTTTGTACAAATAAACCATAAAAATCTCACTAAAATGAAGGAATTGCACACGAAAACGAGATAATTACCATATTTAAGTCAAACAACTCTCCTTACCGACGACATATTTACGGCCCTGGTTACACAATAATGTATGTCCTAGTCATATGCTTGTTGTAACATTAGACAGAAATATGGACAATTTTGAGCCTTGTGCACAATTTTCTACATTGTTCTTGTACAAACCCACAGATAAATAATATCTAAAAAGCACCAAGTGATCAACATTCAATGTTGCATGTTTCCTGTTAAAGAGTTGCAGGAAGGCGGTACTTATGATTGTGTGATAAAGGCATCATGCCCTTGCTGTCGCCACATCATGTACAGGGTGAGTTGTTTTTTTAAAATTCCAACAGAAAAAAGCCCATTCCTTATGGGGAGTCTAACGCTCGACCTCACTGATGTGAACAAAACCGCTCTAACCTCTCGGCTATGCACAATTTGTTGTGCAGCCTGTAAAATGATTGTTTTGAAGCTCGTGCCAAGTTATCTGGCCAACGCTTTATGGATCATGCCCAACCACTGTAAATCGGGTTGGAATGAGATTTGTATGCACAGAACAAACACGATCTCTGAATGATACGTCTCGTTCCTCACATACAAAAACTGTACCATAGTACAAGACAGTGTCTGACCTGGACTTCAGATCAGTACCTTTAAATCAGCTTAATATGCCATAAAATTTCCAGCTATACTAGCCAACCATTGATATTGTCCATTGAGTACAAAGTGATAATAGCACAGCTCTAGAGGACGACGTCATGTGCAAGTACAATACGGAGATCATAACTAGAGTAGTTAACGAACAAATTCATGTTAACAAACAAGTTTCCAGTTTTCCTCCAGAAGCATGTCCTGAGAAAATCAAATAAAGCCATATAGACACGACCGCTGTAAAATGTGCGTAGTCTAAGACTAGGACGAGATGTTCACGATGTCGGTGAACAAAAGAGTGTGACTAAGACTGTGAACCAATAATAGTCAAATTCTATTCTCATCATCATCAGGTGTCATGCCGGCTAAGTAGGTGATCATGGCTCTCAACAGTTTTCTGTCTCCAGTATTATGTATCATGCTCGCTGTTGTTTCCCTGCCGCCAGGGTGTCAAACTGTCTAATATTTTCTCACGTTGTCGCCCTCTGTCTCTGTTGCCTTCAATCTTGTCTGTTGTGACTATGTTCTTCAAACGTCCCTGTCTCATGAAGTGGCCAAAAAATGAAGATTTTTTCCCCTTATATTATTGATTAAGGTCCGTTTCGCATTTGACTCTTTCAACACCTCTACATTAGATTTTCTGGTAGTCCATGCTATTCTCAGCATTCTTCTGTAGAACCACATCTCTATTGCCTATAATTTCCCACTTTCCTGTTTGTTTATTGTCCAAGACTCGCACCCATATGTTAGTTTAGAAGTTATATAGCACTGCAGAAAACTCTTTCTCACCTTTAATAACAAGGTCATATTACACAATATATTTTTCATTTTTCTGAATGTTATTTTTGCCTGTCCTATTCTGCTTCTTATTTCTGTTGAATTTCTTCCATCTGCTGTAATATTTGTACCTAAATACTTGAACATGTTTTAATACTATATTATTTACTTTGATCTTGCAAGGTGTGGTATTTTGTTTCTTTGAAGTGACCATTACTTCTGTTTTCTTGATATTTAGGAAGAGGCCTTTCTCTTTACTTTCTGTGACTACTACATTAAGTCTTGAAGGTCTTCCTCACTTTTAGCAATCAGAACAGTGTCATCCACATATCTCAAATTATTTATGTTATGTCCTCTCACTGATATTCCTAGGATATCAACTATTGCACCCATTATGTTTTCACTGTATAAAGAGAACAGGTCTGGTGAAAGCACTCATTCCTGTCTGACTCCTTGTTTTATATGTTGAAAAAGGCCAAATTGAATTCCTACTCTTATTGCTGCTGTTTGTTGCCAATACATGTTCTATTGATTCATAAATCCTTATTGTCGATGTACAAATACTTTAGCTTGCGTATAACTTCATTATGTTTAACTTTATCAAATGCTTTTGTGTAGTCTAAAAAACAGAGGTACAGATCTGGTTTTATCTCTACAGACCTCCCAATTAGTGTTCTCAAAATATATATAGCATTGTTGGTACCTTTGCCTTCTACAAAGCCACCTTGTTCTGGACTTATTTATCTTTTTAAAGGTACTCTATTCTACTCTAGCTTTTATCGTTTCCTGTACTGGAACCAACTCTGTGGTGAATTGGTACATCTGTGATGGCCAAGGTACCGATTACGATTCCAGCCACAGGCAATTGTGCATCCGGATAGTTCAGAAAGCAATGACAAACTACTGAACGTAGTTATATTGCCTAGAAAATCACGACAGTCCAAAAATTGCTGGGTTGATAGCAACTTCCAGAGTAGGATATACTACCAATGTACTGGAACTAGGCTCACAGATGAGAAAGGGTTCAAACTCCAAGTGTACAGGTGACAATGAACACTATAATTACACCAGACATGTTCACAGGCAGCGGAAAAACTCGTATACGGTAGACATAATCGATCCAAGTCAGAATTCCTTCTTATCATCTCTGCCCCGAGAATCTGCCATCCAGTGACATATTTTGGCCTGCAAAGTCTGATAGCACAGTCAATGATAAACTGTCATGGTAACGAGCTGATATACACGCATGTGTCTGACGTAAGATTGAAAGGTTGATTCAGACTAGGAAAACTTGCCTAAATTGAAAGCATGCTGAAAACATTTGTTAGGCCTATGTGGCACAAATTAAACGGTAGAATAACACATTTCAATCTTCCCAGCAGAAATCACAAGAAAGTTTGTGTTGTTACTTAAGAGCGAATACAGCGGTAGAATATCCAGTGAGGTCTTGTGTATCATCGGGATTTCAAAGACTGTTATTGGATATCATACCAATGTGTATCATCAGGATTTCATAGAACGTTTTTCGATATCATAGCATCTTTACATTTATTATTCAAATACTATGTATGTGTCAAATAGTATTAGAAAAAGACGTTGGCAGTAACGCACTCTGCTATACTGTAACCTGTCCATCTTGTGATGTTACTCTCCCACTTGTATCTCTGCATACCTCTAGCTCGCCTCCTTTCAATTTTATCCTTAAGTAAGATCTTCAACAAGGTGTCATGTCTTTTAATGTGTCCAAAATATTTTATTTGCTTGATCTTAATTTCTTTTAATAATTTTTTCTTCATATTAAGTGTTGTTAGAACCTCTTTGTTGTCTTCTCTAAGAAACTAAGAGAAACTTATGAGAAACTAAACAGAGACAGGATAAAAAAAATTGAAATCAAGAGAGGAAATATGCATGGAACACAATATGTGAAATATCACACTACATAAATAATAAGTATACCACAAACAATGCTGAATAGCAGAAAACATTATGTTGACATTTACAAGATGCAATTATCAGAAGAGAGTTAAAATTAGGAAGACCAAATCCGGAGATGACTGCTCTTTGCAATCAACACGGTTCCAGCAAGCTAAGTGCATGAATGTTCCTATTTCAGGACCTATCCTTATTGAAAAGAGGTTGAGAGTTCACCGTAAGCCTAGGCAATACTGACTAAATTAATTCGTGGCTGGTTGAAAGAAAGAGGCTTACGGAGAAAGATGAAATCACAGTAAAAGTGATTTGCAACGAGACCGGATCTATTTTATGTTTCACAAGAAACAACTGATACTTGAAGGAGAGGTCAGTAACAGGAAATTGATACACATTTCGCTTAGTTAACATGCAGTGGTAACATCATGAAAAAACAATGCACAAGGTACACAATTATTGAAAGGGGCATAATTTATGTTAATAATTGTCATAACCGTATTTAATGAAATTCAGTTATTAGACACGCATTCTGTCAGTCCCAGCCAATTTGTTTTAACTGGGTTTCCACTTTACTAGAAAAGATCTGGGAAAGTAATCTTGCAAGCATGTTGCTGACTGCATCGTCTCATTGATCACAGAAAAAATATAGATGTCACTATATTTTTCATATGGATATCACCAGTGTGATAGGGGGCTTTACTTTCCAATACAAATGGAGAACATGCTGTGAAACAGGTATAAAACTCTACTAGAATTCAGACACTCATTGAGTGCCTGTGCAGGAAACTAAAAAATACATTTTTCTAATCTTATGAAAGATAATATTTACTAAAGACCACATCAATATCTTCAAACAGCATGTTATCCACAGAAGACGGATGTGTCGGGCCATTGGCGCAACTAAAACGGCGACACAGCGCATTTCCATTCTCTGGACTGCATCCTGCTGGAGATCTAGTAGTACTGCTACAGGAGAGATCCAGCAGTAGTTTGAGAATGAACGCTGAAGAAGAAGAAACAGCATGTTAATGTAGGAATAAATCTTCTATGGTGAAACCAAACTAGATAGTTGTTGCATTATATACACTTATAATTATACATAGATATATATATATATATATATATATATATATCTCGGGAGCAGCGGTAGTGTAATGTTAAGTCATTCGTCCACTGACCATCACACCAGTTTTCAAATCCAGTCATTAATGGTTTAAGGAGATAAAAATTACTCCTGTATTTACCACCAGGAAGTAAGATGTTCATGCTCTGGGAAGGTCAAGGAATGGGACAATCGCTACTGAGCAAGAGTGGTAGGTAACGCTATTCATGCAATTTCTGATAAACTACTGACTGGACAGTTTAGCACTTACGTGAAACTGTGCGCTATGCCGCTGATTGATAACTCATATTACTTTTATCTATATATTTGTACCATAACAGCTCACATCAGAAGTTTCTATCTTAAGAATGTTGGGTATCCAAGTCTATTGTGCACTGTGGGAATTGAGATTATCACCTATCTCAGTTCTGAACTGTCAATCCTTTTGATGGTGTTTAAACATATTATTTCTCCCTTTTTGATGTATCCAACAATTAGACAGACCTTTTATCTTCTTCATAAGTTAGTTTTATTGCATAAATTTTAAACCATATTCCAATATGCATATTATTACTAAATGAAAGTAACCTATCAGGTAGGAAAGTTAAGGAAATTGTATTTATTAAGAACTATGAACAAAAGAATTGAACAGAATAATATAACAAAATACTTTTATTTTCAAATTTCAATTACACTTGCAAATGTGATTCCGTAAGTGAAGGTTTCACAATGTCTAGTGCTTGTACAAAGTGATTGTTGGTGACAACAAGACTAGAACTGTCTGTATTCCCTTTGCAAAGGTTCTCTCTCAGTGCAATCAAACCAGCCTGCAAGGAAATGATCGGTTATTATAATTAAATGTTACATTTTTCCAACAATATTTGCAAATCAATAAAGACAAAAAATACGTTTTACATGGCTTATAATCAGCAAACATGGCACTTGTTATCAGAGCTTATAATCAGCAAACATGGCACTTGTTATCAGAGCTTATAATCAGCAAACATGGCACTTGTTATCAGAGCAGACTTACATACATTAATCTGTTTTAGCATGTTGTATCAGATCAAATCATGACTGGTCTAAAAAAATGAACAAATGGGATTCCTCTTCTTCTGTGTTTGTTCTCAAATTTCTTCCAGTTAGCATGATCCATAGACTGGAATATGTTGTATCAGTTTTCAGCTTGGCTAAAACATTTGACCTGACACATGTAACTTCAGCATGGCAAATTTAGATAACTATGACTATAAGATGGGTAGCCAACCTCCTGTACACAACCTTTGTCGCATCTCACAACACTTATTTCATGTCACTGTGCTCCTATTATTAGCACTCATTTCAGATGCTGAGAACACACTGATGTGTATGAGAACACAATGTGTATTATGAGAACAAAACTGTTTATGCTACTGTTAACAAGAACCAAACACTGGAACATAATACACGTCCTCGATGAAGTGAGATTAGAAAATGTAAATACTAAAGGATATGAAAGCTTTTTGTTATTATAATTCTCTTGGCAAAAGCTAAACTGCATAAACTAGAAATTTATGAATAACTAATGAAGAAGAATACAATAGTACTTACATAAAACACAAGGTAAATCAGCTTTACAATAAAAGCATAGACTATTCGGATACAGACAGGAACAAATACAGATAACAGTATACAAGTGTTTCAATCATATGGTCTTGTTCAAGAAAATACAAGATAAGCAGGAAACAAACAGTAAAGGCACTATCACATATTATTAGTCAGCTAACATTTAACAGCACAGGCATCAAAGGTAAGTGACATAGATACACACTATTATTGCGGTAGAGATGAGTTTTAAAAGAATTATACAGAATAAGAGCACAATAAAAAATCATGACTGAAAACAACATGAGTGGATGAAGATGTAACAGAACTAATTATACCACAATAAAAAATATTTACGTGATAAGTAGTTGCAGTTGTTATATAATACGACAATTGATAAGTCAGACTGCTGTAAAACTGTATAACAATAGTTCTTACACAAAACCGATCAGCTTTACAATGAAATTACAAGATGCTATTCATACACATACCTAATAATCTGTCTATGTGTTCATTGTAAAACTGATCAGCCTTGTGTTTTGAGTTAAGTACTATTGTTATACAGTTTTACATCAGTTTCATTATTGATTGTCGTATTAAGAAGTATACTAAACATTAGGTGGCAGGGCAAGATAAGTAATGAAAAGATATAGAGACAAACAGATCAAGACCCAGATTCTTGATTAAGAACAAGCATCACAGCACTGGGGGCATTCCCATATATGCTCTGCTTGCCCTTCCGTCAGCCATCTAAAAGTGTATAAGTTCAGTATCCCAGTCAGTTGCTGATTACTCTTTCTTCCTAACTTTCCGGAGAGGGAGCACTTTCTCCCATCACCTCTAGTCACTCCCATTTCTACCATTCTCTGAATATTTACATTGTTTCGTTCGACTTTTTTAGCACTCTTTACAGCGTGGCCCAGAACTGGAACAACTAGCATACAATTTCAATTTAATGCTTCTGCAAGAGACAAGCCAAAGCATTATCATTTCAAGACCCAGATTAATGAGAGAAAATGGAGATGGATTGGGCAAATGTAGAGAAAACCAGTAAAAAGATATAACTAGAAGATCAATGATATGGAAACCACAGGTAAAAAATACAACAGGGAAGACCTAAGAACACATGGAAGCAGATACCATGTAAGAATTAACAGAGGTGGGAGTTACGATAATGAATCTCACAACATATTCAAGGATACAAAGAATCCATGCCAATGGCCTATGCACCCAAGGATGTGTAAGTATCTTAGGGGGGGCCCAAGGGCTTGATTCACTAACTGATATGAATGTCCATCAGCTTTTGCTGTATTCTCTTTAAGTATAGCTACTGTTTCTTGTACCATAAGCAACATTACAATAATGCCATGAAGCTGTTCACTAACCACTCACAGTATTTGTTTTTCTACTGTAATAGACCAGTCACATTGTCTGTCCTGCATTATGGTAAATTTCATAACACTTTGATTATCTCAATACTTGATGTTTCTTCCTACCAATAGTGTTGCCATTTTTTTCACCACAGTTATGTTTTTCATACTTTTGTATGAATCTAAATGACTCTATTTGTCTATTTTAAAAAAAAATTTGTGTAGCCTGTATGTTGTTGGGCCTGAAAGGGGAACAAAGAATAGTACCGTTACCTGCCATGCATGTCAAAGGAGGCAACAAAGACAGTTTTGGGATGAAGTGACTGTCCCATACTATAGAGTATCAAAGTGACCTAAAAAGCATGCTGAAATAGAATATGTTCCGTACAAATATTATAGTGAAGCTGTAAACCATGACACAATGGGTTTCATTCTCCAAACCACATTCTGCTAACTAACAGGAGCTTGAGTATACATGTAGATTTTAAATTTCCATACTTTCGTCCCCTTGTCTTTTACCCAGTGTGCTCCATATCTGCTGGGTTTATACTCAAGAAGTATATCTATATCTTGTATAAATTCAAAATTAAAATGCCTTGTTCTTGTTTTTTAATAGCTTTTATAAGTAAGTAACCATGAGAACTTCCGCCAATATGGCCATCAAGAACAAATATGTTCTCTTTGCGGTGTACAATTAGCGGCCGACTCTTTCCAAAAGTAATGGCAACCTACGGGAATATATTGTGCCTAGAAATTTCCGATAGATTAACGAAATTGCTAATGCTACAAACTTTTATTTTTCCAGTTGCAGCAACATATGGCTGAGAAACATGGACCCTAAGTAAGATAGCGCCCAAGAAGAACGACGTCTTTGCGATGAAATGCTACAGAAAGATACTTAGAATATCATGAAAAAAAAATAAATAAACTCAGATATTATGAACACATTGAATATTCCAGAGTGTTAGTTACTAAACATAATAGCAAAAAGAAAACTACACCTATTTGGTCATATAAAGAGCCACAACTGTTTAGAAAGACAAATAATGAAGGGCAGAGTACCTGGTAGGAGGAGAAAGGGCAGACCAAGAAGACGATGAACTGACGACATTAAAGATAATATGAATACATCGTTGGAAAATGCATGTCACATTACCCAAGACAGAAGGGGGTTCAGAAAGTTAATTGGGAAGACAACATTCTGGAAAGAATATGTCACATGACAATTGACCATGATTGAGTTATTGAGAATAACAAACACTTATGTTGCTTTCTATTATGTACCGGGTAGTTAAAATGTCGAGGGTTGGCTTTTCTGGATTACTTACCTTTTCATAGAAATCCATTTATCATCATCAGGTGACATATTCTTTCCAGAACGTAGTCTTCCATATGGATCTCTTGAATTCTCCACAGTATTCAGGCATTTTTGAATGTCTTTGGTCCGACTGTGTCTTGGGTGGCCTTTGCTTTCTATCATCCCCTCCAGTAACACTCTCTCCATGCTATCGTGTCTCCCAATGTGACTGGAAAAAAACTAGATTTTTCTTTAATATGGTGTTCAGAAGCCAGCTTTCCTGGACGTTAATTGTTCGTAATACGTCCTGGTTTGTTTTCTTTGCTGTCCATAGTATTCTCAAAACTCTTCTATAGCACTTTAATTCAAATAATGTTATTCTCTTGCCCACTGTTTTATTCAGTGTAATTACATCCATAAAAAAATGTCTTGGCAAAATACTCCTGTAGTTTGCCATTGCTTTCAGGAGGAACATCCCCTTTATTATATGGTTTACAACTTTTTATATAATCCAGTTACCAGGACACACAAATAATTAGTAAAATACTGGACAGTTGAATATCATGTTATGGCAAAGAGTCAACAACAATCTTGATACAAGACATTAGGAATAGAGAGTTGTGGAATCTATGGTGCGAAAACAAATTAGAAAATTAATCAATGATGATGAATGACAAAAACCATGTCTCTACAATCTTGTAAGAAGAGATTGATTTCATTTGACTGTTCAACTTTCTGAAGACAATATAAACATAGCTCAATAAAACTGTAATGTATACCTCCAAGCACAGATTTTTCAAATCAGCACCAGAAAAATATTCCGTTTTCTTGCTTAGTTCATCTATATCTATATTTGATGCTGCCATTTTAGATACCTGTAGCCTCAGTATTGCTTGTCGACTCTGGTGAATATAAATATGCTATATTTGATTTGAACACAAATGTGGAATATAGACTGATTTGTACACATACATTTGGAATATAGATTTGAATGTATCTTGTCTGTCAGGACCATCAGCAGTGTATTTTTATTCAATAGCTATCTGTTTTGTTTTTGTTTCTTCTCAAAGTCCCACTGGGTCTCTTTTGTATCAAGACAATGTGTAGACAAGACCAGATTTCCCAGCAGGAAGTCCTGGGAAGAGAAATATGTTTATTGCCAATTTATTTGTGCCAATGGCCAGACACATCCCAACAGTGTGATAACTAATACATTCAATGTTTTACCATTTCTACTGCATGGAGGATATTTGTAGCCATATTGCTAGTAGGTCAGCTATACGAAAGAACTGATGGGACAAAGTTGCAATGTCTGCTGAATCTCTATGTCATTCATGAAAGAACTTGTGGGGTAAAGATGCAATGTATGCTGAATCTCTATGCGATACATGAAAGAACTGGTGGAGCAAAGATGCAATTTCTGCTGAATTTCTGTCATTCATGAAAGAACTGGTGGGGCAAAGATGCAATGTTTGTTGAATATCTGTCATTCATGAGAACCATTTGAGTAAGAAAAAAAATTATAAATCAAGACAAGACATGCAGTGATAGTGATATATATATGCTATGATTGAAACAATTAAAAAGTACATTACATCTATGTTTACCAAGAAAGTTTTAAGCAACAAAAAAATACAAATTAGCATGATATGTAATGCTCAATACATTTTCATAATACCTGGTGATGATATTTGGAAGCAGGTCCATAACTTCAATATGAAGATTTTAAATAATGCCTGAAGTTTTAGTTTCTCAGATTATTTTGAGTATACACATTTGTCATTAAAATTTCATCTCAATGATGAAATGAATGTTTTAAAACACACAAACAGGAAACAATTATAGCAAACAATTTGGTCCTTACATACAATGAAAATGAGAAAGTCATAAGCTAAGTCATATATTTTTAAAAAATCACTAACTAAGATCAAAGAAATTTAACACCAACAAATATCAAAGAAATTTAACACCAACAAAGATCAAAGAAATTTAACACCAACAAAGATCACAGAAATTTAACACCAACAAATATCAAAGAAATTTAACACCAACAAAGATCAAAGAAATTTAACACCAACAAAGATCACAGAAATTAAACACCAACAAAGATCACAGAAATTTAATGTTTTATGAAAATGGCTGGATCTGCGCATTTATCAAATATAAAATGCTGAGCACAATTATGGATTATAAAATCCTAATGTCAGGTAAGACAAAAAGCAAAAATTAATTAAAATGCAAGAGATCTTGAGATATGTATTAAAGATGAGTATTAAAATACATTATAATAGTGCATTAAAATATTATAATAATATCTCAATCTGCACTATTAAATTATTCTAGTTTTCATGTATATACATTTATATATTTTATAATATCAACAACGTACTAATTATAATTGAACAGAAAATAACAATACAATTTTTTCACAGCTCCTCTTATTAGATGTACATGACAAAGAATAAATCATAACACATAATCTACAAGAAAGTATATTGCATTACACTTGGATGTACTAGTGGTAAAACATCACATTACCATTAAGTCTGGTGGAGGTACGTAAATCATTTTGTCCATACGTCCTGGCCTGAGAATTGCAGGGTCTATCATATCAGGTCTGTTTGTGGCTCCAATGACAATGATATGAGACTTGTCAATATTTGGGACATTTTCTTTCTGAAATGTGATTATGATAATGACAACACTACTTCTAAACACTGAGAGAAAAAAAACAATCAATAATGCTATGAACTTAAAGATGGAAGCAGAATAATCAACAAATAATGAATTCATGAGAACATATTACATTTTAAAAGTCAAGATGAAAAAAGCACAAACCGCTATTACTAGAAACTTATATATGAAAACATAATAATGAACGAGTTCATAGTGAGAACAATACATTTCAACATAGTTAAGAACAAGACAACAATTGATACTACTAGAAACTAATATAAGTCAACAGTATAATGGATAAGAGACACACTTTAAAAATGTAATCATGTGTGCACTGGGCTCAAGCCACATGGAACAAGAGCTAGAGCGTGAAGCAAGTTAATATTATTGTGTAAATAGTGCCTACGTTTAAATTAAACCTTCATTGTGCAGTCATGTAGGAAGGAACTTGGGAAGTTTTAATTTATTCTGTAAGTCACAGAGAACATAGTACAGTGAGCAAACATGGTGAAGTAACTTATCATAAGGATTAATAATAGTCATCCTGATGTTGCTCATCCATCAGAGTTGACAAAGACCTATTGAGCTCAACTGGGATAAACATGATGACTACTATGTGCTATCATATGTGTTTTCTTCCACATTCTGAAATGTATAAGAGAAATCTGTGAGACATTGAAAAACTCTTGCATTTATTCTAGTATATTTGGTTTTTTCCCTTCAGAACAGCAATTTGTAACTTTGTAACAGCAGAACTAATTCTGGTATGTGCAATGTCAATCTAGTCTGACTTGTGCCAGACTCTCCCATGAACTTATGTCAAAGTCAGTCAGTGATGTCTTTAAAATGCTTTTTCTTTCCTCTGGATTTGTGGAAACAGTTTGAAGTACTCTATATTACAGATTTTGCATGTGGACCAGATGACCTGATGAGAGTATGTCTGTGCCTTTAGCATTATGAATATGCTTAAACTTTTATATTTCATAAATATCAGAGTATCTGTATTTTTTCCTACTAATGGATGTTGAGTATCTTATAAAGGCAGCTTAGATGGAAATGGTTTGGAAACATGTCTCATATGCTGTTCATATTTCATAGGAATAAAGAACTGCTGCTGTTATGAGCCAGTCCCACAAATTTGTTTGCAGTCTTTCAAATGTGTTACTAGCTTTAACAATTAAGTTGTTTATCATGGTGTTGATGTTTACAAACTGAGAGAGTGCTGCTCAGATAGTGATAATTTGGTAGCATATCCTTTCAGATCGTAACCATCAATCCATAATTTTCTAGGCAAAATAAACACATTCAGTAATTGTCATTGCTTTCTGAAAGGTCCGGATACCCAAATTGTCTGAGGTGGGATTTGAACCCAGTACCTTTGTCATCGTTGGTTCGCTCTGTACCGCCAGCACAGAGCCGATAGTAACAATAAGAAATTAATAAATAATTTAAAAAATAATGTGAAATTCTACTAGAGAGAAACATTACCGGTACATGGAAAACATAAATCAGAATAACTTTTACAACTAAGAATGTGAGAGGAAAAACACTGCATCACAGTACATGACCAACAATTGAGAGACCAAGTACTTAAAATTCATTGAAAAAAAAATAATTTATCAGTATTGTAGCTCAAGTTTGTACTTAAACCATGATGTTGTTTCATTTAAATTGTTTGTACTTAAAACATGATGTTGTTTCATTTAAATTGTTTATGTCCTTGTCGTTTCTGATAAAAATTTAAGCTAGGTAAACATATATTTTATATCTGATAGTTTGCTTTTCTTGGCTAAATACAAAAAAAGTCAAATCAGTATTTACTTCATGTTCTTCAAGAGGACGGACATTTTGCTGAGATCCACTCATGTCTTCCTTCAGAACACATTTGTTTATGTGATTATTTCTTGACAAAATTTTGTCATAACGTTACATTCATTAACTATTTATATGAACTATATTTTCTACACTTTTTCATTTGCGTATGCAATATTTCCCCATCAAATGTAAGATATCTCTACCTAACCATGTTAATATCCCCTGTATTTGTGTGTTACTGTGGCAATCAGCTGTTTGTCAGGTCTTCTCTGGTTATGATCATTTTATATTAGCCATATCTTCTTATTGGCACTTAGCAAGGAGTTCCTGATTGAAGGTTGTTTCATTCTTATGTGTGTGATGTTGGGGCCCGAAATTGGAGCAAAGAATAGCAACACTGATATGTCATGCATGCCGTACGAGATGAATAAGGATATTTGAGAGCAGAATACGCTATCCCAATCATAGATCAAGGATTAAAGATTCATGCTTCAATAAGTTGTGTCAGATCAAAAAGTGCAGAGAGTACATAGCAAAAGCATGTATGTGTATAGTCTTTTTTATCTTGCAGATGATCATTATGCAAAAACAATAAATTGAGTTATATCTCTCATGTATGAACCTTCTATGTGATCAAATCCGTTACTGAACAATTTTCTTTGTGTCTTTTTTATTTATTTGCTACCATTGCATCTTTCTCTTATCATATAACCACAAGTTAAATTTTGGTTCATGTTTGGATCATGGGACTACATTCCAACTTCTTTTTGTAAAATTTACAATGAACACAAATTTTGTGTAATTCTGTGACATCACTGACTGTCAACTAATACAAAATGGCTAACCTACGAGGCGTGTTCAAATGAAAACGGGACTTGTGGATTTATTTAAAAAGTATCATACGCAATTTAATATTTTCAACGGAATTGAACAAAGCAACCACTTGTGAATAAGAATGCACCTGGGTTCATCAGAAAAAATCTCCGTATGCATTTAGGCAAGCATCCCACTGTTTAGGTAGACGTCGAATGCCGTCCGAGAAAAAGTTGCGTGGCTGTCCCTTTAGTGCTTTCTTCAACGGTCCGAACAAATGGAAATCACACGGGGATAAATCGGGACTATAGGCTGGGTGATGAAGAACTTCCCAATTCTTCTTTGCCAATGTTTCCTGCACAATTTTTGCGACGTGCGGACGAGCGTTGTCGTGGAGAAGAATCACACCTTGAGAAAGTCTGCCTGGTCGCTTAGCCTTGATGGCCTTATGCAGCTTGTCTAAAGTGTCTTTATAATGGGCGGCATTGATGTTGACACCAGGTTCCTTAAAATCAGTCAACAAAAGCCCTTCATGGTCAAAAAATGCAGTCACCATAACCTTCCCAGCAGAAACCTGTGTCTTGAATTTTTTGGGTTTTGGTGAACCTGGATGTTTCCATTGCATGCTGTCAATTTTGCTGCTCGGTTCATAGTGGTGGCACCACGATTCATCACCTGCCACAATGCTCAACAGAAATGCATCACCCTCTGCCCTGTAACGCATCAGGTGGTTCAAACTCCACCCCATCCATTCTTCCTTATGGTGGTCAGTCAACATCCGTGGGACCCACTGTGAACACACCTTCCGATAGTTCAATTTCTTCCGAACAACCATGTGGGCTGTCCCAATTGACATATGGAATTCTTCTGCAAGCGAACGAATGCTCCGACGACGGTCAGTCAGTACTGCTTTATCAAGCACGGCTATGGCTTCTTCTGTTGCAACAATATGCGCCTGACCTGGCCGTGCAAGATCTGCCGTTAACTCACGTCCGTCTTTAAACATACGCACCCACTCCATCACTCTGGTCCTCGACAAACATTTGTCACCATATGCTGCCTTCATTCTCCGATGAATGTCTACTGCTTGACATCCTTCAAATGAAAGAAACTGGATCACAGCACGCTGATTCACTTTGGACGGGTTCGGAATCACACCCGCCATATTGTTAACAGTCTTCTGCAGCACATATGCATGCTGGGAAGATGAACACGTGACCGTATGTAAATTATTGGATACTCATTACTAGTGCAAAATGTCATCAATATCAGTGCGCTCTATCACGCGTGGTGTAACAAGTCCCGTTTTCATTTGAACACGCCTCGTAATTGTAAGCTTATTCATCTTACCAGTGGCCGATAAACATGCAGTTTCATTTGTTACAATCGCGAGGACTCCTGCCAGATACACACACTAAGAGCCCCACCCATACAACCCTCCTACATATACATCTTCACCCACTGATGGGCAATTATAGCCAAGCGAAAATACCCATATAACCCTCATAAATAAATAGCTCTTCCCTCACTCACTGATCGGGGATTATAGTCAAGGAAAATAATTGTAGAAAAACTTGTAATTTATGCGTTTCGCTTTCTGCAAAAAACGTTTTCCCATTATTCAAACATGAACCAAAATTTTTAACAAGGGCTGTCGTCCAATAAGCTCTCGCACTCATTCTTTTTCTGAAAAACAGTTATGCTTACAGACTAGCTAGTTATATCTCCTTAAAAGTAGTCCCCTTGTGATTGTATACGTTTATTCTAGCCCATCTCCCACTTAAGGAAGCACCCCTGGTAGCACTTTCATAATAGCCTTCAATTTATCTCATTGCACATACACTGGTACATGATCATTACATGCACTTGGCAAATAGCAATACTACACATATGTTTTCCACAAAAAAAATTAATCCAGGAAATCATTGACGAGTTTTTGTATCTGGAGCTATGTCAGACAAATTTTCAGACAGTTTGAATGTGTTATGAATACACCATGTACCTGGTATGAAAACTGGCTTATGGGAGTAGTTTCTGACGTCATCATTCTTTGATCACCTTTACTTCTTGTGAAGGAAGTATCCATTTTTCTGTCCAATCTAATTCCTACACCATCCATTTCATTCAGCATGGTTGACAGGATGCGTTCTTGGACTCTGTGCACATTGCTACCAGCTGACCTTGAACCAACAATGGATTCAATTTCATCAAAAAATAAAATGGCAGGTGACAGAGCTCTAGCTTTCTGAAAGGCCTGTAAAAAATATACAAGTTAAATTATATGACATACCATTAATACATAAATGAGCCTTCTTTTTTTATATAAATGTTATCGGTGGTGCTAACTACTGAGCTTTTCAATATATTAACCATTAGCACGCTGTGTTGGCAAACCGGGCGAAGCATTTAGCCTGAAATATGTCATTTCTTGACATGAAAGGCGAAATCAACCGCCCGATTTGGTAAACCCGAAACCGAACGAAAAAATTAAGATCTGTAACTTTTTGACGGAATGTTTTGGCAACATCCAGAAAAGAATTTATCTAGCTTCCTGTTTCTATTGTCAAAATGGCAATAGATAATAGGGTTTGATTATGGAATGGAATTCGGAGCAGTTTTCAAGCATCGGCTTTGCTGCGAGGCGACATGACAGGAATAGAGTTTATTATACTTCTTTATCATCGATTTATTCAGTGAAATCATTATTTATTCCGAATTCAATGTGGAATTATTAAAGGTAAATGTTACATTGATTTTAATTAGAATAGACCACTAGGTTCCAGAAGGTTCTCACTATGTAAACTATATAATATTCAACAGCTTACGATCTATCAAAAATACGGTAGGTCTAGATCGAGATAGGTCTAAACTTGACTTTATCACTTTCTCACACATCTCGTATCACACATATACAAACAAAACTTACACCAATATATGCAGAATTTAATTCTTTATTTATATGTGCAAATATTATTTAAATATCTGTAACAACAAAAATGTTATCGCGATGTCAAAACAGCCACATACGATTGCGTAACATTTCTGAATACCAATTCTGCGGCAGTTTGCGACATACGAGAAATTGCGTAATTGTAAACACAGCATGCCTAAGGTTAAACTAGTGGTTTTCAACAATGTTTTACAGGGATTGGGGGGGGGGGGTTCCACAAAGAATAAGAATGCACCACTCTTATTGGAGAGTTCTTCAAAACAACTGTGGGAGTTCGACAGGGATGCATAATGTCCCCGGTACTTTTTAACATATACTTAGAGCACATCATACAAGAGACATTACATGACTATAACACGTCTATATCGATCGGAGGTCGCCCTATTTGCAACTTGCGTTTCGCTGATGATATTGATCTTATAGTTGGGTCAGAACAATCATTGCAAGAATTAACATCAAAGTTGGAAAAAGTTACCAGCAATTACGGAATGGAAATCAATACAGATAAGAGCAAAATCTTGGTAAACAGCAGAGACACAGAAAACCAGACTAATATCATGATGAATGGTCATAAGCTTGAGGAGGTGAATACCTTCAATTACCTCGGATCCAGTATATGCAGCGATGGTAAATGCAAAGCAGAACTAAACATAAGGCTAGAGATGGCTTTAGCGTCCTTGTCAAGGCTAACTGTGATTTGGAAAAGCAACATCAGTGTTGGAGTGAAAATCAAACTGTATAAGTCGCTGGTGCTTTCTGTTGTGTTGTATGGTTGTGAGAGTTGGACACTCACTGCGGACATGGAGAGAAGATTACAGGCTTTCGAGTATAAATGTTACAGAAGAATTATACGAATTTCCTATAGGCAACATAACACCAATGTGTACGTAAGAAATAAAGTAGAGATGTGTGCAGGTGTCCAGGAGCCATTGTTTTCAATAGTGAAACGACAAAAACTAGCATGGTTCGGACATTTATGCAGGCACGATTCTTTGTCAAAAACAATACTGCAGGGAACTGTCGAGGGTGGAAGAAGCAGAGGAGAACAAATAAAGGCATGGACAGACAACATCAAGGAATGGACAGGGCAAGATATTTCCACACTCATCCGCATCGCTGAGGATAGAATTCACTGGAGGACTCTGTGTGCTGAAGCATCCAATGTGGTACCCCTACGACCCTGAAGGGTTATGGGTTTATTGATTGATTGAATAAGATAACTAATAGTAATCCTTGAAGAAAGATGAAGATATTTTTTTGGTCCCAGGAGTAACAATAGAAAATTTGTCACAAGAGATGGCCATGGGTGAAAAGATGAGAACCACTGTAAGTAAAAGAAATAATATGAGAATTCCAAGCAGGTGTTGTTCTCATGTTGGGTATTGTGTGAAGGGTTGCCACATTGACAATGTAAGACTAGAAATATTTACTTTTACTGTATTGGGGTCAATATTCCTTCTAATGTGCACAAGCACAAGTAAGTATCATCGCACATAATCAGAAGGTACCTGCTCACAAAATGTAGCATTCCGTGAACAAATAGAATGAAAACATGACTTTGGGCAGTTACCATTACTACAGTATATACTGTCCTTTCACAGGGAAATATTCACATCTAAGACATCTCCAGATTTTCTAAGACATCTGGTGCCCAACCCACCTCGTCACCCTGTATGACATGCATGGTAGCTTACAGTATTTCTATTATTTGCTCTATAAAGGGCTCAAAAACACATGGTTATGTAAAGAGAGAGAGCTGAACAAAAGAAGATATATATATCAAGTGACATATTCGTTCCAGAACATTGTCTTTGTCGTGGATACTCTGAAAGCATCTCTGTTCCGGGCAAGCAGGCCTGCATTACTCCCTAAAGTCATACATTCTTCAATGTCACTAGTCCATCGTTTTCATGGTCTTCTTCTTCTCTTGCCGGACACTCTGCCCTCTACTAGCCCTAGAATCAGCCTTTTGATACCATCATGTCGCTTTAAGTGTCCAAAATAGCTTCTTTCTTATAACGGAACAAAAAACCAACAATACACAACAATGATGGACCAACAATACTGAAATCAGAAGTAGAACATGCAATAAATTCAATAAAATGTGGAAAGGCTGCAGGCTCTGACAACATAACAGCAGACATAATAAAAACTCTAAATGAGTTTGGTGTAGATACTATCACAGAAATTTGCAATGACATACGAAACAGGCCATATACCTAACATCATCAATATTCATACCACTACCTAAGAAGCCCAGGGCTGTGGACTGTACAGAATATAAAACAATAAGTCTAATGAGCAATCTAACTAAAATACTTCTCAAGATAATACATGAAAGAATTAAGAACAAGATAGACATGGAGGTCGGTGAAGAACAATTCGATTTTAGGAAAAACAAAAGAACCAGAGACTGAGTATCCGGCTAGTGATAGATAAATATATAGAAGTCCAAAAAAGTATCTATATTTGCTTCATAGACTACAGCAAAGGCCTTTGACAGAGTCCAACATGAAAAATTTATCAAATGTCTTCAAGAAATAGGCATAGATGGAAAAGACATCAGACTGATTAGAAATATATATTGGGAACAAACTGCATCAATAAGGTGTGAAAACAGCTACTCTCCATACATAGAAATAAGAAGAGGGGTAAGACAAGGATGCATTTTATCACCAAGCCTATTTAATATCTGCACAGAGAATATCTTTAAAAATATAGAAGAAATACCAGGACTCAAGATCAATGGGAAAATAATAAACAACATTAGATATGCAGATGACACTGTTCTTTTGGCAGAAAGTAAACATGAACTACAAAGACTAATAGATCAAGTCAATAAATCAAGTAATGAATATGGACTGGATATAAACATTCAAAAAACAAAAACCATGATAATCAGCAAAGACACAGAAGAACAGGAGGTAAACATAAACAAACATACAGGGAGAGAAACTACAAAAAGTAAAACAGTATCAATATCTTGGACACATAGTCACAAATGATGGCATATGTGAAACAGAAGTTAAAAGGAGAATAGGAATGGCTAAAAGTACCTTCAATGACATGAGGAAAATATTAATATCTAAACAAATTACAAACAAGTTAAAAATGAGAATTATAAAATGCTACATCTATTCCATATTAATGTATGGCTCAGAAACATGGACACTAAATAAACAATTAGAAGACAATATTGATGCCTTTGTGATGTGGGTATATAGAAGAATAGGGAGAACATCATGGAAAGAGAAGAAAACAAATAAAGAGGTGCTAAAGACACTTAATATGAAGAAAGAACTACTAAGAGAAATAAAGATCAGACAAATAAAATACTTTGGACACATTAAAAGACATGACACCTTATTGAAGACCTTACTTGAGGGTAAAGTCAAAGGGAAGCAAGCAAGAGGTAGGCAGAGATACAAGTGGGAGAGTAACATTACACAATGGACAGGTTACAGTCTAACAGAGTGCACCACTAAGACAAGAGACAGGAGATGGAGATATGTTGCAGCCAACCTTCATTGTCATGCGGAGACGACACTTGATGATGATGATGAATATTCATAGGATCTTTCTGTAGCACTTCACTTCAAATGAATTTATTCTTTTGGATATTATCTTGTTTAATGTCCAAGTCTTGCATCCATATGTCGCCACTAGGAAAACACATGAGCTTAAAAGAGTTACTTTAGTGTCATTATTACTACTTTGCCATAGCTTTCTCATTTGTGTAATTACGAGTCTTCTTCTAATCTCGACTGAATAATCTCCAGAACTTTATATTTGCTCCCAGATATTTGAATTTGATTACACATTAAAGTTCTATATTGTCCATGTTGATTATTGGTTTGATCTTTGTAATATAGTAGAAGATAGAAGTAAGCTATACTAATATAACATAGATGAATAAATTCCAACACGTATAGGAGCAAATAAACCACCAAAATACATGAAAATTACAATTGACATCTTTTGTCACATGAAGGTCTACTATGATAATGTAGGTTAATCCTTTAGCTGTGAGCATGTAGCTCTTGACAGCCCATAGCCTTTCTGACAAAAGTATAGTTCTCCCTTGGTGAGCAACAGAGATGACACCCAAACTCATATAACGTTCAGTGTCAAATGTATGATTGTGCTAGGAGGCTTTAAGGATGTATACCTGGTCCCTGAAGGGAAGTTTTCCACTGCAGCATTCCCCAGTATCATCTGGTCCTGTCATCAACGTAACAAGCACCACATGGTCAACCAGTTGATCATTCTTCTGTCAGATCTGATAACCCATCAGAAGTTATGGCACACTAAGCATTCCCCGCCACCTAAGAGTTTGCCACAAAAGGACAATTGTGCAATGTCCACAGCCTGTATATTTTCTTTATCCATGGGGAACATTTGACAGTAGACAAAAGTAAGACATTGAAATACAACATGCAGTGACAACGATGAGTTTTTTTCACAGGTGACAGGTTGTCAGCCTATACCTCGATTTTCATTAGTCGGCACTTATGGGCATGGAAAGAAGACATTGGCCCTATTCTTTGTACCCTGAACTAGAAGTTCAGGTGCCAGTTGTCACACGTGTGGGAAGTCTACTAGAGAAAGTACTTGTTTGCTTGTTAAGTAGGGTATTAAACTTTTCTTGCGTTGGGGCATGCACCTTGAATCTAAGACAGGGGTCTTTTGTGGTTATATCAGGGAGTGTTGAAATTTTTAATTTGTTGTGGTGTAATCGCACTCTGTCTGCTGTTATCATTAATATCATGATTTTTTTAAATGTTTAAACTGAAATATATGTTGTGTTGTTAAGTAATTAAGCACATTATCTTGTCAGGCTACTTTGTTTTTTCATCAGAATTTATTATAGTGATTATGTACAGTGTATATAGGTTTTGAGCTGAAATAACTGAACGTGTTCAGCAAAAATGTATTTAATAAATTTCCCATAAATGTTCAGCTGGTTAGTCAGTGGCTGACCAGAAACCATCTAACATAGCTTTCACACTTATTCAGTAGAGATAGTGAATCCCTCTACATTCTGAGGCCCGACACCCTACTTCATGGCTGGGTGAAACATGGGAGTAATTTTTATTTCAAATCACAAATAACAAACAAAAAATCTAGACCTTTTGGTCAGTAGATGAATAACAACACTACGTTGCCATGTTTCTATGGAACAGGCTAAACAGCATAGGTAACCACACAAATTGGAAGATATAACATTAATATACTTGAAATCAAAAAAGTATTTTTCACAAACCTCTGTAATGATTTTCTCAGATTCTCCCACATATGGTGAATACACCTGAGCTCCACTGAGACTCAAGAATGTCACATTACATGATGTGGCTGCAGCTCGAACCAGGGTTGTTTTACAGCAACCTGGAGGTCCATACAAAAGTACACCCTTTGTTGCAGACAAATCCAGTCGTTGAAGAGCTTCAGGGTACAATAAAGGCCATTCTATGGACTAGATAAAAATAGGAGCTATGAAAATACATAATAGTCTGAAATAACAGTGTAAGCATTGATATTTGTCATAATCACAGATTTAAGAATCTATTGACTGTGCACAAATATTTGTATTCTATGTAAAGAACGTATTATATTTCTTATGTAAAGGATCTATCTATCTATATTCCTTCAGCGCTGAACACGGTACATAGAGAACAGAGCTCTCCAGTTTAAGCGATGTGATGCTACTGTGTGCGAATCTTGTATGTTGTTGAGACCTATAGCCATACTCTCTTTGATGGTTGTTCTGCGAAGAGTCTCTCTTGGTCTTACTCTTTTTCGTTTGCCTTCTGGTACCAATTTTAATGCTTGTAATGGCAGTCTATTTTCATTCATTCTAAGTACATGTCCGATATAAGTCCATAATTTTCTTTTTATTGTCATAGAAACATATTGTATTGCTGTTTGATGTCGACTCATACTTGCATGTTTGAATTGAATTCTTCCCAGCCAATATTCAAGTCTTCTAAGACATTTATTTTCAACTGAATTTCTTCTCCAGTGACTTTGTCATTTTCCAACCTTTGCAACCATAGGATATGTAGCTATTAATCTCAATTAGACAAAAAACCGGCACCACCCCAATCTTGGAATATATTAAGAGACAACAGATCAAATGGTTTGCACACATCAGCAGACTACCATAGCAAGCTATGCTACACATAAACAGTGAAGGCAGACCTAGAGGCTGAGCACAAGAACGATGCACCACTGAAATAAATGAGACAAATTCCACAATATACTCAGCACACAAGATGGCGTCTCCAAAAAACTCTTCTACCCCTGGCGCTGAAACGCAACAAAGGGATTAGCGAATAGATAGAATCTCAAAATAGTGATAGCAGAAACTTAATATTACAGATATTTAAAGTTTTATATGCATTATTTTAGCTTTCCACTTTCTGGAACAGATTCTGGAAACCACATAGAGTAGGATTCTATTCTTTACTATCTAATATTTCCCATTTAAATTAATTCATCTTCATTCATTGTGCTGGTTTCACTGATGATGTGTGCTAAACAGCAGTCAGAAAAGGGATTCAGTTCCATTATCTTATTGCTAATTACATTTATATGTAACATTTTGTGGGGGAAAAAATGTATTTTTCCATTTGTGGTCTTCTTTGAAAGAGATTATATTAAAGAAATATGCTTATTGCTTCAATCCCCAGGAATAGTGAGCAGTTAACTTTTAGTTCTTATGTGCAATGGATGGTTTCTCCAGAGCTTTATTTCATACTCAGAATAATCAATACTTCAGTGATGTGCAATGCAATATGCAAGTCTTCTAGAAGTGGCAAACTAGGGTTTTTATTGCTTTTCTTCCTTTCTGCAACATACAGAGTCATGAGTTACAGCTCCCTTGTCAAGCATCTTTTCCTATCAGAGGTGTCCATAGCAACCCAGCTCTGGATCATAATCACTGGAATGGTGGGACAGCCAGCTGTGCATTCCCTAACACCCAAGGGGTTCTCCAATTATGCAGGGTTAACATTTTTACCCAATTTCTAGGTTGTCCCTAGAAATTGTCACGCCGTCCTGTTGTTGCTTTCCACTATACACCATGTATCACCTGTTTATAACCATTGTATAATGGTTGGTTTATATATATATATATATATATATATATATATATATATATATATATATATATATATATATATATATATATATATATATATATATATATATATATATATATAAGTGGTAATAGTGAATAAGTAAATATGTGTTACAAGCACCTACTACTACTAATAAAAAGATGATACAAGCAATTATAATAAAATATATACGGACGAAAATGCTTGACATTTTGATCAAAGAAATTTGTCTGAATAAACATATAACAATATGAAAAACAAATACAGAACAAATGTTAATTTAAAAACATCTTTTAAAATAGTGAAACAGTCCATGTAACTGGCAAAGGACTGATGGAAATTGAACAATTTATGTAGTATGTTCAAGAACAATAGTGTGAGTACCATAAAGAAATTGCACACCATAGTGAGGTATTAGAGAGAAAGTGGTGAGACTAAGAGAAGAAACCAGGATAATATCTAAACACAGATACAAGAATTACTAAATAAAAAATATGTACCTGCCTGTCGAATTTCTGTTTTTATTTCCTCCAGTCCACCAATCTCTTCCCATTTCACTGGCTGCAACTCAACCACACAATCTAGACCTTTTCTTAGAGATGGTCTTATAGAATGAAGAGCATGCACAAAATGTAACATGTGTACAGTTAGTACCTAAGAAACAAAAGAATATTTAAAAAAATCAATAATACTATGTCAGTCTATAATCTAAGATTATGTTGGTTTTCTTTCTTGGTTTAAACCGAAGAAACAAGCTTATTTACATAAATTGCTTTTTACTATAAGCATATTTACTAAGGAATGATCACTGTCAAAAGATATAAAACATATTTTAAACCACTCAGTTATGTATATATGTCATCACTTTCTGAAAGTCTAAACACCCATGGAGTGCAGTGACATCCAACTCTGCTAAATTACCAGCTTCAATATTAACACACAGAAGTGATATGAATAAGTACACAATGAAAGGAAACAATTTCTGAAATAGAGTTTAAATATGGGATGCTTGGATCATCATCATTGCACTGAAGCAAATAGCCATGTATACTCCAATCTCTATATTAAATAGGAAGTTTGCAACAGCAATGTACATATACTTTGGAATCAGCATGGATATCCAACGTACCAGTAACTTTTTAAAAATAATAAGTGTCTTATTTGCAGAAATATTTAAATTAACAAGTAATGTGAAAGGGATTGTCTAATGCACAACTGTGCACTTGAGGAACAGATAATAAACTTCTGAACATATTCTGCAAAACTATCCACAATATGAACAATTGAGAGAGGTGTATTGGTCCAACAGCTCAACCCTGCACTGAAAGTATATGGAAACCAAGAAAAAAACTCCAGACAATGGTAGTTTATCCAGAAGACTTGTCTAAAGGTGTAGACATCAAGTAGCAAACAAAATAACGAAATAACAATGTGAAATATATTATCCATCTATCTGATAATTGCACAGAACATGTTATGTCACATTAAAACTGTTCTAACTAGGAAATCAATCCTTATTGTTTAGTATAGCACTTTCAACCATAAGGTTTTGAAACAAATCTCTGTAGCAGTACTCCAATAATCATTGTAAAGTATATTGAAAGTATCATCTGATGGGAACATAGAGAAAACATCAAGGATATCTATCTGATAAGCAATACACATACTGAGAATATTGCTCAGAGCATATAACTCTAATAGTTTAAGCAATAATCCATAGGAACATTTTTTTTAAAATTGAGATCTGAACCAGATTTTGCAGCCTGATTTTTAATCCAGGAATTCATGAACTCAAAGAAATGGCATGACAGTTTGTAACATAGAACCCATAAAAGAATCTGGTCATATCAGAATGCAATGTAAATTTTAAAAGAAAGCAAATAAGTAGGAGTTCCCCAGGTGGGTTCTAATGCAATAATCCAGAAGGAACTTCACTTCAAATATAAGATACTTTAAAAACTCACATTATGACGTCTGTCATATTTTCTTGTCCACCTGTTAATTTATATGTGTACTTTGTCTTGTTGATCCCTGCTTAAGACCATGAGGTTGACCTAATGATTTTTTTTCTTTAGTCTTGTTTAGTAAAACTGATCAATCACCTTTTTTTATTATCTATTTTTTATGTCTAAAAAAACTAACATGATTTGGACATGATTCCTTGCCAAAAACAATACTGCAGGAAAATGTTGAGGGTGGAAGAAGCAGAGGAGGTCAAATAAAAACACAGACAGACAACATCAAGGAATGGACAGGACAAGACTTTTTCTCACTCAACCAAATCATTGAAGATAAGAAATCACTGGAGCACTCTGTGCTGAAGCATCCAATGTGGTACACCTATGACTCTGATGGGTTACAGGTTTATAGATGGATAATCTGTATTTATCACATTTATTTTTACCTGAACTCCTTAGGATTTTCAAAGGTCAGACTGCATTTGGATTTTTGGAAATCATTAAAAATTCTATGAGTTCCATTAAACAATCAACACAGCCCAAATAAAATATGTTATAACAATGAATCTTACAAGATGTGATGAAATATCTGTTTATATCAAACTATAAAAATGACCATATAAAGAATGTCAGAATGTGCGTTACCTCACTTTCCAATGATGAATTTGAAATGTGAGCGTAGTTTACAGCCTCTTCACATAATGCCTGCAGATCAGCTCCGACAAAACCCACAGTCCATGAGGCCAAATCTAAAAGTGACACATCTGATGCTATATTCAAATACACAGTGTGAACTTCTAAAATTTTCAATCTCTGCAGTTTTGTAGGAACACTGATTAGCACCTGGCAAACAGAACAGAAAATAAAAGCATAATTATAGATCAATTCAGTACTTTGAATATCATTTATTCTTGGATGACCATATTAACACAAACTGAACCTCTTCATCTACAGGTATGTGATGTGTCCTTTACTGAATATTGTACTCACTGCCACTGTGAATATCTAGTTCTGTGTAAGATGCCTCTTACAGTGCCATATTCAAAAGGTCCCCAATATCTTGTGTTCACCAGAGTCTTGGGTGACCTCACTCTCTCTCTCTGTCTGTTGTTTATTTGTGTGAAGCTGTAAGAAATGTAGAGTAACTATTCTTCCTTCTTTCTCTTGCTTTTCTATCTCTGACCTTGTTGTTAGGTGTCACAGGTCTGGATGACGATCGGTTTTTGGGATAGGGTTTGTTTTGAAAACTGTTGACCAAATGGTGTCAGTACGAAAAACACAGAGTAATAAGATTTATACATTATACAGTTCCCATACTGACTGATACAAAAAACTTTAGTTAACATTATACAAAACAGACTCAATTGATCTTTAACCATAAGGTCATTATTTTTTTAAAAGTACACAACCGCCAGAAAACAAACAATAATAATATATTACAAATTGACTAGACTGCTGACATTTAATAACAGAAAGAACACCATATCATGATGACATACAGCACAAACCTTATATATCGTAGTAGAAGTGCATATTTAAAAAACTGGAGCAATAAGAACATACCCTGGTAATAAAACAAATGAAATAACAAAACAAAACAATAACAGTTCGCTAACTAAATAAATGAATCATTTTAATTAACACAGTGTTAGCGACCGATGGCTTAAGGGTACCATACTGCAATATATAATGATATGGAACAAGGAAATTCCTAGTCCTTTCGTTAGTGGAAGAAGATTTTTACAGCAGTGACCTGGATGTCATGAGCACCAAGATAATCAGTGTCATTACAATGCATAGCAACAAGAGTAAGAGATTTGTGGTTAATGTAATATACATAATGTGAGCGATCAGAAATGATAGTGTAAATAATGTTACGTGATGTAGAATCCATGACATTCAGTATACGCATACACACTATTAATAGAATTATTAAAATATATTGTCACTGCATGTGATGGAAAACTTTTACTATACTGTTCATTCATGCACAATACAATGATATTCATAATGAAGCATCTATAGGATAAAATATCATATCATATGCAGGACATTGCAATAAAACAAGTATTTTTTAACTACAATTATTTTTTATGCAATATTTTACATTTCATTGGTTTCCATTGCTTTCTGAATGATCCAGATGCACAGTTGTCTATGACAAAAATTAAACTTGGTACTTTGGCTATCCAAGACATGTTCTGTACCTGCGTATCACATTGCCAGACACGATAACATACCTATTAACTTCCAGAAATATTCTGTGTTTCAAATCAAAGTAACCCAGAATTTTCACCCCAAATTCTGTATAAAGAGTACCTTATCAAATATCAATAGCTGCATATTAACAAAACCTGAGTGTATTCTTCACAAAATACAGAAAACTAAAAGTTAGCAGATATGATAACTAGAACTATAATGGACTAGATCAAATGTCGATATGGTGCAGAACATACAACGCTGTGATCAATCCCTCGAAAGCAAAGGTTGTTTAGTACTCCTTAAATAATATTCTGGTCAATGACACACTGCCATCTGTTAGTTGCATGGGCTCATTCATTGAAAGTGAAAAGGACCTTAAATATCTTGGGATAATCTTTGATAGAAGTCTCTCTTTCAACAAGCACGTCACAAATATGACTCAGAAAGCTAAAAGAGGGATCAGTGTTATCAAGGTTATGGCGACATTCGACATGCATCAATGGGTACTTTTTCTACTTCTGCAAGTGATGGTGCTATCTGTCATAGATTATGGCCTCGGCCTACTAACTTTGTCACAGACACAAGTCGATATACTGGAAAAAGTCCAAAATGAGGCAATGAAAGCAGTACTAGGGTGTACTAGAGATACACCCATCTCTGCTATGAGATTTATGCTTCATCTCCCCAGCATTAGAGTGTGACATCAGGTAGCACAAGTTAGGTCGTACCTTAAAGTGAAAGAATACAACCACCACACATTACACCATAAATCTAGATACGTCAAAGGGAAAACGAATCAAGCGTGGCAGATCATGGATGGCAGAGGCCAAAGACATACTGCGAAGAGTATGTGAATTGGAAGAAATAGGAAAGGGCAGTGAATGGGTGGAGGTAGACACTGAGAAGAAATCACTAATTAAAGTAATAATACAATTAGATATGCCTGTGTGTTGTCGAGGCCCGAAAGGAGAGCAAAGAATAGCAACACTGTTTACCTTCCATGCATGTCGTACGAGGCGACTAAGGAGGTTATGAGATCGAATTAGCTGTCCCATCCCAAAGCCATGCTGAAGTCGGATGTGTCAGGCCGAAAGGCGCAGATATCGAAGCAATGCTGTAAACTATGACATAACGCATTCCGTTCTCCGGACTACATCCTGCTGATCTGCAGGAGTTTGAGAATGAACGCAGAAGAAGAATACAATTAGATAAAGCATGTCAAAAATGGACGGAAGTCAGGGCTCAGGATACAGTGCACGAACTCGTCCAGCTACACGCGAAACCACAAGACATAATTATATACACAGATGACTCCGTTAACAGAAACACAAATAAAAGCAGTTGGGGCCTACAGAAACGGTGTGAAGTTGGTTAAGAAATCTTCAGCATATTCTACTGTCACATCGAGCATGAGGATAGAGGGAGTTACAGCAGCTCTTAATTGGTTGATAACTGATACATCAACACACTCAGTAATACAGACTCTCAAAGCATGTTACGCTAGATAGAAATGTTCATGCTAAGAAAAGAATGGTGGAACTTATTGAACAACTCAGTTGTCCAGAGCATTACATGGATATACTGCCCTGGTCATGCTGGGGTCAGAGGAAACGAGAGAGCAGACTTATTGGCAGGCAATGAGGCGATAGACGGCACATTGCTGAGAAGAGATAAAGAAGACTTAATGAAAACAGTAATAAATTTATTTCCAGATGCAGATGATGTCAATGAGGTTGAGAACGTACACATACAGAGACTGTTAGAAATGGGAGTATCTAGAGGTGAGGGAAGGAAAAGTAAATTTTTTGGAAGAGAATGTTAGAAATGGGAGTATCTAGAGGCGAGGGAAGAAAAAGTAAATTATTTGGAAAGTCCCGAAGATCACACAATCAACACCTGACAGGGACTCTACAGAGTCTACATACACTGGGATGGCTGCTGGAGAGGAGGGCAGAGCTCTTATGGGAATGTCCTGCGTGCTGTGAAGCCAGTTTCTAATCAAGAATAATCAAGATATGATAAGAAGCATTTAGCCAAAACTATTGATGGATAACCTTATTGAAACAAATACTTTCACACACACACAAAAATCAAATATTTGTATATATTAGGAAAGATAATAATAATAATAATAATTGGTCTTGTTAAGACCAACTATGAAGAAAGATGTACTAACCTCTTGATCAAAGCGGCCAGGTCTTCTCAATGTTGCATTTACATTTGATATATAATTTGTTGCTCCAATAACTAATAAACCTGATACTTTGTTATTGTGAAGATTCTCCATCTCAGTACCTAGGGCATTAGTTAATTGTTTGTTGGCAAGGCTTGCATGTTCATTTACTGGGCAAAGAGTGTCAATTTCATCAATAAAGAGTATTACAAGTCCTTCCTCTGTCAATGTTACTGCACGTCTGAAATAATTTGCCAAATTTCTGGCACCTTCTCCAAAGTTTGATTGAAGAATATTCAATCCTTCTATTTGAATGAACACAGCACTACAAAAATGAGCCAGGTACTTTGCCAATGATGTCTTTCCACAGCCTGGTGGACCATGGAGTAGAACCCCTACAGGTCGGAGTGATGAACTAATATGAGACCTACTGTAGTTCAATAACATTGATAACTGTTCAACTTCATGGCTTAATCCTCCCAAAGATGTTGACCCTAAATTCAATTTCAAACTGTAAAAATCTTCACTTTGCACTTGCTCAATTTGAATACAAGTTCTCTGTGCAACAATAACACATTCCGTATCACTATCAAGCACTGGTTCACAGCTTTTTGCTACGATATAACAAATGCCATACGTACTTGCAATTTTAGAATCAAGTAAATTAACTACAGTATCCTTATTAACTCTTTTATTGAGCAAAACATTTTTGCAGTACTGGTTTAGCTTTGGATTTTCATTCAATGGTAATGAAAACTTGTGCAGATCAAGATTTTTCAGGACAACACAAACATTCACAACTGTGGCTTCTTTCCCGTGCACCCAAGATAAGACTTTTTCTTGCAGAATACTCATTATTAGAATTTCATTTCCAAATGGTAACTTGATACATCTTCTTGGGATTTTATTTCAGTTCTTAGAGTTTTTTTTAAATCCAAGTGGACCTGCAGAGAAAAATATAAAAAAAAGGATATCACAGTTTCAATTGAAATCTTATTTGTGTGTACATGCAATCATGCTATATTTAGTATCTGCAGTAGGCAGTACCAACTTTTCTTCTCAAATATTTTGAAACTGAGTTATACTTTTTTAATAAAAATAGTTAGTACTGCCTACTGTACTGAATATTGCATGATTGCATGTACACACACTCTAAATATAGTAATATTTCAATGTGTCAACAATATAACATAATTATTTGTGCACTTTGAAAAAATGTGTCATTGTGAAAGAAATATGCCTGCGACAACAAATTTTGAACAAACTACTCCTTGTCCTAATAGCTCATTCTACAAATACTCAGTAATACATACTAATCCTAACCATAGTTCATTCTCTAATTCTAACCCTAATAGCTTATTCTACAACTAATACAAAATAATTCTAACAGCATATTCTCTAATCCTAACCGCTTATTCTCTAATCCTAACTCTAACTCTATAGCAAAAATTAGAAACAAACATTCAAGATTTTTAGGGCATGAGATGAGAAAAGTAAAATCTTGAGCATTTTGTAACCACCAAAAAGATCAAGAGGAGAACAGACAGAGGAAGACAAAGAGAGAAATTTATGGATGGGTTGTCACTGTGGCACAAAAAGAAGTCACCAGCTGGACTTATTAACAACACAAGAGACTGACATAGAGAATCATGAACACCTATGCCACTCAGCATGGAACTTGATTGATTGAACTCTAACACTTATAGCTTATTCGAACAGCTCATTTTACAACTAATACCTTCTAATTCTAACCCTAACACCTTATTCTCTTACACTAATATCTTATTCTCTAAACCTAACAGCTTATCTTACAATACAGCCTATTTCTAAACCTAGTAACTTATTCTCTTATCCTAAATCTAACCATTAATAGATTATTCTCTAATCCTAAGCATAACAGCTTATTCTACAACTAATACAGCCTAATAATAACCCGAAATCCTAATAAATATATCTGAAACTATACCCAAAAAAACAGCCCATTAAATGGAGTCCACAAAAAATACCTGCTAAAATTGACATTAATGATTTAACACCATCAGCAATGTATACGTAATTAAAAACTGATGACATCAGTGCAATAAAAATATCACCAATCAGCAGATGTATGTACAATATAGAAAACCGCATTTACATTATATTCTATAACCTACAGTATAGCACTTTTGCAAAAATGTCACATTGTCTACTTTCGCTGTCGACTGAGTAGGCAGGACCGAAAAGTTTAATTAATAACAGGTTTATGTTAATGTAGCCAGTTCTAGTGACCTTTCAACATATAGCACTTTTTCAAAATTGTCACATTGTCTACTTCCACTGTCATCTGAGTAGGCAGCACCGAAAAGTTTAATTAATATTGGGCTTACGTTAATGTAGCCAGTTCTAGCAACCTGTATCTTTTACATTTGTATCAAACATTAATTTTTTTTTTAAACGTAAGGTGTCAAATAGCAGATTTATGTAGGAAAAAAAACACACATAAATGATATATAATAATTTAATTCATATAAAAGTCTTTCAAGAAGGGGAAAAACCAAGGTTGGACATGCCAAGTATATCGGCTCGTCTTCTGCTTGGATATGTACATTTCCAAGTTTTATCTCTCCTGCTTTGTCCTTATTTGAGAGTGTGAAGAGTGTTGTTGACGACTTTTCAGCATTGATCTTTACCATCCACTTCTCTGCCCATGCAGCTATGTTGTCTGCTGCCTTTTATATTTTTTTGTTGGCGATCTTTAGATGTTCTTCTACATACCACACCACCAAGTCATCAGCATACATTGCAGCTCTTACACCTTGTGGCAATTCACAAATTATATCCTTTATGAAGACAAGAAACACAGTTGGAGACAGTACTGAGCCTTGAGGAACTATGTTTTAGGAGAACTTTTTTGCTGTTGTATCTTTCTATGGTGACTCTTGCCATCCTATTATGTAGGAAGGAACGGATCCACTTGTTCATGTTGCCCATAATTCCGTTTCTTTGTAACTTTATTATTAGTCAATCTTTCCAGACCTTGTCGAAAACTTTTTTCTTTTCTTGAAATGCATCTTCAATAATCTGGGACAAGAATGTTATTTGGTCTTCTGTGCTGTTACACTTTCTAAACCCAGCTTGTTCTGGCACCAATAGCTTCTCTGATTTTAGGTACCACTTTAGTCTTCTGTTGACCATCCTTTCCATTGTCTTGCAGACACAACTCGTCATACTTATTGGTCTGTAACTGTCAGGCTTCTGTTTGTCCTTGCCTTTTTTTATAATAGGGCACATACTTCACAATGATAGCATACAACCTTATTTAATATCATAATTATCTCTCAGTTCTGATAAATATAGAAATAATAAGTTGAGTGACATAGTGCACTACTATCATATATGTTACACAGTTCACCACACACACACTGGGCTTCTATAAACTTTGTTCTGAATGTGATGTCAATGAGACTGAGAACTTACACATACAGAGAATGTTAGAAATGGGAGTATCTAGAGGTGAGGGAAGAAAAAGTAAATTTTGTGGAAAGTCCAGAAGATTATACAATCAACATCTGACCGGGTGTTTTGAGTCTACATACACTGGGATGGCTGCTGGAACAGAAAGTAGAGCACTTATGGGAATGCCCCTTGTGCTGTGAAGCCAGTTTCTAATCAAGAATCTCCGCTCACTCTATGAGTGAAGTGGGTAGTGCTTCTGATTGGTTGTTGAATGCAGAACGCTATAATCAATTTTTGAGCACAGAACACATTAATTGATTGTTAAGTGCCCAATAATAATATTGCTTTCAAATGTTATTTTTGTTTTAAATAACAAACATTGTTTTTACATGTCATCAACTGTTTAAAAATAACTTGTCATGGAGTGTTTGGAGGTATCTGACCTCTGCACTAACTTCAGCTCTGAAGGAAAATGGGTAAAACTACGGATCAACTCTTCACTGTGCTATAAATAGCACACATTGTTTACATTATTTACAAAGCTAATGTCATGGATTCCCACTGCACATGCCAGTCAACTATCTATTAGCCAAGTGGCAACGAACTTTCAAACTTTAATTACTTTAAAATTATAACTAATTTATTACTTTACAACAAATCCTAACCCTTACTAAGTTACTTACTGTACTCCTCTCCCTAAGCTAATCTAAATGCTAATGCCAAATTAAAATTGTTTCAAATAACATACTTTAATGGCTGATGTAAAGTATAGTTCTCCGCCGTGACCTTTGCTCTAGCTTCGAGGTGTTTTCTAACCTTTGTGTTGTGATTGCCTTGTAGAGTGCTAGTATTGTTGTATGATTTAGTTTCGAATATAGGTAGTATTTAAAATTAATATTTAAAAAAAACGATTACATTAGAGTTAGTATTCAGCCTGGAGTTAGGGATTAGGATCAGTTTCTAGTGTTAATTCTAACCTCTTGTTAGAATTAAAGTACATTATTATTATGTACAATAGCGGGAAGATATAATTTAAGGAACATGCGCAGTGGTATACATTAGCAGACGGAATCGAACAATTATGGCATCCGTGTTGTTACATGTGATCTTACTTTCGTTATAAATTCATATATGGAGAAGAAAGCGTGTGAAGTTGAATGATATATTATTAATTGAAAACGCTTGCATTAGAGTTAGTGTTACAGAGTAAATAGAGCATTAGGAGTAGAATAAGTGTTCAGTATTTAGAATTAGGGCAGATTATTATTATATAGAATAGCTGGAATATTCATGGAGTTCGCTTCTGTAATTAAAAATCCCGCAGAGAATGCTGACTAAAGTAAGTGTCTGGTTTTATTCACATTGTTACAGTTTCTCAACCCTACGGATAATTGATGTTAGGGAGATCTATGACATCAGCTAGTTAAAAATGTAAACAGCGTGCTATTTATTGCACAGTGGAGAACTATTCTTTACTTTCACCACTTTAATTTTAATTACAACTTCTACAATCACACAGCAACGGTTAGGTAATACCTCGAAAAAGGGCCGGTCCTAACAATTGAGGGGCCCAATGCGAAACGGATTGCGCGGGGCCCAGTCTGGGTAGGGAATAGGATAATAAAATAAATTTTAATATGAATTTATGGGCCTACGAAGTGCGGGGCCCAATGCGGCCGCATAGGGTGCAATGGCCTAAGACCGGCTCTGCTCGAAACTAGAACAAAGGTCACAGGGAAGAGTTGATCCACAGTTGCGCCGGAAAATGAAGGAATTCATAGTTGCCGGAACAGAGCTAAAAAATCAAATTTTAAGGCCTCGTTCAATCAATCGTTCATTTAGTTTTTTCAGCCAGATAAAATTATACGTATCTTGTTGTCAATCACATTAGACGTTAAATACATGAACATACAAAATATCATAATTTGACAACATTGAGATACATTCTTATACAATGCCAACTTTGAAGAGAAACTATGATTATGTTATAAGGATGATCCACATGTTTTCTACCGTCAGCTAGCTTACAAGTGAGAAGTAATCGAACCGTTACGATAAACAAATTCACATCCGGCTAGTCGATGTCCTTGGTGACCCTTACTGATATAAGTTTTACAATCGACTATCTGCCTTGAGTGCACATAGACTAACATACATAAGTGTGTATGCATTTTAGAGTTAAAAACATGAACTGCTTCTTTTATATGGAGGAAATACCATGAGAAAACGTACTGGTGAGTGATTATTAAATGTTGATGTATCATATGTTAAAAAAACCGTCCGCTTTCCACATCTAATACATTCTTTTACTTTTAGTCGAACTAATAACTTTTATTAAGTCTTTTATATGTCTCTCATTGGTTATGTTATTGTATCCCTCTATCAGTCTTGTAATCAATATCGCAAACAAATTTTAATTATGACATGAACATCACGATGCTAGAATATTTGTTCAACTCTTAAGAAAAAATGAGTTGCCAGTTGAGTTACATACAGTTCGGTTCTAATTTCGGCTACAGATTACTGTTTCTCCTGGCACTCTTTCTCATCAGGAGTTTTTTTTAGAACTTTTTTTTTCAAATCTTTAGCATATTCTCCCAACACTTATATCAACATCAGGTGCCACGTAGGCGATCATGAATCTCCACAGCTCTCTATCTCCAGTATTAGGCCTATGTGTCACGATCGTTGTTGTTTCCCTGCCGTGCCAAGTTGTTAAACTGTATAATATTTTCTCACGTCGTCCTCTGTAGCCTTCAATCTTTCCTGTTATGATTGTATTCTCCAAACCTCCTTGTCTAATAAAGTGGCCAAAAAAATGAAGATTGTCTTGTTCATATATTATTGATTAAGGTCCGTTTCACATTTGACTCTTTAAATACCTCCACATTAGTTTTCATTGCAGTCCATGGTATTCTCATCATTTTTCTGTAGTACCGCATCTCTATTGCCTCTAATTTCACACTTTCCTATTTGTTAACTGTCCAAGACTCGCATCCATATGTTAGAATATATGTTATATAGCATTGCAGAATTTTCTTCTTCATCTCTAATGACAAAGTCATATTGCAAAGTGTACCACACTTATATAGCCTATGTAATTGATGACGCAGTATGTAGGCTAATAGATTGCAGTGTCGCTAGCTAGTAACTATTCTACTTCTGATTCTGTTTTCAAAAGCATGCAAAATATGAAAGAATAAATATCTCATAATAGTGGTCTTTAACAGGCTTTGCACGGAGGACATACAAATTCTTGTTTCGTTAGTCAGATGCACAGTTTATATAGCGTCCCAATAATGAAATAAGATTTTGGAATATGCATAAGCATGAACCAATGATGGTGGTTTGATACTTACAAAGAATCCTTATGCAATGTATAACACGGGTATAGACAAGATTATGTTAAGGGATTTTTAAGAGACTTTCCCTTACCTTTCTTGCAGAGGATTGGTTTTGGGTGGTGGGGGTGTTCACTTGTTTTGGTACAGTACAAGTAGACGCCACCACATAGCCAAGTTATTTCCATTGTCTATGTTTTTAAATTTCATGTTAATCATTTAATAATTTAAATATTAGTTTATTTTAGGGTTTGGGTTAAGGTTAGGATAGTTGTGTTTAACATAACTAACCCCAATCCTAAATAAATAAATATTTCAATTATTACATGATGAAAATTAAATTTACAAACATAGGCAGGAAAATAATTAAATATATGGTGGTGTTTACTTGTACTGTACCATTGTTTGTACTGTACGAAATGGCATGTTCTATTTTTCCAAGGGAGAGGGGGAGTTAATTGAATCCTATGACACACCTCTTCACACCACACCTGTATTTACAGGATCTATTTATATACAGGACCTTGATATACTTTATACAATAACGTATATGCATATGAAAGTCTTACCAGCATATCACTAGGCCAACCCCATGCAACAACAAACACTTAGTAGATGGAATGCCTTTATGTCAAAAGTGGACAACCTTTTTTGAGCCGATTTGAGTTTTATTTTGTTGTATAAAGCCAAAAATATTCTTTATTCCTTTAAGCTAAGTGTTTTCTGAGCTGTGGGGGCCAGTGCGTGTAATTCTTTTAGTTCAGCTTGTATGCCATAAAAATAACCTGTTGGCCGGATTTAGACCGCGATCCGTAATGTTCCCACCACTGCTACACACTTGCTTACTTAAATCAAAATCACCATTACGTCATTTTCACATCCACATAAAATAGAAATAGAGGGAGGGGGCTACATAGAGCTCTAAAGTTAAAAAAAAAGGCGCAGCATCTTGTGAAAAGAAGGAAAAATGCAGCAGATGAAAAGCAAAGAGTAGCTAAAAAGTCACCGGTAGACCAAAAACTATTTACAGTTGTCATCCCATGCCCGAACTACTAAAGGACATATTTGCAGCGAGAATAGGTTTTATTATCCATCTACGAACTCATAGTCGCGGACAAAACCGAATTTTTAAAATGGATGTAACAAATGGTCATCACCACTTATGATGAAACAACAACAACAATATTTGTGAAGTCAAATAAGCGAATTCAACTTTCTGAAGCTAACGATTTTGTTTTTAAACCGCGAGATTTATGGAGTTTTGCTTAAAATATGTCAGTATGGTAGCCATACATCGTGTCTTGAATAATCTTCATTTTATTATAGCTCAAATATAAATTCGGTCAGATAATTTTATTTCCAGTTCTGATTCTCTGGGCAAGTCTGCTTGCTTCATAGTTTTAGTACATATCAATACAATGTCCGGCTCTCTGGCCGCGTGGTACAGTGCGCACTGCCAAAATATGCTGGATTGATTGATGGCTAAGTCCTGAATAGGATATGCTACCAATTTTAAAAAAAATCAATACAATAAATAAACAGGATAGTGGAAAATTAGAGGCAATAGACCCTCATGTGTGGAGAGACCTAAAGGGGGAATCGAAGAATAGTGAAACTGTTACCTTCCAGGCACGTCTTAAGAGGCGCTAAGGAGGTTTGGGGAATGGAATTGACTACCCTACCCCATTAATCAAAGGGTCAAAGTGGCCATGCTAAAGTCTGATATTCCAGGCTGAAAGGCGCAAATATCACTGCTAAGATGTAAATCATGCAGGACACATCATATTCCGTTCTCTGGACTACATCCTGCTAATCTGCAGGAATCGGAGAATGCGCGCAGAGGAAGAAAAAGAGGCAACAGAAATGTTATTCTATAAAAGAATGTTGAGAGTACCATGGACTATTAGAAAACAAAAAACTACCGAGGAGGCGCTGGAAGAGTTAAATGCGAGATGTGGGTTACTTAATAATATAAGAAAAAGACCATCTTTATTTTGTGGTCACAATGATGTCTGGAAAACATTAATACATTGGGAAAGAGATATCTAGGACGATAGTGAGAGAAAATATTAGATAGCCGGACATCGCGGCATGGCAAAAATTCAACACCGATCCTTATAAAATATAATAGAAATAGAGAGGTGTGGAGACTCATAATCGTCTACGCCAGTCAGCACGACACCTGATGATGATAAACATATTTTTTTTAAAAGGGGGAAATATGTAATAATGCTACTATGTTCTGCTGTCTAAAATTATTCTCTAATATCATTCTGTAACATCTGCTTCTCGTATCTGCATACAATTTTGCATTAACCCCATATCACTGCTTACGGAATATTTTATATTTACATTTTGGGCTATCTTTTTATTCTTGTCTCCTCCCTATGGCCGTCCACTAGGTTAAACCGTTTGTTTTCTTTCAGGATAGTTGTGTGTCTTGAGAGAAACATTTCAATTAATGTATGTCAGAATGTATTTCTTGCCCACCTGTTGAAACATATATTAAGGTTTCTGTTTATTCTGAACGTTCGCTTATCAGAATGAAGGTTGCTTAACTTATAACGTAATCACATGTGGTTGTGGGAACGGCTCATAAATGCTTAGTAAAATAGCTGTAAAAACATGCAGCAGTGTAAAACATGCAAAAAATATTACATCGCGATATGTAACCCGTATTTTCATTGTATTTGAATGCAAGAAAGGAAGTCTCATGCAAATAACTTTTCGTGGCACTTGTAGACGATATATACATATACAGATTACTCCAAGAAAGGACGTTGTTCGTTTTCAATCTCCTCGTGTTACTACGTCGCTCCTATTAACTCCGACCGAAGAGGAACGAAGCCCTATTCCTAGCATCGAGTGGATCTCTAGATCAGTCCGTCTTAACCTTTGTGAGATCGTCGCCATTTAAAAAAAAAAAAAGAAATATTATAAACCAAATAGTGCAAATAAAATATGTAAACTGATAAATAACTTTACAATTCAAGAAGCTCTCGCTGTCCGGTAGACATGTAACCGCGACACCGTATTTACCATGTCATGGTAACATTTGATTGTAAACACACAATGACTTGATTTTCTTTACAGTACCATACATGTTCTATAATAAGCTAGAATATGTATATAATGTAAGGGAACTCACATCAATGTTTGTGTTTACAACCGTTACTGTGACGTGCCGAATCCCGTATCATATCATGGTATCCAACGATCCATGTTGCCCCCACAACATATAGTCCTATGTGTATAACTGAGTTTCTCCGAACTCGGGTTTCCCATATGTACTCCGTTACTCTCAACGAAACGGCACGCCGCCTGCCGATAGTACCACTAATAGCACGTAACTATGTAGCTTCAAGCGATAAATCCCAGAGATTTCCGAAAAAATCCGTATTGCAGGACGACACGAGACTGATGCGGAACCATGACCCCTTAAACATTCGGCGAACAGCTTAACCACTACGCTAGGGTACCCAAAATTTTCAAGTACCCAAAATAGATGATGAGACATATACCGTGACCGTCGGTGGATATATAGAAGACCTAACTGCTAAACGTAAACAGGCCTTCATTCGGTACGATTTTGATTATTGTCTATTTGACGCTATCTATACAAATGGAACCCTCCCCCTCCCCCAAATAAACAAATAAAAAAAATAATAACTAAGGTTATTAAACTTACGGCAGTAATCACAACCGGCCTTCTAGGTCATCAGCCCACATGTCGTGACTTGAGCCTGGTCGTGCATAATATATATGACGTGGATCGAGACTGTCGGCAGTAAGAAGACTTCTGTCCAGAATTAGTTAGGACTTCATTCGCTGCGTTTTGGATTATTGTCGTGTTTTCGTTGGTCACTATTTATTTACTTGAAGTCGCATGCCAAAAATAGCCAAAACCGACCAACGAAAATCACGGAAATAATCAAAACCGGCCTTTCAAATCATATTTTACATTTTCTACTCACAAGTTTTTATACACTGGAGACCGGTGATGCTTGGATGGATGTAAGTTGCGTTCATTTTAATGTCATTATGTTTATCCTAGTTAGCTCTTCCGTGTGATTTTTCTTCTGTTGTTGTTGAGTTGACCACTTCTGCGATATTTAGATTAAATTCTACTAAAATATACTTCAGTCTCCGTAACGTTATATCAGCACAGTAAATTATAGATGGTGATGCAAAAGATTCTGATCTTCTGAACAAGTCGGAAGTATTATAGGCCTACTCAGTGTATGCTCTTCTGTAGGAATTGTTCTTTCTAAATTTGTTGTTCTTTAGCGAGGTTCTTATTATAAGATTTCATCCTGATCACATGCCACAGAGCAGTTTTCAAGCAATATCCCAAGTCTGGGTGTGACGAGAGCTCCAAGTTTTACGACGCGTTTCATTATCGAATTGTTCCACACTGGGGATAATAAATGTCAGCCACTGACGAGTGTTCTCAATAGATTGTCCTCCGGGAAAGTCTAGCAATAACAGTCTCATTGTCTGATGGCAATTCTTTGTGTCAAATATTGCTGAATTCAAGAGAATGCTTATCATGCTCATGGTATGGCCTGCCGTTTGGTTCTAGGCAGCCGTGGAACTTCACATATGTCTGCTGTAGGTACTAACTCATTATGCATGTTAAAGTTTTCCTGGTTCCATGACAGAAAATTATATTCTACATAAATGCGCATTCTCGGTCGTTCCATGTACTGTTTCCAGTTGATTTTGTGCATTGTCGCAATGGTTTTTATATCTCCTAATTTCATTTCAGTCCAGCTCTATGGCGGCGATGTACAGGGCGCGTGTGTGACTTGAATTTTTCCGACAATATTTAAGAGCTTCATAGGAGATTTATTTTCAGATAAATTCAATATCTTCTCCAGTGCTTTTGTTACTTTTCAACTTTCACAACAATATGTTAATATAGATATTACGTTGGAGTTGAACCGTCGTGGTTGTCTATATTTACTTAAGTTTTTTTTCATTTCCAGATGTTTGTTAGGTGGTTGAATGCACTGGATGATGCCAAAGCAATTCTAATAGACATCTTGTTTAGCGTATCTTTTGCTTGTGCCACTTATATATTACGTAATTGCGTCAAATAAATCCATAAATTACGTTAACAATTGGGTGATTTGGGATCTGAAAAGTTTGACAGCTGTCGACAAGGGGGAGGTGAGGGGTGGTTTGACAAAAGTTGATATCAACAAAGTAATTTTTTATATACCTATTAAATTGTATGAATTTGAAATTAACTATTTAAATTGTGACAACATTATGTGTTTTTTTCCACGCCAATTCAACTAAAAATTATGGGGGGGGGGGATTTTTTAACATAATTAAGCAGGAGAGGGGGCTATTGATTCTTGACAGGGAATGGGGCAGAAATTGTCCAAAAGTTTGGCGTAATTTATGGACGGCCCATAATTACGAAAAATTATCAACTTTCTGAATTGTCACTTGGATGAGAGTAATATTAAAATTAGAGTTCCCAGGCCTATATATTTGTTACTATTTTCTGTCACCATTATCTGACGTAGTTCCTGAAGATCTAATTAATGTCCCAGTTCCATGATAATTTATTCAGCAATATATTATGCCCCATGATCTGAACGAAATATGTTCACTTAGTTTACACGCTTGCGTAGAAACGTAATTGCTTTCACGCGACTTTGAAGAGAGCATCCAGTGCACACGCTAATATGGCATCATGTTAACTGTAGATGCGCTCGTTAAACAATTCTAAAACATAATGCCATACACAGTTGTGCGAATACAGTTTTATTGAATGCTATTAGTTAAACCCGATACTACTCTATTGACTTTGAAGAGAGAGCAAAAGTAAATTAATTTTAAAAATAATACCATCTGGTGTTTAACCAGATGTACTATTTTTAAAATTAATTTACTGTTAATTTGCTGTTCATTTAATTTGTTAAATTAATTTACTGTTAGTTAAACATAGCGAAATTATACACATGCTAGGGAATTTGAACATTGACAGCAAGGATTTAAAAATAATCACGAACATGTACTGGCAACAAACAGCAGCAATAAGAGTAGGAAATAAATTTGGCCCGTTTCAACAAATAAAACAAGGAGTCAGACAGGGATGCGTACTTTCACCAAACCTGTTCTCTTTATACAGTGAAAACATATTGCGTGCAATAGTAGATATCCCAGGAATATCAGTGGGAGGACATACATAAATAATTTGAGATATGCGATGACACTGTTCTGATTGCAAAAAGTGAGGGAGACCTTCAAGATTTAATTTATATAGTAGTCACAGAAAGTAAAGAGAAATGCCTCTTCCTAAATATCAAGAAAACAGAAGTAATGGTTATTTCAAAGAAACAAAATGAACACACCTTGCAAGATCAAAGTGAGTGATATAGTATTAAAACAGCACCTCGTCTAGTAATGTGTATCAACCTTGAGTCTAATTCGACTGTCGCCGTTATCCAACACGGCTCATATTCAACATAAGAAATTAGGTCTGGGACCTAGGGACACAAAGGTGGTAAGGGAATTGTATTCCTACACGAAGAACAACTCGCGAAGCGTCTCGTCGGAGGAAAGACACACAATGGATGATCGAGGCAAACTATTAGCTTGTCTCGTGATGCATACCCCTCTGAGTGGAAGGATCTCAATAGGCACTTGCATTGAGCCGAAAGCTGAAGTTTCCTGGGTATGAAAGAAAGAAAGAAGGAAACATCAGAACAACCACTCGACTGCACATAGGAAGTAAGAGCTAACCGCTCGTAATTTCTGGGATTATTGAAAAACAAACTTACAGTGATCGCTGGTTACTTTCTCATACTTTGTATATCCGTCTTTAACTCTTCCATTGCATTCTTCCAAAAAACTAACTTACAGGATTAGTTTCAATAGCTTTTATTTATTCCTAGGCATAGCGTAGCTCTTATCTCATCATTTGACATCATATCTGCAAGTTCGGATCCCTGGATATTAACATTAAATTGATCCGTTTTTATACACAGTATGTAGTCCTTAGCCTGTGAAGATAAACTATTTTTAAGGTAAAAGAGTGATGGCGCTGCTTTAATATCATGCGATATCCTACTGGTTGAAAGATTCATTAATCTCTTACACTGAAGCATGCCACAATAACTTTTTGTGCATAAACGAACTTCACTGTTCTGGAACACTGAACACCACAGGCCCGAAATATGCATATTTGTTATAGTTTTTATATTATGTCTTTCATTTTGTCAATAATGCATTGCTCCATGTATCGTCTACATCCTGTGACATATTTTTTTTATTCGAGATTAACAATATAACTTTATTTGTTGCTGAATTTAGAATTTTTTTAATGCATTTTTATTTGACGTGCCCAAAAATTACGTCCTCTGTTTTGCAAGTAATACGTCTTCGTAATGGGCTGCAAAGTGTGGTAGTGTCGTATATGAATCCCATTGTTACACCTATACTACACTGGACTGGTGTTCACAGATGACTGACCAAGTCACTAAAAACTGTCACTTTCTAGAAGCAGCAACTTCTTAGCCAATACTCATCTTTTCAGGAGACTATCGCCCCCCCCCCCCTGGTCATGTACTGCTTATTAAATTGGCATACACCTCACTCACATATACCTCAGAATCCTATGTATTCTGCTTCATTTAATCACACACTATTCGTCACTGGAGGCGTCTGATTTATATAAAACACATTTCTGTCACAACTGCGAATGTAACAAGTTACACTCTGATGTAACCAAAAAGGACAACGGTCTTATAAAACATATGTATCTATTCAAAATGGCTTTAATCCCATACTTAACAAAACACGCGTTTCTCATTTATGACTAGCAAAAAAATTGCTTTATACAAAAAATTGCTTATTAGTAAGACCAGTGTAGTAAAACTGCTAAAATTAGAGAAAAGAAAAATCAATATTGTCTTTGTAAAGAATATATTATTTGTTATTGATTAGGAATCTGATGAGCGCTGAAAAATAAGATTAGGAACCAGCACCATGGTACTGACAACATTCCTATAAGTACTCTTCTTACTATTCCGTCAGAAATCTAATGGTATATAATGATATATAATGACTATATATGTTACAGTTAGTTATTGATTATAGGTTCTTCGTGTGTTTCCATAGAGTGCGCACTTTCTATTCTTTCTTCCCTCTCACTATCTTTTCTATCATTCTTCAAACATATACATTGTCTTATTCAGGATCCTTTTCGTCATTTTGTAGTATAGTCATTGTTGCCCTAATTAACTCAGTTCTGTCTCTTCTTTTCACTATAGATTTACCCGCCAATGAGTAGCTTTTTCAGTGTTTGTGGCTCCCGCATGAGCTGGGCAGTAGATCCACGTAATACTTTGGGTCGGTGTTGATCATAGATAAAATAACACAATAGTTTTGTGACAGTCCCAGACTATTGTGCACAGCATCATGCTCTGTGAGTCTGATAGAATCACTGCGGATGTTGGTTGTTGCATCAAAAGTAAAGTGAGAACCGCTGCCATTGCCTCCATCTCAATATTATCATACTTGATGTTGCTGTGGAATAAGCAGTAGAGCTATTTACCACTTTCTTGCCATTTTGGTAGGCGACAAAATCCGATCTGCACCTGTTTGTCTTTCTTATTACTGAGCCACCTGTGCAAATCTTTATATCATGTAACTATCGTATTGCTGGATGAGTTCTTGTATCATTCTCTCTGAGGTGGTTGCAGCTCAAAGGCGATATTCTCTGCCTATCCGTATCACAACACGTATAATAAAATAATAGAGTGAATATGAGTAGTAGACAAATGAGGAGTTATAATATATGTGAAAACTAATTATGTACATTTCGGTCACTTCTTTCCTCTGAAAAACTTGATTCAAAACAGCTTCACTTATCTTGGCAAATCCGCTTATCCCGTATTTTTCAGTGGCTGGCGACGCAAAATATACGCAAAATGACTAATGATCAGTCGCATCAGACAAGATAAATGATGTTGTTTGATATCAACGCCCAAGGTTGTTCTGGAGTGTGATTTGGTTCAGTCTTGTTTTTCCCAGGTCATTTGTGGGGAAATGCTATCTCACATGAAAGACTGCAATTAAGAGAAACCGAAACATGACACTATTTTATTGTGATATGTATCCTAGTTTTGCAATGTGGTCAATCTTGACCGCCACCTAGTCTGTAGATGGGGTTCTGGATTTTGGGTGGTTGTAGGTTCAACCCTTTCCTAGGTTTATGAAAATATGACATAATATTTAGTACTACAAAGCTAGTAAAAGGAAAGTAATATTCACCCAACCGTAAGATAATGATACCTGGAATATAGTGGCTTCGACAAAGAAAGCTCTTACACTAATAAATTGAAATTCTTTTTAGGAAAAGCTCATTTAAAGAGAAGTGAGAAGCTTTTTATAACCCGCTCTAAACACATCTGGTCCTTAATAACAATACATTATATACTAGAAATACATTTAGATAATATAATAAATAAAATAGTAATTTTAATGTATTGTGCATTTATTGTGATCTATTTACTTGTTTCAATTTGAAATGAGAGTGAGAAAAGTTTTATAATATGTACCATCACTAATTAAAAACGCACCAAATATATAAAAACACACCACTTAATTTTAAGCGTATACATATTTTATTTTTTTAATACTTTTTTTTTGCTGAATTTTAAACCATTTACGGATCCAAATATGCCTTTTTCTAAAAAGTGAACAAATTCAGAACCGTCACCTATGCAGTTGTCTCAATCAATTAAGTGCCATCCCGAATGGCGTAGACGATCATATTTCTCAACTTCTCTCTGTCTCTTGTGTAGTCAATAAGCTCGGTTGATGAACTTCTACCTTGCCACAATACTAGTCCATCTAGCAACTTCTCTCTTTATCGTCCTCTGTCTCTTCATCCTTGATCTTTCCAGTGGTTAATTATTGTTCAAGCTGTCTTCTTCTTAGCATATGACATAGAAACCTTGAATTTCTGCCCCTAATGTTTTATATCATTGATCTTTTTACGCCAGCATCAATGCATTAATTTTCTAAGCTGTCCATGTTATTTTCATCATTCTTCTCAGAAACCACATCTCTGTAGCCTCCAGTTTGTGTTGATTTGTTCAGTTTACAGTCCATGCTTCACATCTATAGAAAGGAATTGGCTCGATATAACATCTCAGCACTCGGATTCGGGTCTGCATTGATAGTGTTCCATTGAACAAAATGGTTCTCATTTTTAGGAATGCTGACTTGGCTTATGCAGTTCGGTTCTTTATCTCATTTGAGCGCCTACCTTCTGATGTTAACAGGGTGCCAAGATATTTCACCTTTTCATCTGGTGTTAATTTTGTGTCATTAAACATTATGTTGCTTCTTGGTGGTGTATGTCTCTTCGAGACAACCATTATTTGTGTTTTCTCCTTGTTTAAACTGAGGCCTTTGTTTTCACTGTCTTTCACTACTTTAGCCAACATGACTTGTAGTTCTTCGCTTCCTGCGATCAGTACTGTCGTCAGCATATCTCACTGTCAGTATAGAAAATAGCACTCGCTGTCAGTAAAGTCAGGGAATGTGTGACCCCCTGAAGCATCAATACAAGTTTAGTATCGATTGCAGTGTCTGAAAAAAATGTTTGTGCTATGAGATTCCATTCTGCAATGATTGCTCACTCAAGATCATGGACATCGTTGATGACATTCCATTGGACGGTCATTGGTTGTACCTGTAGCCATAAATCTCTCATCCAGCCTCACTATGGTGGAATGGTCACAAAGTATCTGGAAATTTCTCTTGTCACCATACCAACAGTCTGATATCGCTCTTGTGACGAAACTCGAGGCATAGCAAATACAAAAACACACTTTCTTTCGATGAAAACAAAAGATGGCGTTTTGCTCCCTGAAGCTTTATGAATGTGTATGTCAAATTTCAACTTGATTCGACCAATTGATCAATATAAGTCGTAATATGGCCAGAATTCCGCAGTTTGATGTTTTGCACACGAAGCACGCACAATTGGAATAAAACATGACAACAACAATAAAACGTAAAAACAAAGTTAACCCGTACACATTCAAGTGGTTTGAGAATCGCTCACTAAAATAAATAATTCAAGGCTGAAAGTAGGCATGCTTTTGGTGCGTTCTTAATGATTGTTGGTTTATAACGGAACGCAAAACGTCTAGGCTCCCTTGTTCTGATATAGCATAAAAAACACCTAATACGAAATCTGAGACATATTACATGATAATACATCACTACAAGGATGAGATGCGGAAACATGAGTTATAAGTGACTCTCATCCTGTCTACCTGTCGCTCTCCAGAATATAGTTCATTCGTGATTATGTCACTTATTTTGGCTGACACGACTGACCATTGGTTACTATGCGTATACTTTGTATCGCCAGCCAATGAAAAACACGGGAAATGTCTGATCTCACAAAATAAGTTAATATGTGACATTAGCGAGCAGGATCTACTTGCTGAAGAATACTTGCTTTCTATGGACTAATTTATCTAGTGTCCTCAATGTCTCCATTCATTCATTCATTTTCCTTTTGCGCTGAAATTAGCGCATAGGGCAGAGGTCAGATCTCTCCAATTCTGTCTATTCAAAGCTATTCTGTGCAGTTCTTGAATAGTATGAATATTGGTTGTTTTACTTTCTCTAAGTATTGTTCTTCTGGGTGTTTCTTTTGGTCTACACCTTGCTCTTTTGTCTGTAGGTATCCATTCAAGAGATTGGTGGTGTATTCTGTTAGTGTCTGCGCGTAGGACATGCCCGATGTAGGACCAACGGCGTTTTCTGATAACATCTGTGATGAAATTATGATGTGTCTCTTCTCTGATTTTATCATTCGATTTGAATTCACTCCAATGGGTGTTAGTTATCAATTTCTTTTCTGAAGATAAAGAGCTTTAATGTCTCATTTACCGGCAATCAATTAGGTTTTTCTATTGACCTCCGTCCTGTCACCTTTAGAATATCATATATTTTCTTTTCTTTCAGTGAATTGTACGTCTTTTTATGGTCTATAATGAGTTGAGCATCAAAAACTAATTGATCTTAAGTTTGAGAAGAACAAGCACATATGCAACACTCATCTCTACCAGTGCCGCGGTCCAATTTATTCCAGTAGGCTGTGACCTATGTCTCCACCCCACCCCCCCCCCCCCGCGGTCCAACGACGACGAATCAATCCATATCCTGACAAGTGACATATAAAACATAACCCATGTGCTAAATTGGGAACAATCCTTCTAAAGTGACACATTTGAATTTCCCGTGATTTTCATTGGCTGCCGACATAGAGTGACCACTGAAAATTCCGGGAAAGGAAATGTGCCATTTCAGGATGATCCCCGATGAGCCAGCGTATCAGTACATGTAACAATAGATACGTATATGGCCATGGATATGACTTTGCTAAAGGGGAAGGGGGTGTGGTCTTCCATCTCGATTTTTTTTTTTTTGGGGGGGGGGAAGTAATTATTGTGTGAATTGTGAGGAAAAATTGAGTTCTTTTGAAAATAAATGTCTTAGATAACTGGAATGTTAGATGAGAAGAGTTCATGTCAATGAAGCAAACAAGAGATCAATATGTTTCTGCGAAGATAAGAGCAACAAAAAACTCTGAACTAATATTAGGTGTGTATTTAGAATTAATTAAAATATATTGCCATTACAAGCATTAAAATGTGCACCAGGTCGAAGACAAGAATGAAAACATGACCAAGAGCAAAACTGTTTTCTATATATCAATTAATTTTTTTTTAAAACTTACACAATATAGTGAACATCTTAAATAATAATTTTTTCCGAATTTATTTTGTGTGTGGAAAGGGAGGGGGAGGTGTTAAAATATGACATAATTTATCAGGGAAATAAGTTCCTGAATTCCTGGCATGTTCATGGAAGCGGTAAGGGAGTCAAATATTGACAAATAAATGTTGACATAATTTATGAACCCAGAGAAAGCCGCCAGTTGTTTTGTAGAACATCGATAAATCGATTACCTTCTACCAAATATACTCATTTATTGTGAGATACAGAAAATTGTCACACTTTTTCCCTGACCACGCCCCGCTCCAATTGTAGACGTAATTTCTGACGTCATTTAATTACGATGTACTTTTCATTCCATGAACTCTGAATTAGATGTTTTCATTATTTAATGTGTCTTCAAATGTCAATGTTAACTGTAACGTTGTCTTCTGGAATGTTCTGCTTGTGGGTTATACATCTGAACATTGTTTTCCTTATACACTAGGCTGTACACTTGTGTGCTTAATCGGACACCGCAAAAATTCCAATCAATTAACTCTTTTAGCCGTACTTGAATTTCACAGCTCCTACCACCTGATGCTTTCTGTCTGGTATGAGAAACAAATAATAGATTTCAGTTTCTACCTCCGAGTCATTGTTCTTCTCTTTATATATTTTACGCAGTACACGTTTTATATCATAGCAACGTATATATATATATATATATATATATATATATATTAATTCACTTTCCGTTAGCTAATAAGGCAGAGGTTTTCTTCTCTCCAATTCTGTCTGTTCAAAGCTATTCTGTGCAGTTCTTGAGTATGAATTTTGTTCGATTAAATTTTTTAAAGTATTGTTCTTCTGAGTGTTTCATTTAGTCTACCCCTGGCTCTTCTGCCTGTTGGTATCCATGCAAAAGATTGGTGGTGTATTCCATTATTGTCTAAACGTAGGACATGTCCGTGTAGGACCCACGGCGTTTTCTAATAACATCTGTGATGCAGTTTTGATGTGTCTCTTCTCTTATTTTTTCGTTGGATTTAAATTCGCTCCAGTGGGTGTTAGTTATCCTACGAAGTCATTGGTTTTCTTCATATATATTTACTCACACACTTGCTCAATCACACACACATACAACGAACACACCCACTTTATTCAATAGATTGCTAATAATTTGATGTACAGACGCACAAGAGCAATCATCAAACACTCATCACGGCGCCTGGTTGACGTCTGGTTTTATTAAACAATCACCGACTTTCAGTCACTGTTTTGGAGAAAAGTATTTGCTATATAATGAAAGTAACGTACTATTGTCTCTTATGTGATCCCACATGAGCTTTACTCTGCTAATGACATTATATGGTTATATGGTATATGGGTATCTCTATATTTTATTCTGTTATTTCATAATGAAATCAGAAATTCCACGATACATACACACAATTACAATTATAGTGTGCGTATATATATATATATATATATATATATATATATATATATATAGTAGTTCGTCCATCACAGGTGATGATGACCATTTGCTACATCCACTTTTGAAAATTCAATTTTAGTTATGTCCTTGATTATGGCAAATGAGCCCTATTCGAGCTGTAAATGTCCTTGGACAGTTTGGACATGGAATAACGACAGTAGACGGATATATATATAAAACCCATTAATGACATATGATGCAGAAAGCTCTTCATGGGCGTCCTTATCATTTGTCATCCTAACTTCACACCCTATCCATTCATTGATATTGCCCAACAAAGTCTTCTTCAGCCCTTGACAATACCCTGAAGAACATCGTGTCACATAGATGAATATATTGATGTTTTGACATGTGCCCATACCACCGGAGTTTACGAAGTTTCACGATCGTCAACATTGATTCTTGTTTATCCCCTACTTCAGTGACTCTATCATGCACAAACACATTTGTTTTATGTTTACGGTAAAAGATATCCAACACGCGCTATAGCATTTGTTTTGAAACGCCTGTGTTCTTCTATCTATATCCACAGTTAGAGTCCAAGTCGTACATCCTTCCATGAGTATTGATAGAGCCAATTATTTATATAAATAATACACAGACATACTAACAGAAACATAAGCGAGATGTTATGTTTTTTGCTAGAATTGAAAAAACAACTATGCGACACACTAACACCAAGACTTTATTTTATTACACAACACGTGACAGTGACACCGCCTTATAATATACATTGTGTCATAGTGTCAGATAGGGAAGTCATATTTGAGCTGTTCATGCAGCCTGGTAGAATGAAAGAGTGGAGAATGGCTGCTAACTCAGTGGTTCTTGTGGAGCATATATTGTGGAACATATAGAGTGGAGAGTGACTTGATATTACAAGATAGATAGAATGTAAAGACATGTGGGTTCGGGAAAGATTGTTCCGACCATAGCAACCAGACAAGTAGTCACTGTTCTGTTATCCTAGGTTTAATATATCAACTCCCCTCCCTTACCTACGGGCTTAGATCGGAGCACATTTGGACACCGCTGATAACATTTTCTCAAAATATTAGCGTTGGAATCATGAGAATCTATGTATCTGCTACATTGATATAATATAGAATGTTATAAAATGTATAAAATATATAAAATGTTTTAATTAGTAATATTGCTCTCAGAATTAGACCATCACAATTTCAAATGCAATATGTTATTGACATAAAAGAACCACTGACCAACTGCATGTGTACTCTGTTACTTGATTGTGCCTTATATTTAAGACTTGCATTTTTTCTCCCATTTCACATATAACATAAATTAACATAAGTTAAAATCTACCCCTTCAATCCCTGTATATTATTGGATAAAATAGGAAACAAGTTTAACGGGTTTGGCACTGAGGCAATAACATATAGTATTTATAACACAGCCAGCTGAATCGACTGATTTTTTTTGTAGCAAGGCGAACAGTATTAATATGCGCTGAAACTCGAAGAAAAGACCAAATATACTTATAGTCCGTTTATAAATTCGTAATCACACAATGGAAAAGAAAGGTAATTGTCTAATTTGATTTGTGAGTTCGTAGGTATCCGATTCGTGCACGGAAAGTTCTATTGCAGTGCATGCAGGAGTGCTGAAGGTTCGGGGTAGGAGAATTTGTGGATTTGTCCTTCCGCCTCTTGCGCTTGTGAATTGCCCGCAGTGTTCTTTCTTTTTCAAATTTCGTGATGCCAGCAGTGATCTGAGTGAGCCAGGCTGAGCGATGAAGTGATGCAGTCTCCCATAAGCTAGTATCGATGCTGCAGTGCTTGAGAGAGTTTTTTAGGTGATCGTTGAAGCGCTTTTTCTGCCCCCCCCACCCCGCTTGAACGTTTACCTTCGCTCAGCTCCCCATAGAATAATCTCTTTGGAAGGCGCTTGTCTGGCTTACAGGCGATGTGGCCAGTCCAGCGGAGTTGGGACCTAGTCAGCAGTGCATGGATGCTTTGCATACGGGACTTCTGAAGGATTTCCGTGTCTGATATTCGGTCCTGCCAACGTACTCCCATGAGGTTTCGTAGGCACCGAAGGTGAAAAGAGTTTAGCTATCGAGCGTGTCTCGCATAGACAGTCCAATAAGATGCAGCATAAAGCAGTGTTGGTAGAACCACTGCGCGGTACACATCCAACGTAGTTGTCAGACTGAGACCACGCCTGATCCAGACGTTGTCACGAAGGCTCCCGAATGCTGCACTGACACGAGCAATACGCAGAGCAACATCTTGTCAATTGTCGCAGTTTGTGAGAGGGTGCTGCCGAGATATACAAACTTATTGGCAATATTAAGTTTCTGTCCTTTTACTGTGACCACTGGTTCTGTGTAGGGGCCACCTGGCGTTGGATGATACATTACTAAAGTCTTCGCGGTGATGATGGTGAGAACGAACATGTTTTTCGGGACATCCAAATTTGCCCATGATCGTCCATAGTCCTTCGCGATTTACAGTGTCGAATGCCTTAGGTAGGTCGACAAATGCGGTATAGAGACCAATGTTCTGTTCGCGACACTTTTTCTGTAGTTGTCTGGCAGTGAATATAAGGTAAACAGTACATTTGCCCCGTCGGAAGCCATATTGGTTCTCCGGGAGGAGACCTGTCTCAATGTAGGCTTGCAGTCTGTTTAACAGGACCCTAGCCAGTATCTTGCCTCCTATAGAGAGCAGGGATATGCTTCGATGGTTGTCGCAAGCTAGGCGATTTCCTTTTCTCTTGTATAGATGTATGATGGAAGCATCCTTAAAGTCTTGTGGTATCGCTTCCAGGTTCCACATTGCCTGGAAGAGCTCTGTGAGTTTAGCAGACATGACAGGGCCACCAATGGCGTAAATTTCGGCTGGACTGGAGTCTGTGCCTGGCGCTTTTCCTGCGGACAAATTTGAGATTGCTTTCTCCACCTCCTGAATGCAAGGAGGCTCTGATAATGAATGATTGATTGGTATTTGCGTGATACGCGCAATCGCTTCCTCGTTGATGTTGGGGAGGGGGGGCAGTTTAGTACATTTTCAAAATGTTCAGCCCAGCGTTTGAGAATGTCCTCTCTGCCAGTGATGGTATGCTTTCCATCTGCGCTGAGAGGAGGAGACGTTCCTGAAGATTGATTGAATGGTGCAATTTTGGTATCTATTGAGCTGCGCAGAAGCTGTTTATAAAGTGGATTTTTAAATTTGGAGACGTCGAGACGTTTTGAGTGTTTGCTATTTTGAGGTCGCCTGAGATGTAATGCATGGATATATTACATCGACGATGACCGTAGGAGACAACACTAGAAAATAAAACTTTGTAGCATAAAGGAATTCCCCAAATAACATTATGATTTATCTATGCAATGAATGTCGAAGTCGGAAGCAGGAGATTATGAAACTCAGGAGAAGAAGAAAAAGAACGCGCAACACGCATCTTCTCATGGAGTCTTTCTCCGCTACATCATGGTGTATGACCATCTTAATATTTGTTAGACAAAAGACCGTCTAATAGATGTTAACATCTACTTCTACGTATTGAGTGTCCGGTTCCTCTAGTTGTATCATTATATCAATGAGACAATAATACATCTTCTAGATATAGATGCCACAGTCTACTTGCAGAGAGTGAACAGGGGCAACAAAGACTAATAGAACAAGTAGTCACATCAAGTAGGGGGAATATTGATTAGATATTAACATAAAAATACAAAAAAAACTATGATCATCAGCAAAACTACCAATGCTAGTACTTAAATTACATGTAGAGAGACTGCAACAAGTTGACAGTTGCAATATCTGAGACACATTCAACTCATGGTAGATGTGAAGCGGGATAAAAGGAGAGTAGAAGTTGTCAAAAGTACTTTTATCTACATTCATTCAGAAACACGGATAGTTGAAAAAAAAAACAGCTCTTAGAATTATGTATTTGAGATGTGTGTATATAGAAGGATTAGAGAACATGGAAAGAGAAGAAAAAAAAGTTTCCGACAACACCGCGTATGAAAAAAGAACTATTAATGGAATTAAATGTCAAACAAAGCAACTATTTGGGCATATTAAAAGACATGGCATCTTGTTAGGACATTCGAGACCTTACTTGAATGTATATCCGAGGGGCGTCAAACAAGAGGTAAACAGATATATAAATGAGAAAAACATCATGAAATTGATAGGATACAGCATATCAGATTGCGCTACCAAGGCAAGATCCACAGGATGTTGCAATTAATCGTCGATGCGGAGACGAATCATGATGATTAGTGTGTCCCCATTTTTGTGCTGACCGTCGTGTTTGTTTTACACTTCGACGTGCGCATTTACCGGTCTGCTGCCGATATATACTATCATGTGTATTGGCGAACAGACTTCACTGTTGTAGTTGACAGATGAGCGTATAAAATCCACTGGTGCCGCTCACACTGCAGAACTGTCACGAACTTCGGCAACGCGGATCAGGCATAATTACTTCTTGCTCTCAGTTTTGTTTATGTTTTCATGTGTCTTGTCTGCAAAGCTCAGCTTGCTGTAACCATCAGGGTAAGAAAAGTAATTCGACACTTATTAAAATTTCCCAGTACTGATCATACTGTATCATACTGTATCATACTATCTCTACTGTAGCAAGTCGACTGAAAGTGTTTATAATTATATTAGTGTTTATATACAAGATTCTTCGTAATTATGTTTATTTTTCTGTGCACGATTTTTCAAAATTATGCCATTGTTTTTGTGCGCGAATTTGTAAAAGTATGTCAATATTCATATGTAAAATTCTTAAATCAATGTTCATGTACAAGATTCTTTAGAATTATATTAATATGTACGTGCACTGGTAGGAGCTACAGAATGGTTTCAGTATTTTATATTTTCACATTTTAAACAGTTTTATCGGTGTTCATTATTTATTTAATCCAACTGAAAATAATCCACGACATAGTGAAGGATAAGTGCGATTGTAACATTAGTTAGTTTCGTGAATTTTTTGTTAATTCGAAGAGATCATTCGATGCCTATGACTTGAAAGACTTTAATTCAGAATTACTGTGCAAACCTATTGAAAATTATTAGTCAAAATACATGTGAATACTTTTTCGTTTGCTCTAACATAATCACATAGTTTCATATTTATGCTTTACCGGATCAATATAATCGTGACAATAGTCGGAGTTGGCCTAACGCATTGAAGCTGCACACATGCTGTATAACGAAGGTCACGGTTTTTATGTTTTTACCGACGAAGACAAATTTGTCGAGCCATTGTCGAAAATAAAACGGCGATACAAAGTATTTCCATTCTCTGGACTACATAATGCTGGAAATCTAGTAGGCCATTGTCCTGCAATAAGAGTAATCCATCGGGAGTTTGAGAATGAACGCTGAAGAATATCTTCTTGAGCGTCACTGCAGAAAATTTGTTAAACTAGTTATCTCGTCCGTGAACCAATTTTCACCAATATTGGTAAAAAATGTTTACACTGTAAGGGAACCATCAGCACTCTTTATTCACAACTGAACTGTTTCCATGACTTTCCACATCTCGTACGATTGTTTTATAATTCTAGAAAGCAGCACCTAACCTCACCAAGAGATATATGAGAGAAAACTCACCCCCCCCCCCCTCCCCTAGCAGATTCTACCGAGTTGTGAAAAGAGCAATCCGAATTATGCAGGAAGTCAACGTTGTTTTATGAGTTTATGTCACCCCGTGTTTATTTCTTATTTTGTTTGATCGCAGTTTGTGCATAGTACCAATGCGCCATTTTAACACGTCCGTTTCATACCGTATATCTGATGTTAGTGTACATAATATGCGATCACACCCGTTTCACTTTGATGTACTGTCATCTGTGATATTGGAACATCTCTCACTGTGTGGAAGTTTCTGGCTAGCACAAATGGGGGTAACTGCATTAAAGATAAAAGTGGAAAAATCACATTATATAAAACAGATGTACTTACAAGATCTGCTGATTATGTGACAGACATCATTCATGTCAAACGTAGCAAAAACCTACAGTACAAAATAAGGTAAAATTGCTGTTTCGTCCACTGTTGTGTTATATATAGCGAACATTTTACATCAACGTCACCATAATTAGAGAATTAATTATTAATTCTAAACACTGATTCTAACCCTTCTCTCCCGTCCCAAAAAATCTATAAACTAATTCTAATCCTTTTAAACCCCCCCCCCCCCTTAACCTTTACTGAAATCTATAATTTTGCGCAATTTATCTAACACTCCAAAGTCACAACGGTGGACGAAACGGCAGATGCGCCCAAAATAATGATGGACCAGAAATACTGCAATCAGAAGTAGAAAATGAAATAAAAACAATAAATGTGGAAAGGCTACAGGCTCCGACAAAATAAAAGCAGACATAATACAAATTCTAGATGAATTTGGTTTGGAAACTATCACATAATTTTGCAATGACATATATGAAACAGGCCACATACCTAAAGATCTAAAATCACCAATATTCATGCTACTACGTAAGAAGCCAAGAGCTGAGAATTGCACAGAGTACAGAACAGTAAGTTTGATGAGCCACGTAACCAAAATACTACTCAAGATAATACATGAAAGAATTAAAAACAAGATAGACAGTGAAGTTGGCGGAAGGCACTTCGATTTTAGGAAAAACAAAGGAACCAAAGAAGCTATAGGCCTACTTAGTAACCTATTAATGATAGATAAATATATAGAATTCAAAAAGAGTATATATATCTACTTCATAGACTACAGCCAGGACTGTGGTGGAGTCCAACATGAAAAATTAATTGGATGTTTTAAAGAAATAGTCATAGGTGGAAAAGACATCAGACTGATTAGAAATATATATTGGGAACAGAGAGTATCAATAATGTGTGAAAACAGCTACTCGCCATACAATCAAGTAAAAAGAGGGGTGAGACATGGATGTATTTTATCACCCAGCATATTTAATATCTACAGAGAGAATATTTTTAAACATGTAGAAGGAATGCCAGGACTCAATTTCAGTGGAAAAATAATAAACAACCTGAGATATACAGATAACACTGTTCTTTTAGCAGAAAGTGAATATGAACTATAAAGACTAATAGATCAAGTAGATAATTCAAGTAAAGAATATGGACTAGATACAAGCATCCAAAATACAAAAACCATGATAATCAGCAAAGTCACAGAAGGACAGGTGCTGAAAATATAAAAATACATTGAGAGAAACTACAAGTACGGCATATCAACATCATGGAAAGACAAGAAAACCAATATGGAGGTTCTAGGAAAACTTAGTATTAGGAAATAATTATTGAAGGAAATAAAGATCAAACAAATAAAGTATTTTAGACATATCAAAAAGACATACCGCCGAAGATGGATGTGTCGGTCCAATAGCGCAAATTAATCGGCGACTCAACGCATTTCCATTCTCTGGACTACATCCTGCTGGAAATCTAATTGCAAGTTCAGTACTTCAAGCTCTCCAGTCTGGAAAAGTAACAGACTTGAAAAAACTACGTAGCGAATTGTCGTACCAATATAGGGTAACCATGCAGTGGATACCCTCTCACTGTGGAATACCAGGAAATGAAAAAGCAGACCAACTGGCTAAGGAAGGTGCTGCCGAAAACCAACAAGATGTACCAATCATCTACCATCAGAAAAACAGATGCTCAATAAGAAAGTTACAAACACCAACACAAGATGACTATCACATTATGAACAGATCAGAACAAATTGTAATGCTACGCCTCAAAACAGGACACAACCGACTCCGCAGTCACATGTACACAAAGTTCAAGATTGGCAACACGGCCATTTGCACATCTGGGCAGGCAGCACAGAGTACCAAACATATACATCAAGATTCCTCTGAGTATGAAACACTGAGGCAGACATATTGGCCAGATGAAACAACACTGGAATCAAATCTCTGTGGGCCACTGAACTACAAAAGACCGTGAGTTTTATTAAGGAGACAGAATTATAGATCTAGACATGTTTCAAATGAACAAAAGAAGAAGATAACTATCCGCCATTCTGAGCATCATCCTTCATCCTCTAACTTGCATTTCATCGTGCAAGTGCTGCACCCGTGTGATAAATTATGGTGGGCAACCATATTTAGCCATATTCTCCCACAGTCCCTCTCTACTTACTTTGTAAATTACTTTCGTTGAGTCTATGAATGTTGTGCGCAGGTCACAGTGTTTTTCTTCACATTTTTCTTGAAGTTGTCGTTCAACAAAGACCATTTGAGTTGTCTTACGTTCTTTTCTGAAATGAAATTGGTTTTTGAGTAATACCCGTCATTAAAATGAGATGTAAAACGGTTCAAAAGGATTTATGAAAATACCTTCCCAGTGATGGACAGCCGAGAGATGTATCGATGGTTATTACAGGATTGTCGGTTCCCTTTACGTTTACACATGTGTATACCGGTACTTGTAGCAATTTGAAATTTTGTAGTTTCGCTTTCCATGACTGTTGGAAAATTATATGACGTTTCTCTATTAGATTCTTACCACGAACATATATAATATGTAAAACTATATACAAAATAGCAAAAAAAAGTTTTAAGAATATTTAAACAAATATATATATATAAAACTAGAAGCAATAACTGACATAGCCCTGATGAGAATTTTAAAAAAAAATAGTATTGGTCACCGTAATAGATTAAGAATAGAAACGCTGTATCCAGTTACGTCCCTACATACTGTAGGCTTAGTTTATTTGAAGAAATATATTAAATATAAAACAAAAACAATTATTCTTCAAATGCGACAAATCCTTTTCATCTCTGTGAGCCTTCGAATCTAAATAAAATGAAGAAACATTAAAATTAACCAACGTCTGTACGATTGAATACAGAATGCTGAACTCATCATGTCTCTTTTCAGTCAAATCTCTTTCCATCTGCTTCCTCTACATTCTCGGACACGATCTCCAAATGATTTGGCCAGAATCAGCTCGAGCTGCTGTTTTCTGTTACCAGGGTGCATCGCGAGGAGGTACATTTTGGATCTTGGTTTTCTGCTAACCCTGGGTCCGCCAAGAGCAAAACCCTCCCTTTGTACACCTTATATATATATATATATATATATATATATATATATATATATATATATATATATATATATATATATATATATATATATATATAAACTAGAAGCAGTACCCGGCGTTGTTAGAGTAGGCTTAACAAATCACATAATCCCATCACCGAAGACATCAAAGATATACTCTTTGTAGAATTCCATTTAAATTGAAGGAAAAATACTTTAAAAAAAATGCCCCTGCGGAACGAACACCGAACGATGAGAACATCCGATGCTCTACTGACTTTGCTACCATAACCACATAGTCAAGTGCAAAAAAACTGTATATTTATAAATGTTGCGTCATCTTTACACCACCGTAATTGTTCAGGGTAAGCTATCGAAGCGAAATTCATGGATTTTAAAACAGATGTGAAATGTTTCATTGGATGGAATAATTATGTAAAGAAAATAGCAGTACCGCAAATAGAAACAATAGTGAATCTGTTAATACAGAATAAACGTCGAGTGAGACAGAGTAAACACCGATAAAAATGATACAATACTAATTTGCAGCGTTTAGTACACCTAGACGTTATCGATATGTGTTTACTATTATGCATCGGCCAGAGGTAAAATATGTTAACCAATCATATAAATGGTCATCTTTGCTGGACCACAGAAGACTTTTCAGATTTTCGCCAGTCATACAATAAGAGTCACACCATTTGAGCCAAATCTGACCGATCGGCAGTATATTTCAGGATATATTGTTCGCTCAATCAATTAAAAATCTGAATTTATTACGTTTTTATTTATGTTGGGCTCTGGATTGGACACTATTTATATACTTGGGGTTGTATATCAAAAATAGTCAAGGCCGACCAATAGATCGCAAGGAAATCGTGTGGCTTCGAGTGCTGCAGTATAAGTTCTTGGATCATTTCCTCTATTCTGTTGGCAATCCAGTGACGGCCCTCTCTTCCCATCTGTATCACCACTGTTGTCAATAATTTTCTCTCTTTTCCAAATGTCACCCATTCACAGTCTCTTCCCACTTCCTCCAGCTCACAAACTCTGAGTAGGGTATCTTTTGCTTCTGTCATCCAGGACCTTCCTCTCTTGATTCGCTTTCCTATTGTGCTGTATAGAGATTGGTGTAAGACGTGATGATCATTATTGGCGACCTTGAAGTATTCTTTAACCTGGGCTATTGTATGTCTTGATTTGATGCTAGGTAGGTCTAGGAGAAACCTCATGTTCACAATAGGTGTATCTCTTGTGCATCCTAGGGCCGCTCTCATGGGAGATATTTAAATACTCTGAACATCTTTTGTACATCGTCGTCTTGGGAAGTCCTTTCCCGTGTTACCAGTAATCTTTCATTTGTACGAGTAATTAGGAATGCTGTAATGTCTCTTGTACATGGCTAAAACAATTTTCTTGTTACAACTTGCTCATATTATTATTTACATATATATATATATATATATATATATATGTTTGTGTGTGTGTGTGTGTGCGCAAGCGGTGTTCCCCGTTGTACGTTTATTATAATAAATATTTGTAAATTGACAAGTGACGGATATACAGTTTATATTTACAGTGGGCAATCTTCCTTTTAAACAAGAGTTGATAAAATTAGTACTGGGGAAAATTAACATCTTGAATATAGTATTTTTGTTGAGTTTATTGTATTTATGATGTTTTATCTTTCTCTTTGAAGGTGCCAAGCTCTCAACAGTTATGTAGTCCAAGAGCCATATGTCTGTGGTTTTGTCTGTTCTCTCCTACAGCGGACATGAGACAGACAAAATCTCTAGATGAGAACATACAGAATTGATACTCTATAGGGCAAAGGTATGGGATTCATTAATTTGCAAAGAAATAAAATTGCAGCTATGGAAAACAGTACGCGCAGTGGACGTAGGAAATCAGTTAAGGATGCCTGGGATGAAAGCTACACTCGAAGAAGCATGGATATGAGGAGTCAGCAGGGCAGGAGTAGCCGTGGTAACATAGACGAAATTTCTGAGATGGAAATCGAAGAACATTTGAGGAAGACGATGAACGTGAGACGTTTCTTAAACATGTGTATATCTAAACGTTTTGCGGACACAACTTTAGAAAGTCTGTATAGGCGCTATTTTCTGAAAGTGAACATAGCAGGACAGTCCGTGATGCAACTTCTCATCATCATAGTCTGCATTCATCTCATCATTTTCTTCTACGTTAACGGCCTGAGAGACCCAATGCGGGGAATTGTTTTAGGAATCATCATGTTTTTGTTCATCGCCCTGGAGGTTGTTCTGTTTTACGTGCGTATAAACTTCTTAACGCTGCAGATAATCGCCCACATATCGGTGTTTCTACTATTGTGCGTAGTGTGTACTATCACCCTGTTCACACACTCTCATGACATGTCTAATGGAATGTGGGTCACTCTGTTTTTTGTTTACATGGTTTACACTGGAATTCCTGTAGGCTTGACAACGTCATTAGTGGCGGGAATTCTACTTCCTGTCTTTCAGATAGCCTTCACGACCAACTTTAACATCAGTCAAAACTACACACGAAGTCAGGTTAGTTCATTCTATTACAGCAAATTTTCGTTCCCCTTTGTTTTTTTTTTGTTTTTTGTGTGAGTCCGTCGTTATTTATACAGGTATATGGACGCATCTGCTTCATTCTTCAGAAGCGACGATGTATTACTTTTTCCTCATTTTCATTGGTCACTACGTAAGTTTTGTGTCCATAGTCAATGAAAAGTACAGGAATAGACTAATACGTCACTTTTGAAAGATAAATCGATGTCTCCACAGGACTGTATACTAGACGCTGGACTGGGTTTATTTAAAATAAGTGTTTTGTGTCTAAACCATTCATCATAACAGTAGTCACACGTAATTACATATGTGATATTTAAGTGTATTTAATTGAAGATTTGTTTAAAGTAATATTGAATTACCCTTTTTTTACTTCGTATTATGTCATATTTGTAATTTAGGGATGCCATATATAACACAGCAGTGTTCTTTTCACCACTTCCCCTCTCCTATGTCACTCCCATTGTCAACAACTATTAAGAATTCAGGGACATCCCTGCTAAATTATGTCTAATTTCTCATTACTCTCTCCTCCTCCCTACCTCTTTCCGTCTCCATCAAAAGAAAATATTGAGCACATACTAGAGTCAATAACTATATGATATATTTCAGTCTAATAAAGATTTAAAATTACATAAATATAAATATAGCTCTAAAAATAATTGCAGTTCGATTAATCCAATTAATTTCTCACATCATTTCGTTAAACAACACTTGAAATTTATATCCAAAAATACCGAAAACGGATGTGCTGAGCCGGAAGGAGCACAATAACGAATTTCAGCTATGAAACCATTAGTACTACATACTTCACGCTCCTCGGCGAAAATCACATGAACTCTGGTGCGAACGCAGTAGAAGAATATATCATCAAGTTCTTTACGCAGCGAAAGTTGGCTGCAACATATCTGCAACATCTCCGGCCTCATGTCTCTGTGTTGCACTCTACCAGACAGTAACATATCCATCTAGTGATGTTATTACTCTCTCTCTCCCTTGTATCACTGCCTACCGTCGATTTTACCCTCAAGTAAAGTCTTCAACAGTCCTTTGAGATGTCCAAAATATGTTATTTGCTTGAACTTTACTTCTTTCATAGTTCTTTATTTAAACGAAGTGCTGTTATAACCTCTTGTATTGTTTACTTCTCTCTCCATGATGTCATCCTTATTTTGCTATATATGCACATCTCAAGGACATCAATTCTGTCTTCTGTTTGTTTATTGTCCATGTTTCTGAGCCATACATTAATATAGAACAGGTGTAGCATTTTATAATTCTAATTTTTAACGTTTTTGTAATTTGTTCAGATGTTAATATTTTCCTCATGTTATTGAAAGTACTTTTAGCCATTCCTGTTCTCCATTTAACTTCTGTTTGACGTCTGCCATCATTTGTGATTATGTGTCCGAAATCTAGATAATATTCTACATTCTCTCCATGCATTTTAATGTTTAGCGCCTGTTTTTCTATAATGGGATTTCTTATTGTAGGATAATGGTCCGAATAGATTTCCAACAGAATGTACTCCAGAGAAACATGTCATTAGTAAGTAAATAAATCATATGCTGTTTTAAAAAAAAACGCAACATTACTGCAGTGCTAATGGACACCAAATTTAAAACGTGTACCAAAATTGTATTTTAAGGAATTAATGTTTTAACCTTGGCATGAAGACATTATCAGACTTTAGCAATGAAATGTTGTTCATTAAATTTGTTTTAGGCTTTTATTCTTTGCGACTGTGGCCTCCGTTTCAGTAAGGTGTATGACCTCCTCATGCCTCTATCAGAGAACGACATCTCCGTGACATGGATCCGATTAGCCGTTGGATCTATTGTTGTGGGGTGGCTGTCCACTCTTCCCGCAGTGCAATGGGCAACTGTCGGAGATTGGCTGAAGCCACGTCACGCTTGCAGAGTCGTCTATCGAGTGCATCCCTTAAGTGATCTAAGGTGTTCATGTCTGATGACATTGCTGGCCACTGAATGGTCTGTACGTTATTATCAGCGAGGAACTGGGTGGTGAGTTGTGCCACCTGAAGTCGATCGTTATCCTGCTGAAAAATCGACCCCGTGCAGCCACAACTGGAAGGATGCGACGATGAACAATTTTAGCGACGTATCGTTCGGCATTAAGGTGTTCTGCAATTTGAACACGGTCACTTCTTCCCATGAAGTTGATAGCCCCCCCTCCTGCAGTAGTATACGCCATCACCACCATGTGTAGGGGCCTCATCAATTTTGTTCTGGGCGTAGTGTTCATGGAAACTGCGGTAAACCTTTCTCCGTTCATCGAGCACAGAAAATGATTTATCCCTAAACCAAACCCGCCTCCAGTCATTTCTAACGGTCAGATGACGATGTTTATTCGCCCACTGCAGTCGCTTCTGGCGATGCCGGTCTAAGAACAGGATCTCTGTGGCGGTCTTTAGCACTGAGACCAGCGTCGTGCAGCCAATTCCTGACCGTTTGATCTGAAATTCGACAAGCTGCTGGCATTGACTGGACTGTGGAGGGCGCAGATGCACAACGATTCCTGAGGTGACGCAGCTGTACGAAGCGGTCTTCGGCAGGAGTTGCGACTCTGGGTCTTCCACTGCGCAGCCGGTCTGCCACTGAGCAAGTTTATTGAAATTGCCTCTAAAGGCAACTATTGGTGCTTCTAACCAAATTAAATTGTCTGGTAAATACACTTTGCGCTTTTCCAGTCTGTAAGCGTCCAATTATGGTGTATCGTTGTTCTCTAGTGAAATAAATCATACTTGCGCATTGAATTTTCAGCCGAATTTATTCGAGGACCGTCAAATTTTTGCAGACATTCAATAATATGGTCATAGAGTTTTGATTCTCATGAACCTGTCACGAGGTATTGCCAAAAAGTTTGTTTTGAGCTGCCCTCTTTCATGACCTTGCGAATCATGAAGTTAGCACAATTCAGGTAACCACGAGAAGTTAATGACGAGGTGGGCACAGTCGATAAGTTGAATAATGCCCAATCAGCGAATATCTTTTATAAAAGTAACTCCAGAAATGTTGGGTTTGTTTTAACAGTAGCCCCTATACTTTAAAAGATTCTTCATCCCAATTACCCCCCCCCCCACCCAAAAAAATTATTATTTAATTAATTACTTGATGTATTTAACACCTCTACGTCCGTACACATTAACAAAGATACCTACATTGTTCTTTTAGTTTAATTTTATTTCCAGGTTTTCTTTTATTTGTCTCTCCTGTAAAATTCAATATGAACCTTTTTACGTTTAAAAAAATATGTCTCATTTTCTATTCCTCACCAGAACCATAACTAAGTTCTACGTTATGTATTTGTTTTTTTACTATTTTTTTAAACACAAATCAACAATTTCCTTGAGTATCTCTATACTGTTAATATTAGGCATCCACTCGCTATAGTGAAGCATACATCTGAAGCTTAATCAATGTTTCTGTAAACTTGTGTGGTCAGACAGGCCGACCCGAGCACCCTCTAGTGTAAATAAGGAAATATGATCAATAGATTGAATGTGACCCATCTCGCACTGTCTGCCAGAGCCGAATTAGGTCAGAGCTCATTTTAGTTATGGTGATGTATTTGTCCACTGAGAGTTCTTGTAATGGTTTATAGTTGGAACATAACACGCTGGAGAGTCAAAAAGATCCGGATTCGACACTAGATCCGTCCGGGACAGTATAAATAAAAACATGTGCGCAGAAAATATAAACATGACCTAGAACGCCCATTTTTATTATTTTCGTGTGTTTCGTTGGTCAGCCTTAGCTTTTTGGCATGTGACTGCAAGTATATAAATAGTGACAAACGAGAATCACGAGAATAATACAAAATGTAACGAATGTAGTCCTAAGTAATTCTGCAAACATGTCTTCTCACTGGCGAAAGTTCCGCTAGATCAGATGGCAGTGTCTTTACAAGGGAATGTTTCTTTCTTATTTTATTTATCCCCAAGAATAATTAGCAATAGATCCATTGTACAATGGGGAAGTTTATCTCAAGCTTTATTTCATATCCAGGTTCAAGCTCTCAATGGTGTGCAATCTTTGGAGAAGAAGCCTTCTACAGAAGGGATTTTAAAAAACTGCCAAACTACATTTTTTCCCCGCTAAGGAGTAGCAGGGAGATTTCGAGTGGCTTGTGTAATTAAGGCCACATGACCTTGCTGACACCACATACTGTACAGGGTTTATTAAAAAAAATTTACACCCCATCAGAAAGAACATCAGTCTTTACCAGGAATCGAACTCTGGATCTCATGTGCGTGAGTACAACGCACGGCCACGCACCACACTCAGAAGGGATGAAAACGTAATTGTATAGATGGAGTGATGTGGGTCTTCTACAGAAGAAAATTTTCACTATATAGTATACGAATTTCGTCTTAGTTTGTTCCTTTCGTCCCACAAGCAGTACTGCCATAGGGCAGAGGTTTTCATTCTTCATGCGTTGCGGTCCCCTGCCTGTACTTTTAGTTCTTTTAGGGACTTGCAGCCTAATATTTCTGCTTCCTTCCTTAAGTATGGTGATTTTTATGATAAATTTTGGTCTTCATCTTTTTTTTCCACGTCAGGTATCCATATAAGGGCTTGCTGGTTCAGTATTTTCATCTAGTCTACGAACGTGTCCTAGTCAATACGTGCGTTTTCTTATAACATTTGAACCATAGTCTTGGTGTGTTTTATTTCTTAGGTCGCTATTTGTAACAAAATGCTCCATTCGATTGAGTTTCAATCACCTTTGGTAATAAACTTTGTAAACTTCCAAAAGGCTTTCGACAGCATACATCGTCCCGCACTTTGGGAAATCCTTAAGATGTATGAATTTCAACCAAAATATATAAACATCATAAAATCCCTCAGAAATTCAGAATGATTCAATGTCGACACAGGGATAAAACAAGGATGTGTATTATCGTCAATGCTGTTTGGTTGTCGCCATCGATTAGATCATGAGTAAAACCGTTCAAGATGGAAAAGCGGGCATCAGATTGCTCGGAAACAACAACTTAACCGACCCTTCTTTTTGCAGATGACATCGCAATCTTATACTCTACTCGTCAACAAATACAAGATACAGCCAACATGTTGTGCACACTTGTAGGTCAGATTGGGCTCCAGATCAACACATCCAAGTAAACAATCATGTAATTTCACCTGCTGTGGTTTTAATGTTGTATAGTAGTTTGTCTCATAAAACTGGTTAGACCTTATGCCTTCCTATGCGGGTTCCAGGAATCAATAAAAATCTATTTAGTATTCTTCTTCTCATTTCACTCAGAAAATATCAGTGATCTATATCAGCGAGATGTGCAACTAGTTTAAACACGAGTGGCGAACATATCATTGTGTTGTATGTATCATACTATTCCACACCCGTTTGTTGTCGTGGGGCCAGAAAGGGAACAAAGAATATTAATCATGAGCTGTTATGCAAGTCATAAGGGGCGATAAAGGAGGTCTTGTGCTGGAGTTTGCTGTCCCACCTAATGTATGAAAGTGATTTAAAAGCATTGATGAAGAATGATAATTTTTTAGGCTCAGATATAGCAGCCCAGCTGTATACCATGACACAATGCATTCCGTTCTCTGGACTAAACTCTGGTAACTAGCAGGCGTTTGAGAACGAGCTCAGAAGAAACCTTTGCCTAAAGAAGAAAGCAGAATGTGCAGATGATTGACGTCATTGTATTTCGATCTTCCATATTTACCTGTTCCTCTCAAGAAAACAGCATTCTGCTTTTCTGATGAGTGAGGATCAGGACACTAACTCCAAATCCCGAGAGACAATTCGTAAGAATACCCTAATAAATAATATACTTGTAAATAAAGCGTCACATACTGATTTTGACCTATTAATTTCTCACGTGGATCGCAAATACTACCCAGAGACGTGATTGTTTTTAGAGATCCGTGGTTTAATTCATAGCATAGAGAATAATATATTGTGCTTTTCTATCACATTGAGTTATTGCTACCTTTCTGCTTTTTGTGGTACCATAAGTGTCTACAGTCTAGCCAGTTAGCAATATTACTTGTATTGTATTATTTTGTTTTACATTTGTCCAATATTTTTTTTTGGTAAGACATGGTCAAAACGCCAATTCAATCTGCTTTGTAAACATTTAAATATATTTTATTCCATGTCAGTCAGTCACTTTTATAGGTACATTACCGGCAGCTATTGTCACATTTTTAACCAAATAAATAAGTACATTATTTAACGAAACGAAATATCGATAACGACGCATTTCACAGTAGCTAAGACTACCGGCGGGTCCTGCAATCTGCTCGCAACACACTGAGAACCCTCCCCCAAACCCTTTGGATAACCAAGAGGGTTCGAGGTCGGGGGGCTCTCAGTGCGTAGCGTAGATCGATGCAGTCCTATCGAGGTTTTAATATGAGTTCAGCGAGGTAACGAAAACTTATTGAAAATTTCATAATATTAAAAAGTTGAAATCTGGTCACTGATCCCCGTAATGAACCGTTTTATAAACTGTAAGATTTACTTCTTGGTTTTTTCCATTAATATATATGAGACTTGCTAGGTAGTGTTTTTCCTACTTCATATTTACATATTCATCACATGACCAAAACCTTTGTTCGATATTCTCACAATCGGGAGGGCTTGGACAAAATCAACTGGAAGAGGTTCAAAAGCTTATCTCATATGTACTTCATCGTAATCGGTGCTCTGAACTCGCCAATAAGCAATGGGTTTATGTCCTCTTTCGAAAGAAAAATGTAAATTTAAACATGTACGGGTGACTGTTTTTACGTCCGTTTACGAATATCCTGCATCCTTATACTAGTCATGTTGACCCATATTTTAATTTGCCGTTTCGTGACTTTATAAACTCTTATTATGGATGTTTTTGTATCAAACATACTTTTCGTAGACGTTTTTTTGCAACGTGTTGGATCTGATGACTTTGAAAATGAATTACATTATCGGTTTTGCAATTCAGGACATTCCGTAACCACAATTTTCGAGGATATGACACATTTACAGAGAGGTCATTGTGACAGGATCATCTAACTCGTGATCTGAGTTATTTTGTATATTTAAAAGCTCTGATATAGACAAATTATGCTAACGCCGTGATTGAAAGCATCATACCTCACCATTTGTTGATCATTTTTGGACACACCTCTAATATAGCATAATATATCTGACGTTGTGTTTCGTCGTATCACATCCTACATTATTTGTTGATGACATTTGGTCACAGCTCTGATACAACACATTTTGACTCATGTCCGCGGTTGATCGTACCTCAAAATCATTCTGTTAATATTCTAATAATAAGTTATACTCACGTGGGAGACAGGTTTTGAAGTTCTACTGGTAAACAACTAACACACTTTCACTGTCGGATGCCTACATGAATTAATATATTATAAACAACAAAACACAGAATATAATAATACAAATGACAATACACAGGACATAATCGACGTTTCGGACCTAAAGGCCTTTGTCAGGATACGCACATAACATACAAATATAAAAATACCACAAATACCACAAGTGTATTCGTAGAAATGAATACACAATAAGCGTGTCCAAATGAATAATGGTTGTGAGATACCGGAAGGATATGAACAGGAAGTACACAAAGACGATAATATAGATGGAACGAGAAGAACAAAACGATGACGTAAATGACGGCACAAAATGAGTATAAAGAAAAAGACCAATCCGACCGGGAACTAAGCAAAAGAGCAGTCGGAATTGAGTCCAAATGGCTTGATGGTACCCAACTCAAAAATGAGACGATTTTCTAGGGTGTACCTAGATTTATCATCGGTGGTGCATGAGCTGATGGCAGTGACCTGAATGTCAAGGACACCCTGGTGGCCTTCGTCGTTGAAGTGATTGGCCACAGTAGTGTGTGTTCTGTGCTTAATCCGTCTACTATATACCTACTGATGCACATAGTTTTCTGCTCTACACTTCTTCTCATTCTCCCGCCTGACGCAACTCTCTTCCCTACTCACAGCTTCGTCGTCTTCGTCGCTTATGTAGCGATGACGACGATTTTCTCGACAAATACTCTGAGATGATCGAGTTCTTCCGTAGACGTTCCTTCCCCGACAGCATTCCTTCATTGCTTGGCTCCGTGTACGCCAGCTATCTCGCCTTGATACCTTGAATAATTCCCTCCTCCTCTGATAGGGTTAAACTTATTCTTACCTTCCATCCCCTTAACTCGACTGTTCGTCGCATCCTGCTTAAACATTATTCTCTTCTCCAGTCTGACACCCGTGAAGCTTCCCACAACTTACATCTGGTGGCCTATAGGCGCGACAAAAATCTGAAGGACATCTTGGTCCACAGTCACCTCAGGTCTTCTGCACCTGACCATTTCGGTACCATTCGTTGCTCACGCGGTCGTTGCTACACATGTCCTTATGTGATCCAGATGCGCTCCATCTCATTTCCCAAGGCTATTTTCTCTATCGATGAGGCCTTTACATGTGAATCCCGTAATGTTATTTACGTGATCATATGTAAACACTGTGGTAAGCAATATATTGGTGAGACTGGCCTTAGATTGAGCGACCGCTTCTGTAACCACCTGCATGCCACTAAGCACAGAACACCCACTACTGTGGACAATCACTTCAACGGCGATGGCCACCGGGGTGACCTTGACATTCAGGTCACTGCCATCAGATCATGTACCACCGATGATAAATCTAGGTACGCCCTAGAAAATCGTCTCATTTTTGAGTTGGGTACCATCAAGCCATTTGGACTCAATTTCGACCACTCTTTTGCTTAGTTCCCGGTCGGATTGGTCTTTGTCTTTATACTCATTTTTTGCCGTCATCGTTTTGTTCTTCTCGTTCCATCTATATTATCGTCTTTGTGTACTTCCTGTTCGTATCCTTCCGGTATCTCACTACCATTATTCACTCGGACACGCTTATTGTGTATTCATTTCTATTTGTGGTATTTTTATATTTGTATGTTATGTGCGTATCCTGACAAAGGCCTTTAGGTCCGAAACGTCGATTATGTCCTGTGTATTGTCATTTGTATTATTATATTCTGTGTTTTGTTGTTTATAATATATTAATTCATGTAGGCATCCGACAGTGATAGTGTGTTAGTTCTTTACCTGTAGAACTTCATTACCTGTGTTCCACGTGAGTATTATTTTCATTCTGTTCTACTAGCAGTACTTCCTTTCATTAATAATAAGTTAAAGAATCATAAATTAATGTCAGAATGTGCCCTTGAAAAATATTGAAATTATATTGCTTCGATTGTCATTCTCTCCTGGGAGTTTAAGACGTTGTAAACAGAGTATTAAGCGTCCCTAAAAGGGGTTTAAGCATGCTATTATTGAGGATACATTCTGGAGCCGGAGAGATGCTTTACGTCATCAAACCGGATATCAGTGCCTAATCATTCTTCAGACTAACGTAAAACCCGCTTCGCTCCTTTTGTTTTACAGGAGTATGAGAGACAGAGAGATCTGACATCAGTGTAGTAAATTGTTTGAAAGCACTGAGGATGAGATTCTGTCAACTCCATATTGTCATAATGTAACAAGTTGAATCATTTGGGATGTCTTGTCAATATCGATAACTATGAATATTTGATATGAACTGTTAGCATATGGAGGACATGGGAAACAATTCTGAATAATAAAGCGCTTAAGATATGTAGCAGAGTTATATTCAGAACAATTGTGTATGTAATACGTTTTTCTGTTCTAACTCGATTTAACAGCAGCAATACTCTTGTTCTAACTTGATTTAACAGCAGCAATACTCTTGTTCTAACTCGATTTAACAGCAGCAATACTCTTGTTCTAACTCGATTTAACAGCAGCAATACTCTTGATCTAACTCGATTTAACAGCAGCAATATTCTTGTTCTAACCAGATTTAACAGCAGCAATACTCTTGTTCTAACTCGATTTAACAGCAGCAATACTCTTGTTCTAACTCGATTTAACAGCAGCAATACTCTTGTTCTAACTCGATTTAACAGCAGCAATACTCTTGTTCTAACTCGATTTAACAGCAGCAATACTCTTGTTCTAACTCGATTTAACAGCAGCAATACTCTTGTTCTAACTCGATTTAACAGCAGCAATACTCTTGATCTAACTCGATTTAACAGCAGCAATATTCTTGTTCTAACCAGATTTAACAGCAGCAATACTCTTGTTCTAACTCGATTTAACAGTAGCAATACTCTTGTTCTAACTCGATTTAACAGCAGCAATACTCTTGTTCTAACTCGATTTAACAGCAGCAATACTCTTGTTCTAACTCGATTTAACAGCAGCAATACTCTTGATCTAACTCGATTTAACAGCAGCAATATTCTTGTTCTAACCAGATTTAACAGCAGCAATACTCTTGTTCTAACTCGATTTAACAGCAGCAATACTCTTGTTATAACTCGATTTAACAGCAGCAATACTCTTGTTCTAACTCGATTTAACAGCAGCAATACTCTTGTTCTAACTCGATTTAACAGCAGCAATACTCTTGTTCTAACTCGATTTAACAGCAGCAATACTCTTGTTCTAACTTGATTTAACAGCAGCAATACTCTTGTTTTCAATAAGTAAATATTGTACATAAGTAACTATGTTTCGTTACATTGATACATCTGCTTCAAGTAATGAAAAATATAACATACATAATTATAATAAAAAATATGGACAAAAACTTCGTACTTTTTTATTTTAGTTCATCATCAGAACACACATATAATAATAAATTGAAATCAAATACAGATTGATATCAAAACAATATACAGAATGTTTAAAATATAAATGGTACGTAATCTATGTTCCTTCAGCGCCGTACAATACATACAGGGCAGAAACCAGAGCTCTCCTGTTCGAGCGATGTGATGCTACTGTGTAATTCTTGTGTATTGTTGAGACCCGTAGACATACCCTCTTTGATGGTTGTTCTGCGAAGAGTCTCTCTTGGTCTTCCTCTTCTCCTTTTTCATTCTGGTACCCTTTTAATGCTTTTAGTGGTAGTTTTTTTTCATTCATTCTAAGTACATACCCGATATAAGTCTATCGTTTTCTTCTTATTGTTGTAGAAGCATATTGCTGTTTGGTGTCTTCTCTTACTTGCATGTTTAACTTGAATTCTTCTAAACCAATATTTAAGACTCTTCCAAGACATTTATTTTCAAATGAATTCAATTTATTCTAGAGTGCCTTTGTAATTTTTCCAACTTTCACAACCATATGTCAACACGGATATCACATTGGAGTTGAACAGTCGTAGTTTGGTATTTTTACTTATTGTTTTTGATTTCCAGATGTTTGTTAGGTGGGGGAACGCACTTGATGCCAACATAATTCTGATAGAGATATTTTTGGTTGTATCTCCATATTGTGTCATTTTGCTGCCTAAATGAGAAAAGTTATCAACTTCAATTGTGATATGTTTCTCCATTTAGAGTTATTTTAAGGTTAGGTTAGTAAAACTCATTAACTTAGTCTTGAAAGTGTTGACCTGAAGGCCAGTTTGTTCTGAAAGATGGCAAAGTCGATTCAGCATATGTCCGTAATACGGCCAAGAAAAAAATGCACCCGTCCTTTACTGGTATGTTTCACATACTGCTTATATTTTTGTAAACAGTGTATATATTTCCTCGTATTATTGTATTTCAGTTTATTTTATTATGACATTGTTGTGATGAAGATCTTAGATCGAAACTTCAATCGTTTATATTATTAAAAAAAATAATAATTATGTGTATTATCGTTATATATTATAATAGTAGGTTTACTAATGTAACACATCTTCTTCTGGAACCCCATTAATTTGGAGTAATTAGCTCTTACTTCATGTGTGCAGTGGGGAGGTTTCTTCGAGCATTATTTCATACACAGGAGGCTTCAGCTGTGTAATGTCTATTGAAGGAGCCTTCTACTCATTTCTTAGGTTGAAGACCTATCAGCCCATAGTGGTCTAACAATATTTCCAGTTGAACTCGACATGGCATCTTGCACACTCTTACTTAGATGCCGATGCCATAACTGCTGAGTAAAGCGGCTCGTAGATTGATAAAAATATGCATAAATCGTGCAGAATTTGTCTACCAGTAACAAAAATAGATCTTACAGAATACGGGCTGGCAGTACTAACATAAATCGTGCAGGTTACGTCTAATAGTAACACACATTAATCGCACAGTAATAGATAGCTAACAGTAACAATATTCAAAATCTAAACTCCCCACATATCATTTATTATAGTATAAATGGAACATGTTGATTTCTGATTCACTTGTACATCATAGAAATAGACACAGAAGAAACACACCCTGCTTCCTCCAACTGACCGAAATCTGATTGTATTCAGTATTTTACGAGCATGGACAATTGGTAGCACGGGTATAGTCGTAGCACAGACATAGTCGTAGAACCACCAAGAAATGATACGAGAAAACAAACACTATAAACATCTTTTAATGTGTTGATTACAAACAACATGAAGCTTATGTTACGTGATGATTCTCTTAGTTCCAATAATATGAGGACAGTATTGTCTGTTCTAGATAATGCTAAGATGTTCGGACAACACACATATTTAGATCATTCTTTTCTTTCTCTAGTGCTAGTCAATCTCTCGCTTGACTCTATATTAGCAGGGCAATGGTCCTACTAGATTTCCAAAGGATGCAGTCCAGAGAACGGAAATGCGTTGTATCGCTGCTTCGTTTGTGCAATGATGTGATGCATTTGACTTCCGCATGTATTGCTTTAGTAGTCGTGTGTTTCCAACACACGCGAACACAGTATTGAAAGACGTTATCCCCTGCTTACTGACATCCGCTAAAAGCAAAGGGTGTCTCCTACGCGATAGCTTATACAGTGATGTAAGAGAGCCACTATAAATTATCTTTTTTGGTCCAATATTTGCTATTAAACACTAGGAGTCGAAAGAACTAGTGGATTTAAATCAGTAACGTTCTTTAGACCGAACAGTAATCTTATACTCTCTCAAACTTTGACTTGAATGTGTTCAAAGCAGACATTACTTTCGCATATCAAGCAGTTCGTATTCTACTTTGTCTCTTAAATTGTCACTTGGATGTGTTCAGAGTCATTGCTTTCCTACTACACCGAGCTGTTGTTATTCTGCTTTGTTTCCTAAAATGTTACTTGCATGTGTTCTTCTTCTTCTGCGTTCGTTCTCAAACTCCTGCAGATTAGCAGGGTGTAGTCCGGAGAACGGAATGCGTTGTGTCATGGTTTACAGCATTGCTGCGATATCTGCGCCTTTCGGTCTGGCACATCCGACTTCAGCATGGCTTTGGGCCACTGACCCTATATGGGATGGGACAGCCAACTTCATCCCATAACCTCCTTTTACGACATGCATGGAAGGTAAACAGTGTTGCTATTCTTTGCTCCCCTTTCGGGCCCGGCAACACACTTGCATGTGTTCAAAGGGGTCATTATTTTCTGACTAAATTCTTTAATTAATCTGTTATTCTGTTTAAGCACATTAGCCTCACTACAATACTAAGAGTATATCGCGCCATTGTATTCACAACCTTGCTATACGCTTGTGAGACATGGACAGTGTAAAGCAGATACGACATTGTGCTCATTACCTTGCTATACGCTTGTGAGACATGGACAGTGTAAAGCAGATACGACATTGTGCTCATTACCTTGCTATACGTTTGTGAGACTTGGACAGTGTAAAGCAGATATGACATTGTGCTCATTACCTTGCTATACGTTTGTGAGACTTGGACAGTGTAAAGCTGATACGACATTGTGCTCATTACCTTGCTATACGTTTGTGAGACTTGGACAGTGTAAAGCTGATACGACATTGTGCTCATTACCTTGCTATACGTTTGTGAGACATGGACAGTGTACAGCAGACATCCATTGTTGAAACACTTCTATATAAAGTGTGACAAGGTAAAGTACCTCATAGCGAAGTCCTCACTAGTGCCAATATCCCAAGTAGTCATACAGTGCAGATGAAGGCCCAACTGAGATGAGCGAGACATGTGCGCGTTCCTGACAAACACATCCCAAAGACAGATGATACAGTGTATATGATGATCCTCTTAATTGAAAACCACTGGCCAGTAGACAGAAAGAGACACGTCAATCACTCTCAAAGTGACCCTAAAGAGCTTCAATATCGACACCACAACCTGAAAGTCTGTCACTCGAGAATCGCCCAGTGTGACGCATCACCACCAGTAAACGCTATTGCATGGAGATGCATGAAATCTCGGAGTCACAGGGAAAAGTGTTGCTCGAAAAAATAGAACAACAAACATACGCCAAGGGGATTCTGTACCAGTATTGCACTTTTCAGTAACACACCAGAAAGATGCAACAAGTCTGAAACTCTTGACGTTTCATGCCATGGACGGCTATTATTTTTGTTCTTTATCTCTCAAACGTTTGACTTGAATGTGTTCCCAGAAGACATTAATTTCTTCCACAAAGAAGTTGTTATTTTCGTGTCTCTCCCAAACTTTGACTTGGATGTTTTGAAAGAAAGCACTAATTTGTGTCACGTTGCCTACAGATACGCACGTATTTTTAACCAGAGTTGACTATTTCATTGAGAAACGTCTCCAGTGATTATATCAGAACTGTAGGCTGAGCACATCAAGGCAGAATCTGGAATGACAGCCAGACAGAATATTGACAGCGCATTATCGTGTATTTGTTATATTTTGGTTGGTTGAGGTAATGTGTGGAATGGGACTGACTTAAGGTCGAACTTGTACAGAGCCGCTAGAACGATATAAGACGGCAGAAATGAAAATCGACTTTGAAAATGAAGTAAGGGACAACACTTGTTCAGATCAGACGGATGACGTGAGCACCTGACTAGACATGTTGACACTGTGTTCAGGGAACCCACAATGATCATATAATTATTCCGTTGTGTTTGATGGAAATAAATTCACAGAAAAACATGCGCTAAATATAAAACACGTGGAGAGATACAAGTAAATCATTATCAATATATTGGATATATAATCACAAATGATGGTAGATGTTAAACTGACGTTGAAAGGAGAATATTATTGGCTAAAGTACTTTCAATGACACGAGATATTAACAGTAAAACGAATCACAAAGTAATAATGAGAATTATAAAATGTAATATATTTTCTACATTAATATATGGCTCAGAAATATAATGAGTAGCATACTATAAGACATAATTGATACATTTAAGATGTGGATATCTAGAAAATTGGGAGAACTTACAGAGAACAGATTCACACAACACTTCGTATGAAATCAGAACTATTCTATCTATCTATGTATTCGCTAAATTATTTGTTGCTTTTCAGCGTCGGGGGTTGAAGAGTTTTCTGGAGATGACCCTCGTGTGTATTGAGTATATTGTGGAATTTGACGCTTCGTTTATGTTGGTGGTCCATAGTTTTCGTGGTGGGCCTCTAGGTCTGCCTTCACTGTATCTGTGTAGCATAGCTACACTATATCTGTGGTATGCTGTCTAATGGTAGTCTGCTAATGTCTCTAAACCATTTGGTCTAGTGTCTCTTAATATATTCCAAGATTGGAGTGGTGCCGGTTTTTTGTCTAATGTCCTGAATCCTCACTATGTCTCTTAGTGATATTCCTAGAATTCTGCGTAAGCATGCCATTTCAGCTGTCACAAGTTTACGTTTGTCTTGTGCTGTGGTAGTCCATGTTTGGCATTGGTAGCACAGCTTTGGCATAATAATCGTTTTGAATAGCGTTATTTTTTTGTTTAAATCTACATTTTTGTTTCTGAAGAATGTTGTCATTTGTCCTAGGGCTTGGTATGCTTTACTACATCTATTATGTATTTCTTTGCTGCTCTTGCCTTCTGTTGTTATATTGCTTCCTAGGTATGTTAATTCTGCCACTTAAGTATGTTGTTTCCTATATATATATATATATATATATATATATATATATATATATATATATATATATCGGTGTTTCTCTCTGTTCTTCCTATCTTCATTACTTCGGTCTTTTCTATATTTATACTCATGTTATCGGTTTGGCATGTTTGATGTAATCTGTCTCTTTGTAGTTTTTCTTCTGATGATGGTACTTGTGTTTGGTCGTCTGCAAATAGTAATTCGTTTTAAGTTATCCTTCAGATTGTTTTGTCTCCTACTTTGCAGATGTGATTTATGTGTGTTATGAACAATAGGGGGGACATTACACACCCCTGTCTCACTTCCGAGTGAATTTGGAAATTATCGGATGTACATGCGCTCGTTCTTATTGCTCATTTACTATTGGCGTATATGCTCTGACATAGATTTTGGGGAATTCCATATGTCTGTAGTGTTATCCATAGTTGTACTCTATCCTCTCTGTCAAAAGCTTTCTCCTGGTCCACGAAAGCCAAATATAAGTCTTGGTTATGTTCTCTCATTCTTTCTGAAAGTTGTTTGAGGGCGAAGATTGCATCTGTACAGCTTTTATTTTTCCGAAATACGAATTGCGTGTTGTTGAGCGGTAGTTTTATATATTCGCACATCCTTCCCTGTGGTATCTTGCTAAATATTTTTCCTATGTGGCTTAAGAGTGATATACCTCTATACTTAGTGCAGTCTCTCTTCCTGCCCTTTTTCTTCCAGATGAGAACAATCACCGCTGTATTCCACTCCTGTTGTGTATTTTGTGTCTTCCATATCACATTGAACAGTCAGTGTAGCCACTTTATAGCTGTCACTGTTAGCATTTTTATTAGTTCTATATGTATGCTGTATATTCGTAGTGCTTTGTTATTTGGTGCATGGTTAATTGCTTCTTCAATTTCGGATTTCATGTATGGTTCCAGGTCTTATTCTATTGTATTTATTAATGTAATCTCTTCTCCTTTCTTTAATTTAACAGTTTATTGAAGTATTTTTTTCATCTTTCCATTATTTCTCGGTGTCTATTTATTATGTTGCTGTGTTCATCGTTGATTATTTCTGTTGGTTCATGTCTTTTTTACTTCTCATGTTTTGTACTTTCTCATAGAATAGCTTTGATGCGTTTTGACTATCTTTGTTAAGCATTTCTCCATATTCTTGCCATGACTTATTTTTTTCAGATTTGATTATTTTCTTGGTGTTAATCTTTGCTGCCGTGTATGCTAAGTAATCTTCGTGCGTTTTGCTTGTTGCCAATTTCTAGTTGTTTTTTAAATATCTGTGTTTCGTTCTTTACCTTTTCTGTCCACCAAGCTGTTATTTTTGGTTTCGTGCCTTGATGGTTTTTATATCCGCAAATGTTTCCTGCTGTTTTATAGCATTTTAAAAATATTTCCATTCTTCTTCTATGTGTTGGGTGTTTTCTGGTAGCTTTGTGAATTCTTCGTTAACATCCTGGATATATTTTTCGCTCATATTTAGTTCTTCCAATTTCTGTATATCTAGTTACTTAAGGTGCATTGTGCGTTTATTGTGATTGTTATTTTTCGATGCTTGTGTATTTATTACTGCCTTATGGTCAGTGTCTCTCAGTGGCTGCACACATGTTAGGTATTACTCTTGCGTCTGTTATTTTTCGTCTATTGTTTATTTTTGTGAGTATAAAGTCTATCTCGTACTTGCATTCCAAGCTGTTGCATTTATACCATGTGTACACTTGTGACTGTCTATGTTTAAAGAAGGTGTTCGTTATGAAGAAGTTGTGCTGGATGCATATATCTATTAGTTTATAACCGATGTTGTCAATCTTGTTTCTTGTGTCGCCGAAAGACCCTTTATATTCCTCTATTCCTTCTCTATTTGCGCCAAAATGTGCGTTAAAATCTCCCAAAATGTATAGGTCATCTCATTGTTACTGTTATTTATGAATCTGTTTACATCCTCAAAAAATTCATCTCTGTCGATTTCGTTATTTGGTGTGTTTACATGGGCTATAGGCCTGAATAAATGTTGTGTTTACATGGTCTATTGTAATCGTGACCGACATTGATCTATTACAGAACTATTAAAGGAAATACAAATAAAACAAATAAAGTATTTTGGATATTAAAAGATATTGCATCGTGTTGAAGACCTTTTTGAGGGTAGAGTTGAGGTAGGAAAAAAAGAACTAGGCAGAAATGCACGTGGAAGGGGAATGTCACGAGATCGACAGGTTATAATCTAGCAGTGTGTACCATTGAGGAAAGAGACCAGTGATGTTGGATGTCCTTTGTATCCAACCGTTTTTGCGAAGACGGCGTTTGATGTGATGTATTGATACATTCCACAACACCAACTGACAATATCAATGTATAATAAGTAAGAATGTTTTGGTGTTTGTGTAATCAATGTATACGCACAGACTTCCCTAACCACATTTGAATTGGCTGAAAGTATCATCCTGGATCATTTGCACACTACCTCATCCCAGACTTATGTGATATGAGTATCGCGTCTAGTTTACTGCTAGCAGTATTTAATATACTGTCTCTAATCAACACATACACATATATTATTCATGCTTTAAACATTAAGTACATACAGCAGAGGTGGGCAACCGTTCTGAGTCGACGAGCCGGATTTTTTTCTTGTGGAATGGGAGGAAAGATTGCAATATGCGAGATGAAATGTTTGAGAAAAATTCAAGTCAAACAATCTGCAATGAGGCTGAGTGTGATATAGGAAAAATGCTCTTACCGTCGCCACCTTATAGGGCGATTAAAAAAAAATGTAATCACCTACAGAAAAAAAAATTCTTTACTTGGGAGCCAAACGCAGGACCTCACGGTTATGGAACAAGTACTCTAATCTTTTTCTATGCGCATCACAGATGGTAGATATAGCTCAGAAATAAAGAATAGAACAGTTCAGCCAAATGCATAATTCCAAACCAAGAAACACATTCTATGTAAACGTTATCTCTGAAAGTTAGAGATGTTCAGCTTTCTTAGACACTCCCATACGCACAAATAAACGTGCATTATATTATATTGTTTTCATGGATGAGTGGTTTCACAGACAAATGATATGAATCGGACTGGTTTATAAAAGAATAATGTGATAAACACGTTTGAAGCTCCTTGTAATTTTGTTCTGATCTGCCGAAAGCGAATTCGATTAATAATACGTGAAGATCACTGACAAAATCAATGGATGACAAGATAAAAACGTTTCAAGAGAATTAATAACTACGTAATTTGATATCTCAAAACATAAAATCATTAGCCTATAAGAATGTATAGACATTACTTTGAATACGTTTGACATATCAGTGGCGGCGTATGCTATAGTGGTATACTAAAGAAAATGATAAGGGTGACGATGATTGATGACAATAATTATGGATGTGATCTACAAGCTGTTGTTATTTCCTGAGATTGTACTACGTTGTCAGAAAATGTAGTCTGAATATAGCGGAGCGCTTGTCGACAATCTTCCTTGTTTTATGTCTTACCTCCCATATTGCATAGCTAACAATCTATCTGAATTATTTCCACAATAGAGTCATGTGGACTTAACCGGTATCGTCCTTCTAAAGTGGTGCTATTTGAGCTTTCCCAAGATTTTTATGGGTCATTTTGCGTATACTTTTTATCGCCAATGAAAATCACAGTGTAACCCGACAACATATTTATTTAGTATGCAAATATATGTTATACGACGACAATAGATGATTTAGTTTAGCAGTAGATGATTTAGTCTGAGAGTTAATGTCTGAGGATAGATGCTGTAACTTAATCAAATATTCTCTCTCTAATTCTCTAATAGCCTGTATATATATATATATAATATTCTGTGACTATGAGTTATAGTTTGAATAAAGATGATGTGACTTGAGAAAAGGAGTTAAAGTTTGAGAATAGATGGTGCAACCTTAGAACAGACGATACAAGTGTAGTATGAAAATGAATGGCGTAATCAGAGTTGAAAATGTCTTGTCTAAGAGTAAGTGGTGTAACCCGAAAATTCGTGTTATTGCCTGAAAATAGATGATGTATCCTGAGAATTGATTTTCTTGTTTGAAAAAACATAGTGTAACCTGAGAATTGATTTTCTTGTTTGAAAAAAACATAGTGTAACCTGAGAATTAATGTTCTTGTTTGAAAAGTGTAACCTGAGAAATGATTTTATAATCCGAGAATAGATGATGTAACATGAGAATGAGAGTTATAGTCTAAGAAAATACGGTAAAATCTCAGAATAGACAATCTAGTTTGAAAAAAGAATGGTGTAATCTGAATTAATTTATTCTCCCATAAGTTTCCTGGGCCAGAAAGTGGAGCAGAGAGTAGCGGCACTGTTACCTGCCACAAATTTAGTAAGAAGCTTATAAGTATAGTTTTTGGGGATTGGTTTGATGTCTCATTCAGTGGAGGGACAACGTAACCCAGAAGTCATGCTGATCGGATGTGTCAGGCAGACAGGCTTATATATAACAGCCAAGCTGTAAACCATGACATAATGCATTCCGTTCCCCAGACTACATCCTAATATTATGCACGAGTTTGAAATTGATCACAGAAGAAGTGGATTTTATTGTTTAAGAATAAATGCTGGAACATAAGAATTGATGTTGCATTTAAAATAGATGGTGTAACATAATAATTGATGAGTGTCTCATCAATAGATGGTATAACCTGAGAATTCATGTTTTTGCCTGACAATAAATGGTGTAACCTGAAATTATATTTTATTGTCAGAAAATAACGCTGTGGTGTAATCTAAACATGTATTTACTATTCGAAAGAGAATTTGTGTAACTGTAAAATAGATGCATAATTTGGGGAATATCTGGTGTAATTTATAATATATGATGTCGTTTGTAAATAGATGTGTACCTTAAAAATACATATTATAGTCTGGGGAAATATGGTATGGCATTCGGATAGAGATTGTAGACTAAGAATAGATTATGTAGCATGAGAATTGAAATGATCTCTTCATATTTTAATGACCATTTTTTCCTGAATACAGTGTCAGTTTTCAGACGTGTCTTGAGTGCTGCAGCTCTCTTGAGCCATATCCTGCCCCTCCTAAAAAAGCTTGCGGGGAACGCACATAGTATTGTGCTCCGCTTCATCGGCTTGGGGTTTTATGATAGCCGATCCTTTTGTAGACCGATGTGAAGAGCCCCAATTAGGCCCACACGTCGGAAGCAGTGACACAGCAAAGTGCGAAAAGAGACGATGGTGAGAGCAACATTGTGATAAAACGAATGCCACGCAGAGTGAGAAAACGTATACACGAGTACTAACGCAATATTCAGATAACGACATAATACGTACAATATATATATATATATATATATATATATATATATATATATATATATATATATATATATATATATATATAGCTGTGGATGGAATCTGAGTGTTTGGACTTTGGTGCTGAGTTCCTTTTATCTTGCTGATAAGCAAATATGAAAATTAAAATTAGATATATTTACCATTCACAAATTATACAAGATCGACGTTTCGACAAAATTATTTTGCAAAGTCTGCAGCTAACAAATGATGTTAGACAAGATGTATCAGATGAAGTATGATCTTGGCCATGAGTAATCTGCATTTACTGATGCATTGCCTTTTTATCTTACACGTATAAATATCTCTAGGAAATTGCATTTCTCAATGTATACATCCAGATGGTTAGACTAAAGATCTTCAGCATTAGTGAAAAATGATGACTAAATAGTATCACCTCAGCCCAGCACAATACAAAATAGATTATGCAAAACTTAATACTTTCACATATCTTGGTCGTGATATCAGTTACTGAAGATCTCGATCTGACTTGTTAGTGGTGTATGTGGTGTAAGGAAGGGGTAGTACCTCTGATGCTGAGGCTGTCATACTCTTTTGGAGTAGTTCTCACATCCTTGATACCCACCTGGCAATCAGCTCAAATCTGTGGCTCCCAGTAGTTACCAGCATACGGCAGCGGCCGCACCCCGATAACGGCGTTGACAGGCCGGCAAAAGCAAGTGAGGGTAACCGAGGCGCTCGAGCTCGGATGTAAGCACAGGACATGTCTGCCCAAGCATGCGAAGCCTGGATATGGCGGACACCGGGGATGAAGCATCTGTTGTTCAACAGGCTGAAATGCAGTTGCCAACAGAGAGCTGTGTGACGCAAAGGGCTTTGTGAGACACATATAACACTAGTAATCCATAGCATCCTGGTACATCTCCTGTCATCATGATTTATGTTGCCACTGGAACGATGTTGGATCAGATAGAGATGGTGTGGTCGACGAATGGCGCAACTTCTCCACATTTACAATAATTCAGCGCTAGTAATCAACTTTCATCAACCATTATCATCTACTTGCACAATTCCTGTGGTGATTAGGAAGTGGCGAGCTAGAAAGTGTGAAATACTCAAGCTGCAGTCACAACCCTGCACACAGGGGGATCATGGTAAAGGGTCGATCATGTTTAAACAGAAGACATAAATTGTATTCAGCAGCCTTCTGATCGTCTAAGTAGCCCTATTGAGTATAGCTCTGCTCACCCCCCATAGCATGGGAAAGGGGATAGAAAAGGTGCCATAAAAATAGCCTGCCTAATTTAACATGGCTAGAATACCGCGGCTGGCGTGTGCCTAATCACTCGCAGTCGAAAGACAAATAAGATTACGGTAATCGAGGTGATGTTATTGGTGTCTGACCTACCTCAGTACATCAAACCATTCTAATGTATCTTCGTCTGCCACGATCAATAGCATTTTGTAATCATTTCACATTGTTACAAGATGTAAACGATGGTTTGGAATCTCATGTTCACGGTAGTTTATAAATGCTGACTACTGTTACGAATTTTAAAACTTTAGTGTTGTCTATAAAAGGTAAAAATATGTCCAATGGCAGCAACCTGACGTCGGGGATGAAGATAATTCTTTATGTACTAAGCCGCATCAGCTATTTGGTGAATGTTGCCAGTTCCCTTCCTTGCTGCCTTTACCTCCCCTAGCTCATGCGTCAGGTATTCATTTACAGCTGATTCGACTTGAGGATTGGTCGTGTCAAGAGAGAAATCACAACCCCGACTTTTCTTTTGCCCGGATGTGATTTATAACCTGGCACACTGTAGCTCAGTGATAACAAGCAAGTTCACTGTAACTAGGCTACCGCGTTCCTCGGCATCTATAGAAAGAGTGGTTATATCTACTTTGAATTACCTGTACTTCCGCTTACGCTATCCCGTCATTAAATTACGTATATTCATCAAATGGCCGGTGTACTGAATTACTTATATATCTCTTCAGATGGATATCCAGACCCCCTCTGAGTAGAAGGCTCTTTAAATAGACATTGCCCTTCAGTAGAAAATCTTCTAAGGGTGATAGAAATTTCCGAGAAACCACCCCGCTCATATAGGAAGTAAGAGCAGGTTGCTCGCAATTTCTGTGGATAAAAGAAAACAAGACGTCTCTTGTGGTGAATATCTCAGAGATAACTATATCTCTTTTAAGATACCCGCGCGTTGATTAGTTGGCTGATTATATCACTAGCTCTTTGTAAATAAGATCCTATATTTTTGTCCCTTGTTTCGTATGTTCAGTGTATGTGTGTGGTTGGCGGATAGGGAGAGTTTTACGAATGTTTTTTTGTTAAATCCAAAAGAATACAGCTCGTTGAAAATAGCTTCGTGCTCAAATGGCTCTGCATTAAGATACGGATTGTGAAATGAGATGTCTGAAGAAGTAAGTAAATAATACACGAAGCGATGAAATGCAAAATTGAAGACTGTGCCTTATATGATGTTGCTAAAGATGCTAATAAGACAAAGTAACTGCGAAAAAAGCTAAGAGGACTTCCATAAATTATACGAAAGATGCATACTAATCACTGCCAAGAGACCAGGTTACGATCTTCGAATTAGACCTGGCCATTGCAGATTGAACTATCACATGTACAGTTTGCTGAAATGTGGACAGACAGACATGTGCCCATGCGGAGAAGACAAGCACACAGTGGAACATGAGATCTATATTCATGAAGGAAGTAGAGCAGAGACATGGCCTTACCCAACCAATCTGAATGTGAAAATGTATGGCGACAAGACAAGTTTGAGACAGACATCCACCTTTATAAGAGAAATCAATGTGGTCCTATGAGCGAAAGACGAAGAAGAAGAATACATCAGGAACGAATACCTCATAAGACACAGGAATTCTTCTTCTTCTTCTTCGGCGATCATTACTCAGTCAGGTTGGGACTTCGGATTCTATGATATAGGCTGCTGTCTGTTTTAAAGTGTCCACTGTGCCATACAGTTTCTCTTCAACACTGATTGGGGTGGGCCATGTCTTGTTTCTCAGGTCTGCATACTGGGGACATTCTTGTAAAATATGTTCTGCTGTCATATTTGCAAGGCTGCAATGGCAGAGCCCAGTTGTCCCTATTTTGAATTTGGTGTACAAATGATGTCTCATTTTGTTGTGACCAGTTCTGAGGCGCAGCAGGATAACCTGGTCTCTTCTGGACAGTTGGTAATACCCGTCATCTGCATATATTTGGGGTGGTCTTCTTTCCACTTTTTGTTATAGTTGCCTTTAATGATGGTCTTCACTTCTTCATAACTGACCAGATAGTCTTCTTGAGGTAACTTCCCTCCTTCTTTGGCCAGTCTATCTGCAACTTCATTCCCTTCAATGTTACAGTGTGCCGGTATCCACTGGATCACTACTCTTTGGAAATTATTGTACAACTGAACTAGAACTGCCCTCAATTCATTCAGTTCGGTGTTCTTGTGTAGCTTCAGTGCTGTTATGACAGAGAGTGCATCTGTTAGTAGTACAATATTCCTGTGCACTTGTTCTTTGTGTTGTAAGATAGTTTCTGCTGCTTTCTTGAGAGCTTCCATTTCTGCTTTAAAATTGGTTGAGAGCTTGCCTGTAGCTATGGCTAGAGTAACATCTTTCCCGCATTTTAGTCTGAGGGTCACTCCTCCACCTCCATTCTCAATTGCGTTTGTGGCCGAGCCATCTGTATAGGCATGAGTCCATGCATCTTGTGGGTAATTAACTGCGATGTGTTGTTCTGTAATACGCTTTCTCTCCAATTCTGTCTGGGTTCCTTTCTTTTCTATACCTTCTATTTATTCTTTTAGTTGTGGGAGTCTGTATGCCCAAGGGGGGATGATACTGACTAGTTGTATGGGCCTTGGTTTCGCTTGTCCTATAGTTGGTGCCTTTTGTATCAGTTTCTTTGCATTTGCTGAGAAGTTCTCCTCTCCAGCCTGCTTTTGCCATAGCCATTAATTCTTTGGTGCATAGGATGATTCAGGAGTCTCTTGTATTTTTCTGCTTGTTGAACTACTTTCATGTCTCTTCTATCTTCCATTGACTGAAGGCCAGTTATTGTTTCTAATGTATTTATGGGTGTAGATTTCATAGATGCAGTGATAATACGCGTAGCTGATTCTGGGTTTTGTTTATTTTGTTGAATTGCGTTTTAGATGCTGTGGCCCAGGCTGCGATGCCATACTCTAGTACTGGCCTAACTCTACCTGTGTATAGCCTTTTCAAGATTTTGCTGTCCGCTCCCCAGTTTGTGCCTGCTAACTTTTTCATTATTGCCATTCTATTTCTGGCTCGTTTCTCTGCTTTTTCTGTCTGTTTTGCCCATGTCATTCTAGAGTCAAGGGTAATTCCGAGGTATGTTGGGTTCTGCTCTAGTGGGAGAACGTGATTGTTTATTTTTAGTGTTGTTTTCTGTACCTTGTTGGATAGTGTGAATATTGTGTGTGTGGTTTTCTTTTCATTAATGGTAAGCAACCATTTCTTGGTCCAGCTTTCTAGTTTGTGCAGTGCCCCTTGCATTCTATTTTTTGCAACTGCTATTGTCACCCCTCCTGTCCACAAGGCCAGGTCATCTGCATACATTGCAGAGTGTACCCCAGTTGGTAAGACACAGGAATAATATAGGTCCCCATACGTTGTGAAATTTATAGAGAGAAAAATACAATATAATATGTTGGACATCTGATGAGGATTGTTTATCAACACTCTCAGTTGATAAAGCTTGCAACATAAACATGCAAGAAGGCAGATTGTCTTGTGTTGCCGGAGCCAACATTTCCAACGTATTTAGTTGATTTCAGGCACTGGCCATTATCCCTCAGAAAGATAATGATGAATTGAGGGGATAATGACATCTTAAAGGCACAGAAAATCACCCATTATCTAGCAAAAGATCGTACCTTATTCCGCTGTCAATTTTTAGTGAAGACTATAACACAAGACAGACGTGATTCTGACTTGTTAAGAAATTATTTTTTTTTTCATAAAGGGAGTGAACAATTACATTTGTCCGTGTTCTCTTTGACAATATGTCAATTGTAGTACTTTCTTGTTTAGATTTTGAACTCACATTCCAGTACGACACCGTAAGCATCGACTGATAATATATACGACATGTGGGCTAAATTGGGAATCAACCTTCTAAAAGTGACACATTTGACTTGTCCTTAATTTGCATTGGCTGACAAAAAAAGTTTACATAGTGGCCAATAAAAATAACGGAAAAGGTCACATGAGTCACTTTGACGGATATTTCCGGATGAGCCAGCAGAATCGTATATTTTACGACAGACACAATGAAACGATCACCATTTATAGTTTCACTGATGAGGACTGTCGCTTTACAACACCTGATTGTACCGCCTGGATGTTTCATGATCGCCACGGAGTCACCACATGCATCCCTAACATAAAAGTCACAAAATGCAATTCAATTGTAAAAAAAAAATACAAAGTTAGAATTGATAAATAATGGGTCAGACATGAAAGTGAACTATCAGAAATAAATGTTCCTCGAGGTAATGAACCATATGATGCGACAAGGAAAAGGCAGGAGAGCAGAAATACAATTTTCACTTCGAAAACTCTGTAGGTGATTAATGATTAATTTCACAAACCCAAACGTTTATGTCGACAAACATGATTACTGGGTACAGTGACAAACAGTTTAATTGATTAACTACCATCTTCCACTGTGCGGAAACATACACAGAAAACTCATCTGAAGAGGAACTAAACAATTATATAGAAAATTTAGTCAGTAGTGCACACATTTAGCAGCGTGAGAGATAATAAACAAAAACCTGTCGTTACAGGTTTTCTTGTTAATGAGTGTAGGGAGACATGTTATATGCAGAGGCAAAAATAAAATACCGCTTTTCAATAACATTCGCCACGACGTGCATAAAAGGGATTTTTAAGTGCACCTCCGTAAGACCTAATTCCAGTAGAAATTAGTAAAAATGGGATGAAGTTTTGTGAATCATTGGTAACACACATAATAATACAAATATTGACGTTTCTACACAGATGCCTTTATCAAATACACAACATAGCACGCGACAAGTAAGAAACGGCACTGGTATTAATCGCTAGTGGAGATAAATCCAGAATTCTGAAAAAGTATGAATTAAAAACTGGAAATAGAAATGAAAAAAAACCAAACAAAATTTTACAAAATATCCCTGGGTATAAGTAAAGTAAGCAGAAACAAATGACAGATCATAACTTGCTATCTACACATATGAATGACAAATATTAATATACCAAAGGCTTGTAGCGTGTCAATTTAGTGGATATATATCAAAATTAATGTCGAGTCCTGCCATTAGAGAAGCAGACTTAATGGCAGTCACCTTGACATCATGGGCACCAATATGGTATATGCGCGACAGTCGAATGTATAGGAGACCTGCCAACTAAAACGTAAACATGAACTATTTCTGATTTGCGTGAAATCTATTGACTGGCCTTGGCTATTTTTGGCATGCGACTCCAAGTATGTAAATAGCGAGCAATTAAAAGTCCCACAGTAATCAAAAACGTAAGTAACGAGGCCAAACTAATTCAGCCAGAAGGCATGTACCATCGATAGCTGCAGCCTGTGCCGTATTTATCTCTTCTAGCGATTAATATGTGAATGAGGACAGTGCAGTTTCTTACTCGTCGCATGTTATTGTGTTATTAATTAAAGGCATTTTGGTTGATAAGTCAATATTTGTGTGCTATAAATTTTTAGCAAAACAGCATTATCCTTTTTCATAGTTTCACGTTTTGGATTACAGTTTTGCTACAGTTGTTACCTATTATGGATTTTCATTTGTAGTTTGAACTAGAGACCTCATGGTTATAAGACCGGTATTATAGTCATTCTTCAACGTGTTTCACTGATAATGCTAAACATAATAAGTCACATAACCCGACAAGATCGTAAGGTTGCCGTATTGGAAATATCAACACAAAAAGGCATTATCCATATTATGACGATAGTTCATTGGTAGCATTTAAGTTAGCATAGTTTTATCGGTGGCGCCCATCTCATTTCCGAAATTTCTCTTATCAGCAAGCAGAAATAACACAATTATTATCCTGCATTATTTTACCGGAAAACCACATAAGAAATAACATGTTATAAATAAGAAGCAACACGCTAGAATATCGGTGCTATTATTGACAATTGCATCTCTCTTATTTGTAGATAATAATAGCATACCAACAGTATCAGCAATAATATTCTGGGACGGAGTTCCAGAAAAAAAAGATAGATGCCTGAAGTATGAACACCTAGCAGCACCAATAGAAGTGTAAATCAAAAGTATGAACACATAGTAGCGACATTAGAAATGTAAATCAGAAGTACGAACACATAGCGACATTAGAAGTGTAAATCAGAAGTATGAACACATAGCAGCGATAATAGAAGTGTAAATCAGAAGTGTGAACACATAGCAGCGATAATAGAAGTGTAAATCAGAAGTATGAACACATAGCAGCGATAATAGAAGTGTAAATCAGAAGTATGAACACATAGCAGCGATAATAGAGGTGTAAATCAGAAGTGTGAACACATCGCAGCGGCAATAAAAGTGTGTATATTTATATAAGTATAAGTATATAGACACTTCTATTGTCACTGCCATGCATTCATACTTCTGGTTCAGTACCTTTATTGTCGACGTCATGTATTCACACTTCTGGTTTACACTTCTATTGTCGCTACCATGCATTCACACTTCTGGTTTACACTTCTATTGTTACTGTCATGTATTCACACTTCTGGTTTACACTTCTATTGTCGCTACCATGCATCCACACTTCTGGTTTACACTTATATTGTCGCTACCATGCATTCACACTTCTGGTTTACACTTCTATTGTTGCTGTCATGTATTCACACTTCTGGTTTACACTTCTATTGTTACTGTCATCTATTCACACTTCTGGATTACACTTCTTTTGTTGCTGTCATGTATTCACACTTCTGGTTTTACACTTCTATTGTTACTGTCATGTATTCACACTTCTGGTTTACACTTCTATTGTTACTGTCATGTATTCACACTTCTGGATTACACTTCTATTGTTGCTGCCATGTATTCACACTTCTGGTTTACACTTCTATTGTTACTGTCATCTATTCACACTTCTGGATTACACTTCTTTTGTTGCTGTCATGTATTCACACTTCTGGTTTTACACTTCTATTGTTACTATCATGTATTCACACTTCTGGTTTACACTTCTATTGTTACTGTCATGTATTCACACTTCTGGTTTACACTTCTGTTGTTACTGTCATGTGTTCATACTTCTGGTTTACACTTCTATTGTCGTTCCAAGTTCCTCGTACTCATGTAACTTCTTTGTTCCTCGTTGATTGAGTGGGTTCTATTTATATTAACGCTTAACGATAGTAGAATAATCATAGAAGTATGTTAAAAGAGAGGAACAACAGAAGGGAGAAGGCGGGAATGATGTAACAACGTTAGAACTGGTGACTTTTTGCTAACGGCGAACGATGAGAAAGGAATGACATTGGAGTTATTTCTGTAACTCAGTTATCGACCTCTTGCCTGTGAACTGTTTAGTACTAAATTGTGCCACTCCATTCTCTCAATATATCCTGAGAATTGCTTGCATGTCTTAACATCAGAGACATGAACACATTTAGTGTTTGTATCTAACTTTGATTTGACAGTGTTGACTTCCTGAATAACATTGTCGTATTAGTGCCTTGCATTTTTTTGGTAGTGGTGGGGGGGGGGTGTGCTGTCATAAATTACGTCTACAATATTTGCCATTTTTATCACCCCCTTCCAACAAATGTTAATAATTCAGGGATTTCCCTGCCCTGCTCAGTTATATCAAAAAATGTAACCTAAACCCTCCCCCATCCCCTTAAGTAATGCAGAAAAAGTATAAAAATATGTTTTTTCCCGAGTTTTAATGAATTTCTGGTTCAATTTAATTGGTGTATTAGCACAACAGCATCGTCTATGTCAACATTTGTCAACCCTCCCCCCTTTCATCAACATCTGTAAATTATTTTCAGATCCCCCTCTCCCTCCCTGATTATTGACGTAATATATGGACAACCCTATTATAGAAAATTTAGAGATGCACATTGGTTGAATGTATGTTGTAAGAGAGAGAGAGAGAGAGAGAGAGAGAGTACTACAAGGAGAACGCTCACATAATGCACACCAGAGAGAAATAAGGAAAAAAGAATGCACAGAACAGCATGAAAGCGCAGGATGAAAGACGAACAATGTTTGCGGTATCTTTGTCATAGAGTTCTATATTAAGTGTGGCAAATGACAAAGGAACATGGAAAGTCATTCTGGAAATAGTGCGTAGCACTAAATATGGCTTGATTGCATAATTCCTCTAGTATTTATTACAAAGAATTGCTTAATTTCACCGTATTCAGTGACAGATGATTTAATTGATAATTGATAATCGACGTAGGAGAGTTGGGTTCGGTTATAAATATATAGAATTAATTCTGACAAATCGATAGTTTAGTCTCTAGAGTTGAAAGCTCTCATATAGATGCTCACTTTTTGTCCCACTTAGAAGATATGATATCTATTTTTACTTTTGTTTACTGGATAGTTTGTCGTGTAGGAAATGTGAATCATTACACTCGTGGGTCTTAAGACAATCGCACTGACTAATCTACTTCTACATGCGAAAAGTTCTACTAATGATCTATCAAATCATCCACCGTGCTGAAGCAAATCCCTGGTATGTTTCTTTGATTGTATTTGCGTCACTCAATCTCTTTGGCATTTCAACATCACTTATTCTCTAAAGATGTGTTTTAACTGTGAAAGTACATTGCGAACTTGGTCCCGTGTTTTAAAATGCACGCACACAATTGAGCACACTTTAACTTAAACGTACTATGTCCTCTTAGCAACAGGATATCTGGCGACAAGAGGAAATTTAACAGAAAACAGTTACCGAAAGCTGAATTGAGTTTATAATGTTAGTCCTTTTTCTTTGCGAATCACTTCCCCGTAAAATTGCATTACAGCGTCGTCTACATTAAGATGGCAAACAACTCTAAGACAGTGTTGGAAGAAATATATTTAACCAAATTTTTAAATCTTCCTAATTTTGGTGCGCATTTTTTGGTCATCCCTTTCCTTTGTCTTTGTTTTATTTATGTTTCCACACTGCTAAATTCTATGTTGTGTATATTTTTATTTTAGCCACTATAAAATCATATTCAGCCATGGTAACTGACACATAACCTAATACCATATTTTATTTCCAACACACTAGATGACTTTATGGAGCATTCAGTTTATGTACATTTACTAAAACAAAATGAATAGAATTACTGCTTTTTTCATGTCCTTCATATTGCGTTTGGCTTCCACGTACGTGACCACTTAACTGGTCACTAAATGTAAAAATAAGTCGCTGAAAGCCAATATAAATTTGAGAGATGTCATTAGCTATGTTTAAAAAAAAATTACATCGTCCATTTTCAAGTGGAAATAAAATGTAGTGCATCATCATCATCACACTCATAAGGTTTCAACGTAGTAGGGATGTCTTTCTGGCGACATTAAAACACACATTTCGCCGTGCCTCTCAGTTATCAGTTCTATGATTGAGTGTGGAGAATCTTAATCCTGTCCAGCCTTTAATAGTATCAATCCATACTTTCCTCTTAACCGCTCTTCATCTTCCACTCTCAACTGTTCCCTGCAAAAATTTTTGGAAAAATAACTGCGCCCCATCTTGTGGCCAAACAATACAAGTTTACGATGCTTCACCAGTGCCATGAGATGTTTTTGTTGGCCTACAATAGTATTTATTTTATTTCTCATGTATATGTTGATTTTATGTTTTGCAAATAAACATATAAAGACAAAATCATCTTATAAAATATGTGATTCTGCATATGGAATATGTATTGAGAACCAACTGAGACAGGTGAAGCAAGCATATGTCGGTATCTTTGATTGTGTAAATATGACGTGTCGAAAGTTTAATCACTGGTCGGTAAGTCTGGACATCACAGTGATTATGTAGCCTTATCTTGTCGAGACTCTGGTATAGTGACAATGTCAAACATAAACAGAAATGACATTGATGTTTAATTGTAAGATTGACTACTAAGTATTATAGTTAGTCAATTACTACCAGACCTGTACAAGCTTTTGTGGGATGTTTAAAAACAACTCTTTCATTGAATCAATAAGCTACCTATTTAGAAGTGACTGATCATTTCGTCTCCCTCATTTCTCACGCCCTATAGTTTCGTCTCTCATTTTAAACTTCTATCATTTTCCACTTCTTCTCTATAATTTCAGCAAAATATACAAACTTTTACATGCATTTTGTTTGTACTCATTTCAACATTTTCAGTTTTTGCCTACATCGTTAGAAAGGTTGCCATGTACTGTATTTACCATATATTTTAGCTCATATGAAACTGTTCGTATTGTGGCTCATAATATAATTTTCGTGTATGGTCCTTGCACCAGGTGGATAATTCTGCATGTACCCTCAGATCGTCGAAAAGGTTGCCAAAATTTGTTTTAGAGTCAGTGTATGCATATCAAATATTTTCTCACATAAATCGCATTGATATTGTTTATTATCTATTTGATGTTGCAGTTCATAAGCAATGTGTGCTACTACCTGTGTATCAACCTTGTCGGTATCTTCTTCCACTATCCAATGGAATCCCAACAGAGAGAAGCTTTCGTTGAGACCAGAAATTGTATTAGTGTAAGATTGGCAACTCAAAAGGAAAATCAAAAACAAGTAAGAATCTAGCATAAGAACTATATAGTCCATGTTATTGTTTGTGCTGTGTTTTAGTTTGTGCGCCAGCACGTTTATGTTTCTAACTTTGAGCAGTGTTACTGTTCTGAGAGGTGTTAGTAATTTCACTGAAATACTAAAGGTGTTTTCATGCCCATGGTACGTTATCACACATAATGTGGCTTGCGGATGTTTTTTGTGGTTCATAGACAAGCTTAAAAGATAAGGATTACTGCGATAGGTCGTCTAGGTAGCAGAACAAGTTGGAATTACATGATCTTTATTCTTTACTATTTTCTTTGCCATGCCCCAGCTGAGAGTCATATGCTAAGTCGTGTTCCACTGGTCTCTTCATGTTGATATTGCTCGTTACAAGATGTCACCTGTTCTCGGGTGTCGATTTTAAAGCACTTTTGTAGAGATGAAGTTGGTTTCTATGCACAACGAATGTTCGATCAAACGTCATCGACTCTAACGATGCTATTCATATCGTCTTGTAGATATCGTGCGCATGCTATTGGTTAGAGATGTCTGTCCGTCAGAATATGCAGACAAGTGTGAAATACTTAAAGTTTCAACTGGCCGTATTCTATCATTTTCCAGCATTTATATCCCAACATATAACGTGTTGGTAAATATATGGATAATGAACTGACCCAAATGAACTATTACATCAAGCGACATATTCTTTCCAGAACGTTGTCTTCGTCGTGAATACTCTAAATGTCACTCTGTCCTGGACAAACATGCCTGCATTGACCATATACACGTTCATACATTCTTCGATGTCGCTGGTGTATCGTCTTCTTGGTCTTCCTCTTCTAAATCTGACACTTTGCCCTCTAGAATCAGCATTTCGATGTCATCGAGTCTGTTTCAGTGTAAAAAATAATGTAGCTTCCTTCTTATGATTGTAATTAGTAGCGACTCTTCATTTAGTTTCATTATTTACACAATTTCTTTAGGCTTTTTCTCTGTCTATGATATTCTTAGAATCTTTCTGTAGCACCTCATTTCAAATGAATTTATTCTTCTGAATATTGTCCTGTTCAAAGTGCAAGTCTCGCATCCGTATTTCGCCATTGGGAAAACTTTCGTTACTGCATGTTTTTCTGTGGAGTACAGGGAGGCTTTCTATTGGATGTGAAAATAAAAGCCACTTAGTCATAGCAGACGCCGTGACATGTAAAGGAATAATAATGAAGAAAGTTGTAAAATCACAAGTTTAAAAAAAAAAAGTCTTATTACAATATGAACTATTACAGTAATTATAGTTAAACAACATACATTGAGTTTTTTTTCTATAAACTTGACAAATGTTTGCTTGTCAATGTTCTATAATGTTCATCTGCATTTTTTTCGCAAACTCCTTTCGGTTAACAGGGTGTACCACAGAAAACGGAATAATATGTGGTTGATTACAACTTGGTAATGATATTTCCTCATTTCCGCACTACATGAAATTTGAATCATTTTTGTCCTTCTAGGAGACAGAGTAGGCCACTTTGTAATCCTACTTAATGACATTTTATGCATGTCCCTCTCCAGTATAGTCATATACGCAGATCACGGACCATCCTAAATAAGTGATGACATTTGACTTTTACGTGCTTTTCATTGGTTGACTATACACAAAGTGACCAACGAACTCTTGGATCAGACCAGAACAATGACTCAGAATGTCGGACCATCTCTAGAGGGGGGCTTGATTTTACGATATGCATGTATGGTCACAGTGTTACTATTCTTTGTTCTACTTTTGATGACAATATAGAATAAAAATGTAACGGCAAGCTGAGATGTGAATCAGTGTCATTGCACACGGTTTCCCATAAGTGCTCAGCTGCCTAATGAGTGGTTGACCAGAAACCGTCTGATTAATGTATATCGCACTTTCTCAATAGCAAGAACGCCATTCTTCGACCTTCACAGAGCATGAGTCTTGGTACCCAACTTCCTAGGGTTGAACTAACCACTGGAGTAGTTTTTAAATCACACGAAAAATAACCAGTGGATTCATAAGTCAGGTCTGCTGGTTTGCGGGCAAAAGGCTTAACATTACATTACCGCAATCTATGTTATACCCATAGAATGATGATCCATCAACAGTGGTCATCCCATGTCCGAACTGTCCAAGGACACTTGCGGCCAGAATATAGTACATTAGCCATTTATGAACTCACAATCAAGGACATAACCGTAACTTAATTTTGAGAAGTGGATGTAGCAAATAGTCATCATCACTTGTGATGGACGAACAACAACACCAAGAATGATGAGCCTGATTAATAAACGTTGTCTTCATAGTGATTGTAATGATTTATCTGCTCTAGTAATCGTGTGTCATTGCTCATGCATAGAAAATGAAATCGTTTTTAATGTAGCGTGTATATTCTCCAAGTTACTTGACACTTTATCTTACATAGGAACGGCTTCTGCTATCAGTTCTTCCCCGGCATGTTGCTATGGAAATGAAAGCGGATATTGCAGGTAACAAGAAGGAAGCGATGTTCCACAAGATTTATATACAGAGACATGACAACGTCAGGTGAGTTCTTACGTGATTTGCGTCGACGTATAACATCCATATCTCATAGGGACTGTGAATAAATTACTATTAGGGGGAGGGGTGTCCTGAAAAAGTTTAACAGTTGTTGACCATGGGGGTGGAGGGGTCGGGGATTGACAGCAGTTGACGTCATCAATATTGTTTGCATCAATTAAATTGCTTGAATTTGAAAATAAAATTCTGGCGGAAAAGTCGCGTAGTTTTTTCCCCCCTTTATCTGCTCTACAAAAGATTTGGGAGGTGTGCTGTGCCTGAATAATACATTTGAAATACTTGTTTGGTGTTTGCCGAAGATGGATATGTCGTGCTCTGGCGCAAATAAAATGGCGACACAGCGCATTTTCATTCTCTGGACTACATCCTGCTGGAAATCTAGTAGGAACCATGGTCCTGCTACAAGAGAATTCAGCAGGAGTTTGAGAATGTATGCTGAAGATGAAGAATAAATACTTGTTTATTTAAAAATTACAATTTGAAATTAAGGAAAATTTGTTTGGCATAATTATGCAACGAGGGGGGGGGGGTGGTGTCCCTGATATTGTGACAGTTGTTGACAAACGGTTGAGAGAGGGTAGGTGGGGAATTGTTAACGTTATTTATAGGCAGCCCCATACTTGACATGAACATGACTCGCAAAGGACTTGCAAGGCGTAGAAGAATGACTTCATTATACTCGACTTTCCACCAAATGCAATTCATTTCTCTAAAGACGAGAGTACGAATTATAGCACATAACTCCATAACTTCAAGCGATAATTCTCAGGCATTTCCGAACAAAAAATATCAACTTTGTAAACAAGACATCACGACTAGGATATAAACCCGTGACCTCTTGAGCACATAGCAAACGGCTTAACCACAACGACTCAGAGATCTCATGGAGCGAACAATAACTACACTGGTGTTTTCTTATACATAAAGTAAAAGATCTCGAAGATACAACACAGCAATCTCAGAATTATAACAGGAGGTATGAAAGCTACCACAATAACAGAAATGGACGAATGCACTGGCTTATTATCTATGGAAGAGAGAAGAAATGAAAAAAATCATCAGATTAATCATCAAATGAATCATGAATGAGTGTTATTGCTATGTGTACACCATATAGAGGTGAGCTTAATAGTGCTTTGTGTACACCATAAATATATGAGACTATTAGTGCTTTGTGTACACCATATAGACGTAAAATTAAAAGTTATTTGTGTACACCTCTTATTAGTGAGAGTACACATATCCCTTGATGCAAGATCTATTTCGATGTATAGGCCCTATACAAACGGACAGAAAAACCGGTTTATATTTGTCCATCTTGAATAAAACGATTTTCCTTTGGTCGTTTTGGGTGTATTTTGTGTCACATCCAATCAAAAGCACGAATTAATGGTCAATTAACAGGTATGATCAGTGAAAGCGCTGTAATAATCTTGAGATATTGTGTTTCATAGTATAAAAATCTTGTTTGTCGAATTTTTCTGATGGGAAATATATTTCCATTTTCAAGTAGGACTTAAAATTAAGATCCATAAAATATTCAAGGGGTTTATATATTCGAAATATTTGAACACCGGATATGAAAGAAAGGATGAATCATATCGACATTCCCCATAGAGGCCAGCACATTCAAGTGGTGATGGGGCTTAGTTCAACCATCAGGGCCTGAAAATTAAGACTGGAGGGCAGTCTCACTCTAACAGGACCATAAGTGCTGAAGACGGAGACAACCAGGACAAAAGGCGCATAATTAATGTGATGTGATTGATGTGATTGCTGCTTGATTTATTCTTTGCCTTGTAGAATGTAACATGCACCAATTTAGTGTTAGCTATCTGTATATTATTTTACACTAAATCAGAGCTGGACAATCCTTTCCTGCCTGGCTGATTTTTTCTCGTGTAATAGGGGGTCAAAAAGTGTTGTTTTAAAAAAAAAAAGTCTTCTGGAGATCCAAGTTGTATTTCCCAAGCTATGTAGCCAGCATCTACAGTACTTAAACAGTACTACAGGTCCTTCTCAGATGCGCTATCGAGGTCATAACCAGAAATGTGTACGGTTGATTAAAAGGCATGGATGTGTTGGGGAGGGGGGAGGAGTTATGGATGCATATTTAGTCCCTTGAAAGGAGAAATTCCAGTGCCGCAGCTTCGCAGTATCACCAAGTACTGCCAGGAGCGCAGCACACACTTCTGGACCAACGAGCTCTAGCGGCTGTCAGATCTGTTGCCTCACCCGTATTGTCATATCGTAGCGAAATCTACGCATATCAGGACACGACATTTACAGCACCTCCAGTTCATGTGCTTTTCGATTAACCGAGCCGGAATGTCTTGCATCACTGTGTGTCAGTGTACCCGAATGCAGTGCTAAAGACAGATATGTAGAGCCGAAAGGGGAAGGCTATCTCAGCCAAACTGTAAACTATAATACAACGCTGTCTTTTCTCTGAACTACATCCTGCTTACCAGCAGGAGTTTAAAAATGCAACATAAAACTACAGTACATTCACGTATAACTTCTGGGGCCATATAAAACAAATAAAGACCCAAATGCAAAAATGATACATATTAACATAGTACGATTAACTTAACGTGACCAGAACTTTACAAAAAGTTGAACATTATTAATGTGGCTACATTAGCCGTGGACATACACTAATATTCTCATATTTTATTCTAATGTTCAATATAAACTAAATCTCCTACCATTTGATGTGAAAGACATTAATTCTATAGAAACCTTGAGCCGTACTATAAATAGACATAATACGAGAGAATTGTTAGACATGTCAGATTAGCCAATAGCAAATACTTGTTATTTATTATCTCCATATTTTCCCCCCTCTTTATCATCTAGTTGTCTCGGTTTAAAATAGCCGAAGATAATGTGTACACGAAATAAAATATGCCAATAACAAATTTAGAACAGTGCACATGACAAACATACGTGCACATGCATGTACAGCAGCAAGTACTCACTACGGACATGCATAAATATAACATCACGCACGCAGACATACACACAATCGCATTTGGTAATATATCTTCTTTCAGGACATAACCATCACCCCAGCATGTTTTGGCTGTATTAATTATCCAAAGAATACAAATACGTTCAGTAGCTTACCATTGTTTTCTGAGTGTTCTGGATGCATAATTGCCTGTGGTGGGATTCTGGTATATTACCTTGGCCGTATATATATCTTCTTGATTTAGCTAACTGTGATGCCGCTGCCATATTGCAGTCTTGGTGTTCTAGTATTTCTATATGTCATCTGTCTATCTTCGCCTGGGTCTTCCACTGTTTCACTTTTCAGATGATCTTTTATTGAAGGCTCGATGGAATGGGATCTGGTTCCATTTTATTTAGGCGGCCGAACCATTTGATCTTTTATCTGTCTATGTATTCTCTGCAAGATGTTCTTTTCATAAGATTTCTTATAGTGTCTTTGTTTATTCTATCTCTTTTGTTACCCCCAGTGCTGTTCTCAGATACTTCATTTCGCATACTTCGAATTTCTGTTCTATTTTCCCTGTCAGGGTTCAGGCTTGGTATTGGTAACACAGTGTTGGTATGAACACTGTGTTTATTAACGTTCCTTTGGAGATTATGACGATTTTATGGTGATTCAGCAGTGATGCTAATTGATATAAAACTGCGTTTACTTTCTGACATCTTGCCTCTATTTCTCTATCTAGTCTCCCGTTTTTTGAGAACACGCTGCCTAGATACTTAAATTCCTTTACTTGGTTGAGTTTTGTGCCGTCTTTATGTTTCTAGTGGGAAATGATTTTTGCATAAATTTCAATGTTTCTGATTTTGGCTTGTTGATTCTCATGTTGTTGATATCACAATGGGATTTAGTGCGTTTAGATGTTTTTGCAGCTCAAATATATCGTTGTATTTCAATTCCTGATCGTCTGCGAATAGCAATTCGTTATTGATGTTACTGTCTTCTTGTTCATCGTTCTTTTGTTCACAGTGGTTTTTGTGTTCTTTTGCTTTTAAGGTTTCTGTGGTTATTTTGTCTAAAGAGATGTTGAATAGAAGCGGGGATAATACGCATTCCTGTCCGACTCCAGATGTTATTATGAATGTTTATGTCTTTCTTTTTGGTGTTCTTACTCTTCCTTCGCATTTTAGTGCTCTGGTGTTTTAGGAGAATTTGCCGTGGATCCCGTATTATAAAGTAGGTCCACAATATGTCTCTGTTAACCTTGTCGAAGGCCTTTTCTTGGTCGATAAATGTTATGTTCAGTTGATTGTTGTGTTCTATTGTCTGTTCGCTCAGTTGTCCAAGTATGAAAAGGGCGTCCATTCAACCTATGCCTCTCCTAAATCCAAATTGGTTTCTACTTATTTGGAGGAGGTATTAGTCTTTTTCAGACTCTTGATAAAAAATCTTAATCTTACTCTTAATTTTTGTGATTGTCATAACCTAAGTTTTTTCCCGTGTCTGTCTTCATGCTAAAGTCCTTAAAGTTACTAGCAGGAGTCTGTGTTGCCCGCCAACTGTTAATATTCGTTCGACATGGGAAACTTACTTCAAACGCGACAAACCTTATAATGTAGAGAATTTTCTTCGCATAGCGAAAACTACAGCCATCCCTCAGTTATCGCGGTTAATAGGGACCAGAACCGGCCACGATAAGTGAAAACTGCGAGTAGTGTCATTCTCTCATTTTTAACAAACCTACATTTTTGTGTATGTATAATATCAATAAGTGTATATGAAACCATATAAGTGCATACGATATCATTATAACATTAAAGAATAGTTTCAAACATGTATATAAAATATTAATAGTATAAATAACATACATAAAATAATGTATAAATAATATAAATATGATACGTGTATGTGTAACATACGTAGATGTAACTAAAGTGTACATACTGTAAATCGAGATGTGCTGAGGCCGCGATAAATGAATCGCGAAGTAGCGAGGGATGACTGTACTTTGACGTCGTTCGGGCTTTAATGGAAAAAAACAACTCGTTGGATCCACTCCACATAGAAAATTATGAATACTTCCTCCAACCCAAAAAGGTTGCCCATATCTGTCTTAGACCCATAACCATGCCCCTTCTCAATTTTTCTCCTACGAAATATCTTTATTTTTACTTTCTGTGTTTCATTTGCACATGCTATCCATTTCACTCTTGTGGTGGAGTCATTCCTTCTAAGTACATGGCCGGTAAACGTCAAGCGGTATCTCTTTTTAATAGTATTGTTGTCGAAACATTGCTGGTTGATGCTCTGTAGTTGATCGTATATATTCTCACCAGAGCTGATTGACTATATGTTTTTTTTTCCAAACTTTATGTTCTTCAGACATGCATATCTGCAATATACCACATTTTCTCCCAGGTAATCTTCAGTATATTAATCATACTTGTCACATACACTACGACTAACGAACGGTAATCATGAAATAAAGAGAGTTTATTGTTAGGAATCATAGACCCAACAGCCATTATTGATTCTTCTCACAGACAATGCTGGATTTTCCAGAGACGAAGCGATATCAATTACAGTTCAGTAAGCTACAGGATTTGCCGACGGCATGGCAGTCTTAAATTAGAAGGGTAGAAGTTCGAGAAATTTGAAGTGTCAATGAAAAGATATGGAATTACTGTGAAAGAAAAGAATTAAACTCATCTATACATACACACGAGGAATTTTTAGAAAGGAAAGAATTTGTCAGTTTGCAATTTACACAATAAATCACGAAATTCACCCCTCTTCCATTTCCCCATTAAGTATAATCAGTCTAAATAAACGAGTCTTGTACATAGGGAAAAGACATACTCATATATATATATATACATACAAGATTGCGCCCTCTATGTTTTCTTTTTAATATTGTTCATATGTGATGAGATTCACAATGTTTTCATGTATCACTTTTGCTCATTCCCACTCCACCTTCCTTTCCCTCTCTCTCTCCCTCTCTCTCTCTCTCTCTCTCTTACTGTAGTATGGTATTAAAATTTTCTTTCAAACGTAGACGCATTATCAAGGGACAACACTCCAGAGAGAGAGAGAGAGAGAGAGAGAGAGAGACTAGAATTCCAGTGACAAAGTTGAATTAAAATTTAATTCTTGATATTGAAAGTTGATCTATAATTTGATCTACCCACGGCCAGTACAATGAACACGCCATTATATTGCAGAGTAGGCTACCACTTTTACTCTTACAATATCTTTCATTACAAAAACATGTCTCTTTTGTTCGAGTCTAACTACATCGCTTGTAAATTGACAATCGATCGAAACAAACAATTCAAATTGAATGTAGAAACCACATAGTTATATTTTTGTTTAATGTCACCTTTACTTTATTGAAACATGTCATAATGACATCAGTTGTGTTAATTCAACATTCATTTCTGGTTTCCTTGTTGTCCACAGCATTCTTTTTGCAGATATATGCGGGTTTACAGCCTTATCTTCCACATGCACAGCGCAGGAGCTGGTCCAACTGTTGAATGAACTCTATGCCAGGTTTGACACCCTGGCCACAGAGAACCACTGTCTGCGCATCAAACTACTGGGCGACTGTTACTACTGCGTTAGTGGCATGCCAGAACCTAGACGAGACCATGCGCATTGTGCAGTTGAGATGGGTCTGGATATGGTGGAAGCTATAGCGTAAGAAAGAGAGGGAAAATTGATAGCTTAGCCTATTTAGGATGTAGCCGTCATCCTTGCATTTTTAACTGTAGGGATTTCTATGCAATATAAATAGCCTGCTATCAGTAGTTTGCCATTGCTATCTGAACGGTTCGAATGTACAATTGCCTGTGACGGGTTTCAAACCCGGTACCTTGTTACAGATGATAAATAACCAAATGGTCAGAGGGTGTCCGACAAAGTGGATGGTGCCGCAGTAACCTAATGAACAAATAGTCAAGCAAAATGAACTAAACAGGTTACAAAAACACTTATCTTGCCTATTAATAAAAATATATAAAAAAGTATATATAAAAAAAACATACAATAAAACTAAACAGGACAATTCTCCACGTATCGGCTCAAATTGAACCTTTTTTAAAGAGACAAACAACAGAAAACAACACAATAAAAACAAAATATATGACTAGATTTCATCAAGCCCCGTCTCCATAACGCAGGGATGGCAACGCATCTAGTAAAAGAGAAAATATGAGCATTAATTATAAACAAACCGAAAGTGGGAAATTAGAGGCACTATAGATGTAGTTGGGATGTTTATAATGAGTGCAAGAATAATAAAAGAAAAAGATAAGAAAAATACCCCTTTTGTCACTTTATCAGACAGGCAGGTTTTAAGAACATAGTCAGAACAGGCAAGACTGAAGGGACAGAGACAGATGGGGACGTGAGAAAATATTCGTTTGACAACATAGCAAGGCTTGGAAACAACGATCCTGATAACAAAACTGTGAACAGAGATCCATGGACACCTACGCCAACCAGAATGGCATATAATAATGATTGATGAGTAATGAAGAGGTTGTGTGGTGTTGGGGTGAGTCGGTTGGGGAAGGAAGGATACAAGAAGAATCATCATTTGAAAACGCATGGAATAAATGTGAAACCAAATATAGACATAAACATATATATAAAACCAAACCTAAACATACATAGAAATTTATACACACACCAAGAGTTAAGAAATAAATATATAACAAAATGGACACAGATGTGTGAAGGATACCCACACAAAATGCACAGGCATGTAAATGTATCCACACATAGGAAAGGGCTCACACCAGAATAGGGATACATATTGACACAGAATGGAGATACGTGCATTAACATAAACAAGCGCTCATATATATATATATATACACACATAAATATGAACATGCATCCACATAAACACTTTCTCACATAAATAGAAACAATAACATGAACATTCGCACACATAAAAACATATATATATATTAATGTAAATATAAACGTTCCTTCACATAAACATAATTCTATAACAACTGCATATGTATACATACAAATGTGTGGCCCAAAGAAATTGTGTGAAGTATATTGGTGAGACTGGTAGACATTTATCAGATAGATTCGCCGAACATTTGAGAGATATCACGAATCATCGTGACTCCCCAGTGGCTAATCATTTTAACAGCCCGTCACATCATGGTAGCTCTGATGTCTCTGTAACCGATTTGTTACGTTGTTGTACCGGTGACCGGCAACGTCAGTCCTTGGAATATCGTCTAATTTGTCATATGGGAGTCTTACAACCACACGGAATGAACATTAATCACCGTTTTGTTTGAGTTACCCACCTTTTCTTTATACCCTCTACTCCCGTATTGCACTGATTCTTGTAATTATTTGTCTTTGTACACTTTCGTGAGTAATTATTTTTGTGTTTGCCGTACTTCTATATATTTCCTTTATGTCTTCTTTCGTTTGAGTATGTCAATATGTGATTATTTTGTACTCTAGTCCAGGGGTGGGCAAACTTTTTGTGCAGAGGGCCGCATTGAAAATTGTAAAGCTATTGGAGGGCCGCATATAATATTATGTATATTTAGTAATACATATATATATATATATTTAAATGATGTCAAGTTGGGAAAAAAATATTGTATATATAATATATAAGAAAGTCGAATTAAAATTCCAATGGATTTCTGTGTAATATTAATGGGGTGGGGGAAAAATTTTTGACGATCGTCCGTTTATTTAAAAAATGTGTTTGAGGGCCGCATGCGGCCCGCGGGCCGTAGTTTGCCCACCCCTGCTCTAGTCCATCAATTGTACATTGGAATGCCATTTTGTTATTGTTAAATCATTTACATATTTAGATTTTGATTTCCTCGTTTTTATTGCAGTTGTCTCTCCGATGGGTGCCCACACATGTATAGTTATTTGTATATGCATTTTGTTTTACATGGTTCTATGTATCCACACAATTACTTTGGGCCACACATTTGTATGTATACATATGCAGTTGTTATAGAATTATCTTTATGTAAACGAACGTTTATATTTACATTAATATATGTATATGTTTTTATGTGTGCGAATGTTCATGTTATTGTTTCTATTTATGTGAGAAAGTGTTTATGTGGATGCATGTTCATATTTATGTGTGTATATATATATATATATATGAGCTCTTGTTTATGTTAATGCACGTATCTCCATTCTGTGTCAATATGTATGCCTATTCTGGTGTGAGCCCTTTCCTATGTGTGGATACATTTACATGCCTGTGCATTTTGTGTAGGTATCCTTCACACATCTGTGTCCATTTTGTTATATATTTATTTCTTAACTCTTGGTGTGTGTATACATTTCTATGTATGTTTAGGTTTGGTTTTATATATATGTTTATGTCTATATTTGGTTTCACATTCATTCCATACGTTTTCAAATGATGATTCTTCTTGTATCCTTCCTTCCCCAAACCCACTCACCCCACTACCACACAACCTCATCATTACTCATCTATCATTATCATATGCCATTCTGGTTGGCGTAGGTGACCATGGTTCTCTGTTCACAGTATTGTTATCAGGATCGTTGTTTCCAAGCCTTGCTAGGTTGTCAAACGAATATTTTCTCACGTCCCCATCTGTCTCTGTTCCCTTCAGTCTTGCCTGTTGTGACTATGTTCTTAAAACCTGCCTGTCTGATAAAGTGACAAAATGTGTATTTTTCTTATCTTTTTCTTTTATTATTCTTGCACTCATTATAAACATCCCAACTACATCTATAGTGCCTCTAATTTCCCACTTTCGGTTTGTTTATAATGAATGCACACATTTTCTCTTTTACTAGATGCGTTGCCATCCCTGCGCTATGGAGACGGGGCTTGATGAAATCTAGTCATCTATTTTGTTTTTATTGTGTTGTTTTCTGTTGTTTGTCTCTTGAAAAAGGTTCAATTTGAGCCGATACGTGGAGAATTGTCCTGTTTAGTTTAAATTGTATGTTTTTTATATACATACTTTCTTATATATTTTTATTAATAGGCTAGATGTTTTTTAGTAACCTGTTTAGTTCATTTTGCGTGACTATTACAGATGAGCACTTTCCACACCGACACAAAGCCGGACAAGGAAAAGAGATAGAGCCATAGGGATAGAGTGGAAGAGAAATAAACAGAAATACGAAACAGAGCTAAGAATAAATAACAAATAGAACAAGATACAAATAAATAGAAAGACAGATTAGTAAAGAGATAGAGAAAAAAATAGAAAGCAAGAGGGAGGTATAAAAGATATAAAAAAGAGAGATTTTCGAATTATGAAAGAAATGCGGACAAAAAATCGACTATTTAATTTGTCGTAAGTCAAACAAACATTTTTTTTATTAATTTCCCCCCCCCCCCCAGAGATTTTCTTTTTAAATCGATACCCAAGAGAACTGTAGTCACGTTGCTTCAGTCGTGTACTAATTGCTTGACTTCAATACAACATTCACCACACGAAAGCCTGTCCATCCATTTTATTGTAGCCTATTAACATAGTGTTTACTGCCTTATTTAATCAGAAGACTAAATATTGCAGAAATTCATAGTGTGACATCTCAATAGATACTACTGCTTTAATTCCTTCATCATTGACTTCCATGAAGATGTCTGCATTTTATCTAGGGAGCACGAAGGAGACCACGGCTTTCTAGGTAGACAAGGCTATAAAACGGGCTTTGTGGCATCACGAAACGGGTCAATCGTATATATAAAAAGAAGTTGAAACCCTATTACGTTTTAATGATGTGTATTGAATTAATTATGTTATACTGGTGAAAAGTATGCATAGAAAGACCATTTTTTATATCATCATTATTATATTGATACTGCAGCATAGAACAGATGTTATCAAAGTATTGTCCATAATAAATTTGCAAAACCTGCTATGCCAGGGACACAAGTAGGGTTGGGATATGGTAGAATACCAAAAGCACCTCATTTACGGAGACTTATACTTGGTGCACAGATATCAGAGCAAATTAAACTTCGATAAAAGGATATGTGAACACGGAATATGAATACAAGCAATGAAATTGAGTTATGTGGGCAGAGTGCCATGGATGTTGGTGTATGATAACAAAGATCAATAAATAAAGTGCCATGCAGAGTGACGTAGGCGATCATACTTCTCCACAACTCTCTGTCTCTTGTGTTGTTAGTAAGTTAAGTTGCTGACTTCTTTTTGTGCCATCTTCCAACTTCTATTCCTGGCATGCTTTCTATGTTTCGCATAATATCCTCTGTATACAGGGAGAAAAGATCTGGTGACATTACACATCCTTGTCTGACTCCCATCTCTATCTTTTGGAATTCTCCTACATTACTGTCATCCCTCATCGCAGCTGTTTGTTTCCATTTCATATTTCTTACTACCCTTAGATACTTCCCACAAACATGAAGATATTCTGAAATATTTATCATTTATGAATACTTCACCTTGTCAAATACTTTACTATAATCTATGAAGCACAAGTGCAGGTCATTTTGTATTTATGTTGCCCTCTCCTTCAGTGTTTGTATTATATATAAGGAATTTCTTGTGTCTTTTCCTTCCATAAGTCTGCATTGCAGTTCTGAAATTTCTGGTTTTAATTTTCCTCTTATTCGTCTCAGGATTGTACAAAGTAGAATCTTGGTCATCTGACTCATAAGGCTGATTATTCGGTTGTCTTCACAATCTACTTTACCATATTTCTTTATTAAGGTTATGCATATTGAATGCAATTAGTCATATTGAATATCGCCACTGTTATAAATGTCATTTATCATTTTGGTGATTATTTCTATGCCATACTCTTCCATTACTTATAATTCTTCCATTATACTATTATCTGATCCAGGAGATTTATTGTATTTCAAGTGTTGTATAGCTTCTTCCAGCTCTGCAGTTAATATGATGGGGGGGGGGTCTTCGTTGTTATACTTTATGTCTTTTCCATTTCTGCTATATTTGTAAAAGTTCTGAGAAAGATCAGAAACATAATAAAAAGAACGGAGAAAATGATAGTAGTTAGAACAATGATTAATCTTGAGAAGATCCCACTTCAGCACAATATGGCGTGAGAAGATAGTGCGACAAGACGGTGTGACAAGATGGTGTGACAGGATAGTGTGACAACATGTAAAACGGTCATGAAGCTCACTGTGCATACTGTGAAAGAATATTTACAGCTTTATTTGGTTTCACGCCTTTTGTAGGGGTAAGGTGTCTCCTCAGTTACACAACTGAGAAGAACAAGTGTTTTTGTCAGAAAGACTATGGGTTGTTAAAGCTACCTGCTCACAGCTAATGTGATTATTTCAGCAGCATAAATATGCATACGCACATAATTATGTAATTCGTCAGAGTCACAGGAGTACTGCATTAGATGTATTCAGGGTATATGGGGGGGGGTACTGCATTGGAAGTATTCAGGGTATTGGGGGTACTGCATTGGATGTGTTCAGGGTATTGGGGGGGGGTACTGCATTGGATGTGTTCAGGGTATATGGGGGGGGGTACTGCATTGGATGTGTCAATATATTCAAGGTATAGGGGTACTGCATGAATGCATCATTACATTCAAGGTATATGGGTACTGCGATGGATGCATCAATACAGGCAAGGTGGAGGAGTACTGCGATGGATACATCAATACATTCAAGGTATATGAGTACTTCGATGGATGCATCAATACACGCAAGATATAGGGGTACTGCGATGGATGCATCAATACATTCAAGGTATATGTTACCGAGGAGCACAGTTGCCTAGATGATACCGATCTTGTTTGCTATCACCTAGTTACAGCATGCGTGGTTCGAAACCACGTCAGGACAAAAAAATCGTGGTTGAGATTTCTCCATGACACGACCACTCCTCCAGTCGACTCAGCTGTAAATGAGTATCTGCAATAAACATGAGTTACTGGAGGTAAAAACAGCAAAGAAGGGAACTGAGCACCCCACCTAAAACAGACACGATAAAACTACTGAAATTTTCAGAAAGAACAGGCAACAATGAAAACGAGTTTTACACAGACATAAAATAAATTAGGCCCATACCTATTTTCTATTCTCAATGTTATTTAATTAGCTTCACGCTATTAATGTAACTATTATTTCTAGAACAGTTGTTCTCAACATGGGACATTTGTCCCCACAGAGGGGAGGGTTTATATAGAAAAAATCTGAAATTTGTAGATTACAGACTCGTCTAAGACTTGGGCATATAAAGATATTATATATATCCATATTTAATTAATAGGTCTTGAAGAGAGTTAACCAGCTTTGTTCTGGCTGAAGGGAATTGGAGGGGGGGGGGGCACGAAAGAACAATTTTACCAAAAGAGGGATACGAGCGAAAAACTTAAAGAATCACTTATACAGCATTAATTGTCTTTCACGTCAATCTCCATGTTTGTTTCATAATTTTAATTCACTGTATTCTCTCTCTTTCTCTCACAGTTCTCTTTCTTACCAACTACGCTCCTACACTAGTTAGTTAGTCGTCTGGATCATCATCATTGCATTCGGGCCATATCCATAGGTGCTCCGATCTTCACTTAAGTATCCAGCATTGCACGATGACTGAAAGTCTCTGCTTACTTTTAGATAACATATTATTCTAAACAAACAGTAGCGTTTATTTCTCGCAACGCCGCATTTCAAGACCAGTTACGAGCCGCTTTTCAAGCCCAGTTAATTTATTATAGACATTTAAAAGGAATCACCAGTCTCATTCATATCATTTGTCCTTATTATATGTCGTAAAGATTTCAAAGTATCATCTGAATCCATTGCTCTACCAACCGACACAGTGGCAGTGCAAACCAGACGATCGTTCTCTTGAGCACTCATTTGACCGGACACTAAAATTAACGTGGCTCTTCCAACTTTGACCTCTCCACTGCTTCAAGCCACTGTTGACGAACTCAACCGATGTGTATTTTTCTGATCATACTTAACAGTCATTAAGGATGGAGGCATGAGTTGCCATCTGTGTACTCATCCAAATTAAGCCTTAATCACTTAAATAATCAGTCATATCAAAATAACCACTCTCCTCTTTGATGGTCTTCCCTACAAACGGAACTGTGAAGGCACAGGTACTTCGCACGTGACCAAACATAAGAAATATCTGTGTTATATAACGATGTTCCCTTCACAGATATTCCTGCTAATCAATAACTGCACGCCAGACACTACAGAGGGAGCGCACCACTATTTGCATTGTCTACTGTGAGTTATTATTACTTGGAAGGAGATCTGTCAATCTATCAACACGTTTAACCATCCCGCCACTAGTGCTACGTCTTGAAAATACATACCTACACTTTATATGACTTTCTCAGCACGCCCATCCATGACTTTTCTCTTTTTTTAAGTATACTGTTACCTTTCACTTTCTGAATTTCATACTACAGTTGGCGTTCCAGATCAGCTATAATTTGAAGGTTGGCTCATCTCTATAAAACTGCATTTTGTTCCCGTAGTCGGACAGTCGAGTAACAGTCGCATGGACTTTACTGAAGTATCTGTGCGAGTCAGTTACTAACTATTGGTTTACACTAGAGCAAAACTGCACATCTGTTGATTATCGCCCAGTGAAACTATAGGACCCAAATCTCGTAACATATGGGGGATGTAACGATATCTAGAAATGGTAATTTGTACCACAGTAAGCAGGCTGTTACTGTCAAACATAAAAAAATTGGGATTTTCCCCCATAGTCAATCAGAAATATATACCTTTTCTAACTATCTGAATTATGAATTTGCGGTGTTAAAACACTTAATTTTTTGTATTAATCACAGGAATTTTCGAGCAGTAGATCTCATGTATACTTTGTGTGGGGGGCTTCTACATAGTTTGTAATAATCCGTATATCTTCTTTAGTGCTTTGTGACCTCTAATACGTTTTGGTTGTGAGTCCTGATATAGCCTACTTGGACATTGTCCACTGCTTGAAAGGAGTGCGCCGCTCTAAAGGAGAGGTAAACTCATCACCTACCTACCTTCTACATAGTTTTATTTCGTCCCCCAGAAAATTTCAACTGTTAGCAGAGTGCAATGATTTGCGAAGAAAACCCCAACTGTTAGCAGTGTGCAATTATTAGGGAGGAAAACTCCAACTGTTAGCAGTGTGCAATTATTTGGGAGGAAAACTCCAACTGCTAACAGTGTGCAATATTTGGGAGGAAAACTCCAACTGTTAACAGTGTGCAATGATTTGGGAAGAAAACTCCAACTGTTAGCAGTGTGCAATGATTTGGGAAGAAAACTCCAACTGTTAGCAGTGTGCAATTATGTGGGAGGAAAACTCCAACTGTTAACAGTGTGCAATGATTTGGGAGGAAAACTCCAACTGTTAACAGCGTGCAATGATTTGGGAAGAAAACTCCAACTGTTAGCAGTCTGTAGTGATTTGGGAAGAAACCTGCAACTCAGAAGCGGTAAAAGCAATTTGATAGTTTAGACAGCCCTTTCTATAGTGGCAAAGTTCCAGGTTCAAATCCTGCCGCAAGAAATTATGCATCCGGACCATTCAGAAAGTAATGACAAATTTATTAACATAAATACTGTGAAGAAAAAAACTACAGTAAAACAATACTAGGTTGGTGCCTACATCCAAATAAGCAGATAATACCAATTTCTACATATATTTTGTCGTTTCACAGTGCTGGATTAAAGACCAAATGTTGTCATCTCTTTCTTGTAATTTTGCACTTTGTAATGTACTTTTCTATCTTCGCAGCATTATATGGGAGTGTATTAGGATGACTGAGGATGTTAGTGTTTGTATCATCAGTCAAGTGAGAGCAGCTACCACAGCATCTATCTCCATTCTTATACTCAGTATTGTTGGAGAATAAGCAGTAGAATTCTGCACCAATGTCTTGTCATTTGGTCGACTCCACGCGCATATTTTTGTTTTTCTTATCTGAACTAACTGTATAAATATGTATATCTTAGGGTTTTGAGCACTTCTGGATGAGTTCTTGTATAATTTCCGTTGTTATAGAGAGAAATATAAGTGGCTATATCGGGTACATCAAGAGGAGGGAGTCAAGATAGTATAGTGAGAAATCAACTAATATAAGTGGCTATATCGTGCACATCAGGAAGAGGTAGTCAAGATAATATAGTGAGAAGTCACTCAAACTCCAACCAGCTGTCCAGAATTTCATGTTTACCTCATTACCCATAGCTTGAAATAAAAGTTACTTGTGTCATTCACACCACTGTCAGAAAGCTACTTCTGTGGTTCACCCAACCATCAGGAATAACAAGGCTCATGCTTTGTGAAGGTAGAGAAATAGTTCCATAACTGCTAAGAAAGGGTGGTAGACAATGCTAGTCAGGCGGTTTCTAGCCAGTCACTGACTAGGCAGCTGAGCAATTATTGCTACTGTGTGCTATAATGCTGATTCATAATTCAGTTTACCATTACATCAAGAATAATGTATAGAAAATGGGAAACTCCATAAGATTTATTCCAACCAATGAACAGACGCAAATAATGTGTATTAAGCTGTACCATTTATAGACAGAAACTGTGTACAGCTATGTCATTATTTATGAGAATTGTTTTTCTAATGCTTCTTTAGCTTGTGAGAGATTTGACTGGGGTCAATGTGAATATGAGGGTGGGAATTCACTCTGGACGGGTCCACTGTGGTGTGCTGGGGTTGTACAAGTGGCAGTTTGATGTCTGGTCAAATGATGTCACCTTAGCCAACCACATGGAAAGTGGGGGCTTGCCAGGGTAAGATGCACATTGAAAAGGATAATGGTTTGCTAGCATGTTAATGAATTTGTAGAAAAAATATGTACATTTTACAATTAAAATTGTATCGTCATGTAACTGTAGAAATTATATATGAGAGTTCTACAAGTGAGGTTGAAGAAGAGTTTAGTTGTAAAAATTAGATTCCAGAGTTGTTCAACGTTCCTG